>LPNX010363614.1:186335-390608 GCA_001517045.1 Pseudotsuga menziesii | reverse complement strand
CCTTGACTATAGGTAGGCGTGAGGATGACTAGGATGATGGTAATTAATGCTCCACTGATGTCAATTAAACTTAGGATAGTGGTTTAACTAGGCCAATTTGACTAAAAGAGTGGTGTATGATGGTAAATGTCTCCAACAGGCCTGACCGATTCATATATATCCCCTTGTCGGGGACATAATAATAAAAGTGTATTCAATGATTACCTCATTTTTATTATTAAACGGTGATTTAACGTGAGATGTGTATTCAATCTATAAAGTTTGGAAAAAAATTGATTAATCGTTAAAATGTAACGACATTTAAGATGATGTGACTTTTTTTAATAATAGAAATTTAATATTTAAAATAAAGTATTTAAATTTTTAATAATAATATTAATTTGGTTTTATATTTAAATTTAGAATAATAATAATAAGGTGATGTGTTTAAGGTACTTGTTTTGTAAAACAAAGTATCTCTTTTTGGATATTAATTTATGTATTAAAGTTTATTGAGACATATATACTATCTATGTTTTTTAAAGAAAAAAACACATTCTTAATTATTAGACTATTATGTTACCATTAAACACATTATACAAAATAAAACCATGTTAATATAAAAACAGCATCAAAGCTTAATTGTTTTCTCTACCTTAAAAAATTTACAAACTGAAATGATCATTTTTAACTAAGTCTAATCACATGAGTTACATAATTAAACCAAAAATATACTCTTCTCAAAACTACTTTAAAATTGATCATTTGTAACTTATGCAATTTTGAGAATCACTTCCTTTTATGATGCTCTATATTCAATGATACTATATGTACTTATTTTAATATTTATAATCACATTTGGTTTATGAAATTCTAAATCAACACAATAAAATTAAGTTTGGTGATTTTGTTGTGAATTTAAATTTAATTAAAATATTTAATAAATAAATTTTAGAAAAAAAATCTCTCTTTAATTTTTTATCAAGGAACATGATAGGTGTATTGTGAAAATTACTCAAAATTAATTATATTTAACTATTTCTGTAACATACTAAAAAGTGAAAAATAAATATTTATTTCAAAAAAACATTATGTTAAATTTATTGTAAAATTTTATGACCAAGTTAGTCAAGGATGACTATAAATGAAGATTATTTATTTGATTAATTAAAAAGAAGAGACACGTATCCAAGGGAGACTATTAAGTGAGTGTTCATTGACCCACTAGGAGGAATGAGCAGCAATAGAAGGCTGGTTGACAAATGGCGGCATTAGCATTTCACTTTTTAGCTGTTGCAAGAAGCATAATCCCTAAAAGTGTGGTCATGTTCCTCGAGAGGGGGAAACTAAGATGGTGGCTCATTTAATTCCAAAAATGACCCAAAGACCTAGGCAATCTTATATATACCATCAAATTGAGCAGGAGACTCACTACTCATTATGATTTCTAAGTGAATGAACCTTGTGACTGCTGCGAACTAAAAAATCAGGCACACAAGGAATTTGATGAGGGGATAGCTAAAGTGGAATTGTTGAGTTAAGTCTGCTACTGAGTGCTAAGTCGTAGCGAGTTTTGCTTTGTGGACTATTTTCAAAAATATTCGTCCTAGTGGTTCAGTGAACAGGCTCGGGGGCAAGGGGATTCACCTTGTTGAGCAATATCTTATCACTTTCATTCATAAAGGGGGGTTTTTAATTGTGAAAAATAAGGTCAATATATTGTCTGTATTCGGGGGGTGAGCAGTAGGGTATAATGGGTTTGTAGGTATTGGGGGGTATAAAAAGAGGTTTCTTATAAAAATAAGGAATATATCGTAAAAATAAGGTTTTTAAAATTATAAATATGTATTAGGATGCGGGTTGAACAATAAGATTTTTGTAGGTAATTATCATTATCTAGTGAAATTAGGGGTATTATTTATTATCCCATGAACGAAGGAGCTGTGACATGACTTCAGTGAGTGAAGACCTCATGTTCGAAGGTCCTAAGAAAGTAACTTTGGCTGCTTCAGGAGAAGGTTGGGTGGAACAGTCTCTGTTGGATGTTTGTTCCCTTCTGCACATTAACCAGTTTCTAATTGTTGTTAATTAATGATGCTTTATTTCTAGGCTTGAACTTTGGAAGTATGCTCAGTATTCTACAACTCTCGCATTGATATTTTATTTTCTTATCTGTATTTCCTATATGAAAATTGTTTATAAATAGGTTATCAACTACAGAGATTGTGGACCTTAGTCCTTATTACTTTTAAAGAAAAGGAATCTGAAATTAGTATAAGTTAGTTTTTAGCTTAAAACGATATTTTTCTCTTGTTCTTGGCATTCTTAAATTATAAGTACCTTTATCTCAATTCTTCTTGAGTCCACTTCAGTATTCCACTGTTAGTCTAGGGTTTAAAGAACTAGCAATTATTTCTTTTTAGTAAAGACCTCTGAAAACACCTTATGAGAACTATTACAGAAGTTAATATAATATTCATAGCTGACACATAGACTACCATGATATAGGTATTTAATTACAAGGATCTATAGTTTTAAATATATATATATATATATATATATATATATATAGAGAGAGAGAGAGAGAGAGAGAGAGACTAAATATATATATATATATATATTCTCTCTCTCTCTCTCTCTATATATATATATATATATATATATATATATATAGAGAGAGAGAGAGAGAGAGAGAGAGACTAAATATATATATATATATATATAGAGAGAGAGAGAGAGAGAGTATTTCAGTGACTAATAACTTCTGTTAAGAACAGAACCCCTCAATAGATCTGTAAACTAATTACGGTTTGAACATGTAACAAAAATTAAGTTTCTACATAAATAAACATAATAAATTGGAATAAATCCAATGTTTAGTTCTAATTATATTTTTTCAATATGGTCGAGTTATGGTCTCTTAATCAAACCATAGATTCAGTTAGAAAGATAAAATAAAACACTTCATATTATAAATAATAATTGAGCTAGGTTCCATAGAGATTTTTCTAAAAAAAATGCAGCCAGTTTCTTGAAATATTAATAACACCAAGTCGATATTATCGACAAACCGTAGCACCGGTTACAGGCTATAGGCCAGATTGGCGTTGTTATCTACAGCAATGTGCTTACAGAAGAAAGTTACAGACACCCTTAGGGATTAATGTTATTTACTTCTGAAACAGTATTCCATCTAAGAAGAGCCTAAACTTTAAACTATGGCCCTACGACCTCCTTTAAACATTGTCGCAGTGGAAATGGCCTCACGGCCTTATCCAAAGATAGAAACGACAGTATGAAATGGCCTCACAGCCACATTATAATAAACATCTATAAACTGGAAAAAAAAATAAGAAACAGAGTAGAAAATGAAGAAAATCTATTGAGCAAATTATTTAAATATAAGAAAGGATTACATGGTGTTATATAATCCCTCATAAAGTCGTAACCACGGAAAATATTTATACAAAACCAGAGATCAATATAGAGGCCTTATGGCTGCATCTTTTCTCTTTTAATACAAATAACAAAATCGTGAAGAACAAGATAGGTTTCAAAGACTGTAATTATAAAATCCTCTTGGGAAGAACATTTTATATAAAAGTTAAACAGTAACAACTTATTGATAAATGGCTCTATGGCCTTCTCAAGAAACGAATGCAAATAGGAAAAAAAGTCTTGCGGCCTCAGTACAATTTTGCATAAACAACGAACGAAAGTGTCAAGTCAGACATATAACCCCACCACATTGCTAGAAAAAAATTACAGTCAAAATCTTTTGACATAGGCCTTACGACTCTCATTTTCCAAATCAATCACGACAGTAAGGGCCTCATGGCCATATCTTAAATACAAACATAAATGATAATATTGATATTCAAGTATAGGGAAAAGAAATTATACACAATCATAATGAGGAACAAGAAAACCATGCTACATTGTTTTATAGATAGCCCTCATGGGTCTTTACTAGATATAACCATTACATTATCAAAACCAGTGCCAAGACGCGATAGAGTAACGATATTGGATTTTTAGCCCAAAACGAATGCTGCAAAGTAAAGGATTTACGTTCATAAACTCAGTATTGCAGATTTGTGCACTAAAAATCCAAATAAGATGCAAAGCCCTCATGGGTTCATACAAAACTAAAAGTATTTACAATATTAAAACAAATAGCAGAAATCGAAATAGAGATATGTTAAAACACCATATTTATAAAAGTGGCATAGTCGTATGACTCCACATAAGACAAAAAAATCCCCTTGTGGTATTGAGTTCATATTGAACCAAAGTAAATTTATCACTTTCACACTGACGAGTAGTCACAGGGATGAAACCCCAATGCTCAGAGGATGAACCCAAAAAAAGAAACCAAGTGTTGTGTCCATAGATCCATAAAAGGTGAAGCCATAATTCTTAACAGTTGCAAGATCTTCTCAGCTAGTCTCTTTCCAAATCCCTCATCGCAAATAGCCAACCTGGTAATATCCTGCACATACATTGTTCCTGAGAGTTAAACAATAGTTTTTTTATAAACTTTGTGTAAAGAGAGAAAAACGTCAATGAAAATGCAGCTGAAATATTGCCTTCCCGATGTTCTTAACTCCAACCAAAGTCACCCAAACTGCACTAGAACGAGGTTCACAAACTCCATCGACGATTTGTTCATACTTGGACAGGTTCAGATGGTGTCGAGGGACAAGATTGTTGGAATCTCCATCTCTGTTTGCAAGCAGTGGAACAATGAGGTCAAACAACTAGAGGTCGAGTGCGAGATTGAGAAAGAAACTAACATCAAACATAACCCCATCGAAAGGACAAACATAGCCACCAAGACTCATTAAAACCCTATGGTTTTGCACCCTGTCCATTTCTCGCCAATAGGAGATTTTAATGTGACCACATGGCCTACATGTGGATGTTTTCAAGTCACGTCCTTTGCATATCGAATTCACTGATATTGTTCCAAGGGATATACCATTAGTCACATCATTTTAAATACCATAACTCTATACATAATGTCCCCCTCTATGGAGCTTATAACATATGGTAATGAAATAGGGTGATCGTATTCCAAGGTTGAAATGTTCAAGTGTATGTTATAGTTAAGGCTTATAGCATATGTTTTGAGTTAGAAAACTTTTCATGCTAAGGATAGATAGGGTATAAGTTTATAGTATGAATATCAAAACTAGGTTAAGGTTTAGGTTATTTCCCAAATAAGATGGATCACCTTTCCTTATCGTAGGTTTGTTCCTCAGCAATTTTGAAGGAGGATCACATCCATCTGCACAAAGGGAAAACAAGGTTCATGCATCATTCATAAAGACTAAGTAGGACTATAACCCTTTTCTTTAACAGCTCGTGAGTGGAAAAAACTGAAGGAACGACAAGTAATTTTTACAACTTTGCAACCAACAGAGTCTTTAAAAGTAATTTTGTCACAAAATAGTATCAACCAAAATATATGACATAATATTGACAAAAGGGGTCATAGAACAAAGCATGCTAATGTTAAACACTAAACATAGCCACATAAATCTTGCAGTTATTAAAGCCTTTATCACTATGACAGAAGATTTAGGAAGTATAACATCTCTCGGATTTATTTCCTAAGAACTTTTAAAGTTACATGCATTATATAAAATATATATATTATTTTTAGGGATGTTGAATGTGGTATCAGAGCAAGTTTCCAAACACTAGGCCTGATTGGCTCACTCGCATACAAATAAGAAAACAAATATATTGATTATGTTTACATTATTTTTGTACAGAAATATAAAATATGTTTTGTAGGAAAATGGAAGGTGTTGAAGCATCTGCTGAAAATGGTTCCCATCACAATAATCCAAACAACATTTATGTAGAACTGAATAATCCACCTTCAGAGTTACTACAAACAGTTAAAGAGCTAAAAGATGAATTGCAAACTGTAAAAATGGATAGTGAAAGAATTCTGGAAATGAATCAGATGTTAATAGACAAAAACTATGTAAGACTAAGTGACGGGACATTACGTCTATGTATATACTACCATCAATTGAATAAAATGACAATTAAAAATTGGTATCATCTGCCCCGCATCGATGATCTGTTTGATCAGATACGCGGAGCGACGATATTTTCAAAGATAGAGTTGAGATATGGATATCATCAAGTCAGAATTAAAGACAAAGACATATTTAATACTACTTTCAGAACTATATACGGGCACTATGAATTTGTATTTATGCTATTTGGGCTAACTAACGCATCAGCAACTTTCATGTGCTTAATGAACAGTGTCCTAAGTAAATACTTAGACAAATTTGTAGTCGTCTTTATAAATGACATATTAATCTATTCTAAAACAAAAGAAGAGAACGGCGAACACTTCCAGATAATACTACAATTTTTAAGAGAACATCAACTATATGCTAAGTTCAGTAAATGTGAATTTTATAAAGATAAGATACAATATTTAGGGCACATAATATCTGAAGAAGGGATATTGGTAGACCCGGATAAGATAAAAGAAATAATTGATTGGCATGTTCGCAGGGACGTAACTGATGTACGATCCTTTATGGGAATAATAGGTTATTACAGAAAATTTATAGAAGGATTTTCGAAAATTGCAAATCCTATAACATCATTACAAAAAAATGGAAAGAAATTTGTCTCGGATAAAAAAAATGTGAAGAAAGTTTTAACAAATTAAAGGGGTTATTAACCACTACACCCATTCTGAAAATAGCAGATCTAGACAAATATTTCTTCGTACGCACTGATGCATCCAACGAAGGTGTGGGTGGAGTACTGACACAAGAAGGTCATGTAATTGCTTATGAATCAAGGAAGTTAAAAACTCATGAAAAAAATTACGCAACTTATGACTTAGAGTTGGATGCCATAATCCATGCTCTAAAAATGTGGCGCCACCATCTAATAGGTAAAAGGTTTTTGCTAATGTCAGATAACATAAGCCTAAAATATCTATTTGATCAACAAAATCTAAACGCAAGGCAAGCTAGATGGTTATCTTTCCTTAACAAGTACGATTTTGAAATCAAACACATCAAAGGGAAAGAAAATAAAGTGTCGATGCCTTAAGTAGAAATGCGGTAACAAGTTGTGTAGCTGCCATTGGCAGTTATAAAACTAAATTAAAGGATAAAATGGAAGAAGGAATAAAATTGGACATAGAATACTTGAATTTAAGAGAGAAAGTAACTCAAAATAAATCTGAAAATTTAATTACATATTACAATTTTGATGAAAAAGGTCTAGTGTTGTATAAAAATAGACTTTATGTGCCAAATATACCGGAATTTAAACTATTGATTTTGAATGAAGTACACAAAAGGCCCTATTCTGAACATCTGGGATATCAAAAGATGATAACAATGTTGAGAAAAGAGTATTTTTTTTCTAATATGAAAAACGAAGTTGTTGAATTTTTAGCTAGGTGTATAGAATGTCAGCAAGTTAAAGCTAAACATCAACACCCGGCAGGTCTTTTACAACCATTACCAATTCTGAATAGGAAATGGAAAGTTATCAGTCTTGATTTTTTAACTGGCTTACCTAAAAACCAAAAACAAATGATTCAATAATGGTAGTTGTGGATAAACTAAGTAAGGCAGCACACTTTATACCTGTTAAAACAACTCATAAAGATGTTAACATTGTTGACATATTTATGAAAGAAATATTTCTCTTGCATGGAATTCCAAAGGTAATAATTTCTAACAGAGATCCTAAATTTACTGAAAATTTATGGAAATATTTATTTAAAGGACTAGATACTAAATTGAATTCCAGTACTGCTTATCATCCACAAACGGATGGACAAACATAAAGAATCAATCAAGTACTAGAACATATGTTATGAATGTATGTTAGATATTATCCCAAGAAGTGGAAAGATTATTTGCACTTAGTTGAATTTGCATATAATAACCATTATCAAGCTTCACTAGAAAAGCTTAGTCCTTTTGAAATATTATGTGGTAGAAAATGTAACACTCCTATTACATGGAGTAATCCAGTCGATCGATTGATGTTAGGACCTAACTTGTTAAAAGAATTGGAACTAACAATGAAACAGGTACAAATCAATTTGAAAACTAGTCAGGACAGACAAAAGAATTATGCTGACCTTAAAAGAACTCCGAAATAATTCCAAGTGGGTGAGCATGTTTTTGTTAAGATAAAACCCAAGAAGAGGTCTTTTAAACTAGGGAGTTGTACTAAATTAGCACCCAGGTATTGCGGACCTTTCAAAATATTGACATGAGTAGGGCCAGTGGCATATCAGTTAGCTTTGCCACCTAATCTTAGAATACACAATGTTTTTCATATTTCTATTTTGAAAAAGTATGTACATGATGTTACTCATGTGATTGACTGGAATGTGATTTAGGTAGAACCAGAAGGAGATTTTTCTGTGGAACCAGACTGTATTCTCGACAAGACGAAAATTTGTCTCCGGAATCGCACAATTGGGCAAGTAAAGGTGCAACGGAAACACCTTAGTCCAAATGGAGCAACCTGGGAGTTGGAGAGCGATATGTGAGTAGTATAACCGGCTCTGTTCTAGAAAGACTTAGAATAACTTAAGCAACATCGCGGATGATGTTTAGCTTAAGGACGGGTGTTTGTAACATACCCAGAACTTAAAAATAAATATTTATTATTTATTTATTTCAGAAAAACATTATGTTAAATTTATTGTAAAATTCTATGACCAAGTTGGTCAAGGATGACTGTAAATGAAGAATTATTTATTTTATTAATTAAAAAGAAGAGACACCTATCAAAGGGAGACTGTTAAATGAGTGTTCACTGACCCACCAGGAGGAATGAGAAGTTGTAGAAGGTTGGTTGACAAGTGGTGTGTAATATCCCAAATTTTGACCTAACACTTATGGGCAAAATCCTCATTTCTCATGATGTTGCTTTGATGTTTTATTTTGTATATTGGGCATAAGACCTCACTGCAAATGAACATGATGATTTTTTTGATATATTGGACATAAGCCAATTTCATATGTTATATATATATATATATGATTTCATGTGTTGGGCATGGACCCTGAAGCACATAATTGTTGAGATGCTTGTGTTGAGCGAGAAGCTCTGGAGCACATGAGTATTTGATGTTTTGTGTTAAGCGAGAAGCTCCAGAACACATGAGTATTTAATGTTTGTGTTGAGAAAGAGGCTCTGGAATGCATGAGTATTTTAAATGTTTGTGTTGAGCAAGAGGATCTGAAACACATGAGTTATGAAACATTTTTGTTGAGCAGGAAGCTCTGAAGCACATGAAAAGATGAGAATTGGAAGTGTTGGGAATAATCCTTGGAGCATTCCAAGTTGATGTTGAGCATAAGCTCTAGATAATCGGATCCTTGGCCATTGTATCCCTAGGTGTATCCTACAAATACATCCTAGCATTAGTGTTGAGTGAGGAGATATGGAATTGCACTAAGTTTGTAACACCCTCTTTTTTAGCATTGAGTATGGGCTCTGGATAAACTCTAGGAGTTACTAAAAAATTAACATGTTGAGTGAAAATGACTCTGATAAAACATTCATCGCATCTTACTTATTTTTAAGTGCTTAAATGAAATTTCAAATTTATGTATCTCATCAAGTACTGAAAAACTACCATGTTATACGAGGGAATCCAACATGCAAGGAGGTTTAGAGTTGCCTAACCTAGTTGACATAACCCCTATATGAAGGCCTTATTAAAGAAAGTGACTAATCTAAAAGAAATGTGTCATGTGATTAGGGATCATGCTATATGATACATAAAGTTAAAATGTTAACAAATGGTATATATATATATATAAATATATAGTTTATACATTATATGTATGAAAGCGTAATCATAGTAATAATAATACTAACTATGAATAATAATGAAAGGATCTACATATTACTATTATTACTAATGATAATTAAATATTAAATACCTACAAGAGTCAAAATAGGAACTAGTCAAAAGTTCCTAAGTTAAATTTAAATAAATATTAAAATTACCTAAATTAAATAAAAAGGGTTATTTCAAGAAAACAAATGATTCTTGATTTAACTGCCCATTTTCCTGAAAAGTGTGTCTATAAAAACCTAAGCCAAAGAGAGGCTTGGGGATATTTTGATTATTCCATAAAGCTACCTGATTATTCTCAAGAGAGTTCTTGGAGAACATTTTTCTAAAAAGGAAAAAGAAAACTGATACAGAACCTGTTATCCCAGATAGGGAAGACTTACCTTAGGAGCTCTAACCTACTTGCATGTTGGAACCAGCTCGGGGGGATCCAGATTGAAACCAAGAACGGTTTTGGGTCATGGTTGGGTGGAACGTGGTAGTTCCCAAGTTATTTGGTTATATGAACGGAGGTTGAAACTGTCTATGAACTTGTTAATACTTTGTGTTTGAGAGTGTAGGCTTTCCAGCCATTGAAATAACTTCCACTTGCTGGTATGAGGTTTCTTGATTTTCCCTATATTCTATACAAGTTTTCTTTAAAATGAATGGATCATATTCTGGAAGAATGAGTAGAATCTATTTGTTGTGACTAGGTTAAATTGTTTACATAAACTTAGAAGCAACTAGGATTGTTTTAGTTTACATGTTCTTATAAACCCTAGTTATAAAGATTTTGTTATAGGAGATTATAGATCATATTTCTTTTTAATTAAACTACCATATATATGCTTTTATCAGTTTTTAAAACCACGGGAAATTTTATGGCCTTTATTATTTCTACATTACTCTTCTAGCTTTATTATTCTTAAAATACAGCCTTCTCTAATAATGTAATTTTCCTACTAGAACCTAGAGTATTTAGGTTAGGTATATTTTTTATTGTTTTCAAATTTATATACAAAAGTAAAATAGAGATTTTAACTATTTAAACTCCTACTCTACATTTTCCTTTGTTGGCAGGTTACATATTGCCAGCAGGCTTGTTGATTTTAAACCATCAGAACTATTACATATAGTTGTAGCATAAACACTATGCATAAAATATAAGTTAAATAATATTGTTGAAACTTAAACCATTATAGCATAAATAAAATAAATAGAGTTAACCTGTAAATAACATAACAAAGATAATTAGTAAACCAACCCCAAACAGTAATATCCATTTTATAAACCAATGCATAACATGCCAGCCATCGAGACCTATTGAGGTCCGTCACTAGGCCTAACTAATATATCAACTATCTCTACTAGTTACCACCTAACTAAGAATTGATTTTAAACATAATACAAACCAATAAATGAACAATGTATCCATTAAATAGATTCAGGATCGAATCATGTTAGCATTCCTACCAAAACAAAACACACACAGAGACAGTATTGAAACCCAAATCCACACATTCGACAGCCCAAGATCGATTCCTGTAGGCTCACATTTTATTCTATAAAACAAAATCTTTATTAAAACATGTCGGGAATCGAATCTTGTAGGATTCGAATTGTAAAGATGCCAATCCTATAAATCCATACAAATTTCTACATAAACCACTTATAACCTAAGCTAACATAACTAAATTCACAGAGTATACCTATAAATTTTATACACAGGATACGTATTCGCATGAGGGACGAGCTGTAGCTATCAAGCTTTACCATAAACCTCAATTTTAAACCACAACTGTAATCGCCAACTCTATCAATGTTCCACATTAAATCAAACAATAAGAATTTACCTGTTGTGTTTCCTCATTACGGCTTATGGCCGAAAGGTAAAAACCCCACCGTAATAACCATGAAAAATAAGAACCCAAACCATTTAAAATATAGAGAATGGATCTTTTAAACCCTACTTTAAACGCTGCTACAACCACAACTTCTAAGCAACAAATACGCAACAATAATCCAAGCTTACGACCATCACAATATATCGCACAGTAATAACCATTTACAAGTAAAACCATACACAGTCGTGATTCGATAAAGGTGCCATTGGAAGCAATGGCACTGCCATAGTTCAAACCCATCATTTAAAACCAAAACGCAGAGCTTCTATTAACTTATCAAACAATATGTTTAAGCTACCAACCAGAATGAATTACAAAGCTGAGTCTCATCTGGACAGATATGGCCCGAAGGCCCCACATTTAAACCAACATAAAAATAATATTTACATACACATCCCTAGATTCCCATTAACACGAGAATTCCCATACAATCGAATCCCATAACCAACTATTCACCACATTAACCTTTACAACACAAATCTCAAATCTCTGCTAAATATTTACACGTAGAGGTAACAAGCCTAAGCTATTGCAGAGATTACCCATGAAGGGTATCATAGACGGCCTGGTAAACACACACGACTCGCGAATGGAAGCCCCTGTCACTTGCAAATTGAAACAGATAACTAATCCGAAGTATGTTAAAACCTCCACCCGAAGCAAAAAATAGTAAACGATGCAAAACCAGACAGAGAGCATACCTTCCAAGCGCAAGGTGAGCCTGTTCCTCCACGTCGAGATGAAACCAAAGAGTCGAACAGTGCAGACCACCCACAGCAGCAGACCAAATGAAACCCAAACAACGAAATACCCAGTCTTAGGGTTCGTTTCCCCCCCATCCCAATGAGCATTAACTACGCCACCTTGTCCACCACCATCGTCATAATATTTACCCACATGCATATAGTCCCAAACCCCAACTTTGCATTTTGTATTAAAACCCCCACCAAAATCCTCGTTGGCCTATTTAAGCCATCGTTTCATGCCATATGGAATATGCTATGAATGGCTTACCACATAAACCATAATACTTTACAAACTTTAAATATAATGTTGATTAAGTCTTAGGACTTAATCCTATAACCTTAGGCATTAATACAAATCAAATTATATGTTATAAATACATAGCAGGGGATAAAAATTATCACAGTCTCAATCCATAATAACCATTTCAAGCGTAAAAGATTCAGGCCTTACAAACCCCAACTATGCATAAACAATAACGTAACCAATAGAACTAGGAATAGTTATAAGGCCAGGACTTTATTCCTATTTGCCTTCGATAGGCATAGGATAGTGTAGAGTGGATAGCATGTCATAGAATGTCAAGTTTAGCTGTCATAGTGAGACTTCACCATCTTATGAAACTACACAAAGAAAGGAGAAGTTTGCATTAGTTCAACATGAACTAAGTAAACCTCGTATCAGCAGGAGAACCAATTACCTCTCTAAGTGGTCCCATAAGGGATACAAATCCCGCCACTCCATCCCTTGAGAGTTAAAGATAAGACAGGACTTTCCACAAACAATGACAAAACTTATAACCAAGAAGTAATATAACTAAACAAGCATACGCACATGCAAGATAAATAAGTAATCAATAAGGAGCATAATCAATTTAAACCAGTTCAAGTAAAATAAACATAGTACATAAATACATCAGTAACTACATAGGAAAACATATAGAAATGGTAATGACAGCTTAAGACACTTCGAATTAGAAAACAATGACCGACATATATCGAAGAAGATGAATTAATGTCCAGAATAGGTAGTAATTAACTAGCCTACAAAAAAAAAAATTCAAATTTTGGGGACATTACATGGAAACATTAGCATTTCACTTTCTAGCTGTTGCAGGAAGCATAATCCCTAAAATTGTGGTCATGTTCCCTGAGAGGGGGAAACTGAGTTGGTGGCTCATTTAATTTCAAAACTGACCCAAAGACCTAGGCAATCTTATATATACCATCAAATTGAGCAGAAGGTCCACTACTCATTCTGATTTCTAAGTGAATGAACCTTGTGACTGCTACAAACTGAAAAGTCAAGCACAAAAAGAATTTGATGAGGGGACAGCTAAAGTGGAATTGTTGATTTAAGTATGCTACTGAGTGCTAAGTCATAGCAAGTTTTGTTGTGTGGGCTATATTCAGAGATCTTCGTCCTAGTGGTTCACTGAACAGGCTCGGGGGTCCTAAGTAAGTAACTTTGGTTGCTTCAAGAGAAGGTTGGGTGGAACAGTCTCCTTTGGATGTTTGTCCCCTTCTACACATTAACCAGGTTCTAATTGTTGTTAATTAATGATGATTTATTTCTAGGTCTAAACTTTGGAAGTATGCTCAGTATTCTGCAACTCTCACATTGATATTTTATTTTCTTATATGTATTTCCTATCTAAAAATTGTTTATAAATAGGTTATCAACTTAAAAGCTTGTGGAACTTAGTCCTTATTACTTCTAAAACAAGGAATCTGAAATTATTATAAGTTAGTTTTTAGCTTAAAATGATATTTTCACCTGTTCTTGGCATTCTTAAATTATAAGTACCTTTATCTCAATTCTTCTTCAGTCTACTTCAGTATTCCACTGTTAGTTTAGGGTTCAAAGAACTAGAAGTTATTTCTTTTTAGTAAAGACCTCTGAAAACACCTTATCAGAACTATTACAAAAGTTAATATAATATTCATAGCTGACACAGAGACTACCATAATATAGGTATTTAATTACAAGGATCTATAGTTTCAAATATATATATAATTTCAGTAAACTAATAACTTGTATTAAGAACAAAACCCCTCAATAGTTCTGTAAACTGATTAGGGTTTGATCCTGTAACATAAATTAAGTTTCTACATAAATAAACATAATAAATTGGAATAAATCAAATATTTAGATCTAATTATCTTTTTTCAATATGGTCGAGTTATGGTCTCTTAATCAAACCATAGATTTAGTTAGAAATAAAATAAAAACACTTCATATTATAAATAATAACTAAGCTAGTTTCCACAGAGATTTCTCTAAAAACAATGCAACCAGTTTCTTGAAATATTAATAACACCAAGTTGAGATTATCAATAGATCGTAGCATAGGTTACAAGCTATAGGCCAGATTAGCGTTGTTATCTGCGGCAATGTGCTTACAGAATAAAGTTACAGACACCCTTAGGGATTAATGTTATTTACTTCCGAAACAATATTTCATCTAAGAAGAGTCTAAAATTTAAATGATGGCCCTACGGCCTCCTTTAAACATTGTCACGGTGGAAATGGCCTCACAGCCTTGTCTAAAGATAGACACAACAGTATAAAATGGCCTCACGGCCATAATATCATAAACATCTATAAACTAAAGAAAGAAAAAATAGCAAACGGAGCAGAAAATGAAGCAGCAATGATTTAAATATAACAAAGGATTACATGGAATTATATAAGCCCTCACAGAGTCGTAACCATGACAAATATTTATACAAAACCAAAGATCAATATAGAGGCCTTATGGCTGCATCTTTTCTCTTTAAATACAAATAACGAAATCATGAAGAACAAGATAGGTTTCAAAGACTATAATTATAAAAGCCTATTGGGCAAAACCTTTTCTATAAAAGTTAAACAGTAACAACTTATTGATAAATGGCTTTATGGCCTTCTCAATAAACGAATGCAAACAGGAAAAAAAGGTCTCGCCGCCTCAGTACAGTTTTGCATAAACACCAAATGAAAGAGTCAATTCAGACATATAACCCCACCACATTGCTAGAAAAAAATAACAGTGAAAATATTTTGACAGAGGCCTTACGACTCTCATTTTCGAAATCAATCACGATAGTAAGCGCCTCATGTCCATATCTTAAATACAAAACATAAACAATAAAATTGATATTCAAGTATAGGGAAAAGAAATTATATGCAATCGTAATTAGGAATAAGCAAGCCATGCTACATTTTTGTATAGATAGCCCTCACGGCTCTTTACCAGATATAACCATTAATTTATCAAAACCAATAGCCAAGTTACGATAAAGTAACAAAAGTGGATTTTTATCCCAAAACGAATACTGCAGAGTAAAGGCTTTATGGTCATAAACTCGGTATTGCAGATTTGTGCACTGAAAATCCAAATAAGATGCAAATCCCTCATGGGTTCATACAAAACTAAAATTCTTTACAATATTAAAACAAATAGCATAAATTGAAATAGAGATACGTTAAAACACCATATTTATAAAAGTGGCATAGTCATATGACTCCACAAAAGATGGAAAAATGCCCTTACAGTATCGAGTTCATATTGTACCAAAGTAAATTTATCACTTTCACACCGACAAGAAGTCACAGGGATGAAACCCCAACTCTACGAGGATGAAGCCACAACAAGACACCAAGTGTTGTATCCACAGAGCCATAAAAGGTGAATCCATAAGTCTTACCGGTTGCAAGATATTCTCATCTAGTCTCTTTCCAAAACCCTCGTTGTAGAGATCTAACCTGGTAATCTCCTGCACATACATTGTTCCCGAGAGTTAAACAATATTTTTTTATAAACTCTGTGTAAAGAGAGAAAACCATCAATGAAAATGCAGCTGAAATATTACCTTCTGGACATTCTTAACTCCAATCAGTGTCACCCAAAATGCACTAGAACGAGGTTCACAAACTCCACCGGCAATTTGTTCAAACTTGGACACATTTAGATGGTGTCGAGGGCCAAGATTGTTGGCATCTCCATCTCTATCCACAGACAGTGAAAAAACGAGTTCGAAAAGCCAAAGGCCAAGTGTGAGATTGAGAAAGAAACTAACATCGAATAGAACCCCATCGAAAAGACAAACACAGCCACCAAGATTCATTAAAACCCTATGGTTTTGCACCCTCCATTACCCGCCAACTGATATTTTAATGCGACCACATGGCCTACATGTGGATGTTTTAAGTCACGTCCTTTGCATATCGAATTCGCCAATATTTTTCCAAGGTTTATACCATTAGTCACATAATTTGAAAGACCAAAACTCTATACATAATGTCCCCCACTATGTATCTTATAACATATGGTAATGAAACAGGGTGATCGTATTTCAAGGTCGAAATGTTCAAGCGTATGTTATAGTTTAGGCTTATAGCATATGTTTTGGGTTATAATTTTTTGCATGCTAAGGATAGTATAAGTTTATAGTATGAAGATCAAAACTAGGTTAAGGTTTAGGTTATTTCCCAAACCAAGGTGGATAACCTTTCCTTATTGTAGGTTTGTTCCTCAGCAATTTTGAAGGAGGATCACATCCATCTACACAAAGGGAAAATAAGGTTCATGCATTAGTCGTAAAGACTAAGTAAGACTATGAACCTTGTCTTTAACAACTCATGAGTGGAACAAACTGAAGGAACGACAAGCAATTTTTACAACTTTGCAACCAACAAAGTCCTTAAAAGTAGTTTTGTCACAAAATAGTATCAACCAGAATATATGATATAATATCGACAAAAGGGGTCGTAGAACAAAGCATGCTAATGTTAAACACTAAACATAGGCACATAAATCTTGCAGTTATTAAAACCTTTATCACTACCATATAAGATTTAGGAAGTATAACATCTCTCGGATGTATTTCCTTAAGAGCTTTTGAAGTTACATGCAGTATATAAAAAAATAATTTTATTTATGATTTTTTAGGGATGTTACAATCTCTCTTTAACTAGGTTTATATTAAGAACATTTATTTCTTCTTAGATAGAGATTATTTATTGTGACACATACAATAGGGGATCTTACATCAATTTATTGTGAGGTTAAGGTGTAACTTTAAAATAAGATTATTATTATTACTATTTTTAATTTTCATTAACTCATTCTTTGAACTCCAGGTGAATTCCACCTTGTAAAATGAATTTTTAAATTCAAAATGTTTATTCAAATTTTAATTAAAAACTAATCATAAATAAAGTATTTTGATTTTCCTTTATCCTAACTTATAATAGAATTAATATGTAAGTATAATGGAAATATCACTTAATATGAACATAGATCCATCTTAAACCCAGGTCTATTAAGCATAAAAAGAAATCCAATTTCTTGAGGTGTAATTTTAAATCTATCTATTGACAAAGCACTATTTGAAAAGAAAAAGGTAAGTTACCAGACCTTTAAATGTTTATTCATATTTTTAAGTCTCCATGTTGACATGAAATAGTCAAATTGATGGGAGTAAAGTTACAACCCCTCATTATAAAACTACCTACCGCTTGTTAGGTTTACAGAAAAATACTTCATTCAAGGCATGGTGAAGGGATTGGACAATACTTTTACCTTGGAAACCCAAACCTCGAAAACTAGCAACCATAGATCTATTACTATTTATCACTCCATCCAAGGCATTGGTCATAAGGCCATCACCAACCACTTTGGTGCACTTTACGATGGAGTTGGTGTAGCCTTTAAGTAGGCCTCATTACATGCAATACCATGGAAAAATACCATGGGACACCTAAAACCATGGGTACTTAAACCACCAACAATAAACCCATATTTGATTCTTTAATAAACACAAAATTAACTTAACAAAATATTCTTCTACATCAAGCATGAAAAATTAAAACTTCAAATATTAGGGATCTAAGCCAAGTTCGGAATACCACAGGGCGGAGTGCAAAAAGGAACAAAGTGTGTCTAATGTGATGCAAAAAGGAACAAAGTGTGTCTAATGTGATGTGAGACTGAAAAGAAACCCAAACCTTAAAAACGAGCAACCATAGATCTGTTATCATTTATCACTCCATCCAAGGCATTTCTCATAAAGCCATCACCAACCACTTTGGTACACTTTAGGATGGAGTTGTTGAAGGCTTCATCACATGTAATACCATGGGACACCTAAAACCATGGGTCTTTAAACCACCAACTTTCATCTTTGATTATTTAATAAGCTCAAGATTAACCTAACAAAATATTGTGCTTCATCAAACATGAAAAGTTGAAACTTCAAATATTAGGGATCTAAGCCAAAAACCAGAAGGCAAAGTGCAGAAAAGAACAAAGTGTGACAAATGTGATGTGAAACTGAAAAGGCCTTTTGTTGCAAATTAGATTTGCAGGTGGTTTTATATTTTACTTATTTGAAGCCTTCTATTGCTCATGGGCATTTGATTTATGTTAGTTTCCTGTAAATGAGCAAATTTTTCAACTATTAATGTTTAGTTATGCAACACTAACAACTCTCATAAAGAAAAATGGTTTCTTCTCAGCTTCAGTGGAACTCATCGACACTCTAGTTGGGATTCGGTACCTCCAGACATCAGATCTCAGGTGCATTCTTCTAGCCTAAGCATGCAAGTTAGGCTTATTTATTTATTTTCTGAAACTAAAGAGAGGGCATTTGACATAATAATAATAATAATGCATGCCCCGGCAAATGAGATTTGTTCATAAGATTTATAATACATAGAAAACGTGACTTTTAACCCTAGATCAAAATTAATTTTTAGCATGCTGAGGGTCTCACAAAACGGAATAGATCTGACAAACTGGCCTATATCTATAAGGCCTTTGGTTCAATAAACAGTCTGAGTTAAATTTGATCGAAATATTTGGTGGTCTGAGATCTTGGAAAACCTAGAAACACTGGTGGATTTTAAGCCATATAAAGCACCAGTTCTTTTTCATTACTATGACTACAAGCATTTGCTAGGTCGCAATTTACAAAGGCTTATTTGGATGTCTAGCATGTGGACCGGCTGCAATAATAAGTATCAACATAGATCAAATGTTTTTAAATGCAATAATAAAGTTTGCACCTCTAGTGATAAGATCCGTCTTAGCCTTTGGTAAATAAGAAGTTAAAGATAGATCTCTGGATAGGTAAGGCAACCAGGCAACCAGCAATATTTTTTTTGAAACCCCATCTCACATCATATCACTCCTCCCATATCCTATCATATAGGCAGCACACTCTTTTGGGGCCTTATCTCACTTTCTCTGCTCTTTCCAAAATTACATTGTATTCTTTTATCGGTTTTTTTGTTGAAGTATGGGTACAACTATATGGTATAACGGCTGCACCTTTGGGAATCTCCTGAGGATAGGGCCTTGTGCTTGGTTTCACTCTGTATTTTTAGCAATCTCCTGACGATAGTTCTTTGTGCTTGGTTTCAAATGTTGATACATAGTATCAGATATCAAAGAATAAAAGTATCAGTACAACAGCATGGTATAACTGCCACACGGTTTTTGGCTCAAACACAAATTACTTGGAATCACTCGGTGCAACTCTTACTGCATTAGATCCAACCTATGATCATGCTTTTTTTTCTCCTCAAAACAGACCATTTAAAAAATGATGGAGTGCATTAGTGGGTGAGCTAACTATAGAATCGGCATGGTCTGTGAAAAAATAGAATGAAGCCGGAGAAACACAATGGGCAGATTGAATTCCTTCTCATTATTAAGAACTGTTTAAATAGGAAATACAAATGACAATAACACGGATGACCTAACTCACTAACTAACTATGGGTGAGATTACACTCTTCAACACACCCCCTTAATCTCAACTAGGAGTACATCATCAGCACTGTCTATGCCAAAAGATGCCTGCTGGTCTATGTCTCAACTAGGCTTACATTTCATTCAAAAAACTTCAGCTTGATTTTTTTCCTTGAAGTGTACTTGGAATGCTTTTTCTGTGTCTTTTGGATCTTTATACTAAGTAGTTGTTTTTTTTCAGCTTCTGGAACATAGTGCAAGTCTTCTTCTTCTGTTTCAACATGATTTTTATGTTTGTCATCTTTACCTGCACACTGAAAAAAAAATGTTTGTCATATATTTCAGCTTTTCTTGGAGAGCATTCACATCTTGGTGTTTCTCATCAATGATAGCTACTTCATTATTGACTTCTTCATTTGCTTGTACCCACTTTGCATCATTCACTGCTTCTCCAAAAATTGTGGGCTGAGAAGAAAACAAAGCATATTGTATATGTTCATCACTAAGAAGAGTCTGCTCATAGATCTCCCTCAAACTTTTGGTTTTCTTGTTTTGGGGTAGACTGCATGTTGTGATTTCTTTTGTGCTGCTGTTAAGTGGTTGTTGCTCATTCTCAGCAACTGTTGTAGCTTCTATGCTACTATCAACTTTCTCTTGCTTAGAGAGACTATTACTCACATCACTGGACAATTCTACATTGACAGGTTTGATTTCACTGTCATCAACAAACATGATTGAATCAACAACCTGTTATCCCTAAAGTTGAACCTAGACTACGGGGGTTCAAGCTTAAGGAAATCTTGTTCTCAAATTTACAAATCAATAAAATCAAACTGAGAATCAAACTGATATACAATCAAAGCTATGGGAAAAGTTACATCACTATCAATGTAACAGGCTGGTATAACATAAAGGTTGTAGGTAAAATCAAACAATCATTGAAGAACTAAACAGATACGAAACCAAGGCTGTCTGTACAAATCACACAATTATCACTGCACATGCTGGTATATTAAGAAAGCTATAAAAGAAACACAGAGTTATCATAAAACTAGGTTGGTATCATATAAGAAATATAAAAACATCAAAACATTGTTGAAGTGATAGGCTGGTGTGAAATCAGAGTTGCAAGATAATCCACGGGAACTGTATAACATAAGATAAAACACAAAGTTCCATATCAAGGTTACTATGATCATAAAGACAAGAAGTGAAACTGCCTCTGTCTCTAGAAAATATAAGGATAATTGTATTTCCCAATAAGAATTAGTGCAATGGGATGTAATGGACCATATGCATAATAGAATTATCAGAAAAACAATTCATAACATACAGAAGCAAATCATCATCATGTTTCATTCAAAAATAGAACCTGTACAGAAGCTGCATAAATTCTATGTCATACAGGCAATGCTCCAAACAAGGCTTGCATTCTCCAAAATTGCCAACCTTCAGTCCCCTTGATTCCTTCAGAGAGGAAGAGCTCTCTCCCCTTTTCACAATAAAAATGCCCCACTTTATAGAAATTACAAAAGAATAAAAGATCTCGAATTGGTTTCAAGAGATCTGGAATTGCTTGAATTAATGCCCTCAAATCTCGATTTACTGATCTAATCATCAAATTGTTGAGTTCGATTACCCTTTTTGGCCTTCAAAAATGCTGACTTTATCTTCTCTAGATACTGGGATGTGATCTACAGTTGCCATAAGATCGGGAAGGAGATTCCTTAACACTGCCAAGTATTGGGAAAAATATTGTGCCTACTGATCCTCTGCCTGGGAATGTGGATCTATTTGCCTTGAAATCTGGCTTTCATTTAAGCTCTTATCCTTTTTGCTCTTCGTTTTTAGGGAATTCTGTTGCTTCTTCAATAAATGTATAACACTTTGCAGGCTGGTCCGGTGGTATTTCGGTGATCTTGAATGCTCTGCTTCTTCCATCTCATCGTCCTCATCACCATCAGCAGCCATCCTGAGCCCTTCTTCTCTCTCTAACTCCTCGAGCCTCTGCATAATATCCGCGGCTATAAAGTCAGCAACATTATGCCCATCCAAGATCTCGGAAATAACAACTTCCTTCCATGATTCATCTACCAAAAGATAACGTTTCTTTAAGCTTGCAGAATAAACTCCAGCTCCAGCGTTCTCATCCTCCAAAGCCCTCTCCAGCTTCCTCGACTCCTTCGCAGCAGCAACCCAAGCCTTTGCATGTAAAACAGCTTGAGGAATACACGGAAGCCTCTGTAAAAAGGTGAATTGACACTCTTTTGTTCATACCAATCCTCCATAAATCGTGCTGCAATTCCTTTGTTTTCACTACTGATTAGAGCATTTATCCGCCCCATTGAAGTTCCATGTGTTGCAAACCAGTTAAAACTTCCAACCGGACCCCACTCAGCATCCACAAACTTCAATAATGTCATATCTTTGTCAACATCATACTTGTATCGAGCTCATTCCTCTGGTGGATTATTTAAATAAGCACTAGGGCTGCGACTCATATCTCCCTTATAGCTTTGAAGTCCAAAAAATACAGAGTCTTCAATTTACAACACTCACTTTGCTTTTTGAAAATGAACTTTAAAAGTTTGTTTTTTTACAATAATAAAGCCTCTTTTTAGTTTTTTATAACTTTTTTAATAAAAAGGAAATTTATAAAATTGATAAATTAAAAGTAGGAATCACTCAGGCTTATTAATTGCAGAGAAGTTTGTTGTTGGAGATGACTAATCACTGATCGCCGGTGAATGGCTGAAACGTTGAAAACCAATCGCTTTGATTGCTGATAGACAATTTGCCGATACCAGGTCACTGAATGCTGAAACCAGATTGCTGATAAATGACAGACAATTCGTTGAATATTGGTAGACAATTCACTGATTTGATTTGGAAATTGGAGGTGTGGATTTGATCCAAATCGTAGCTCAAATGATGAAATTCAGATCGAATTTGCAGACAATTTGATTGTAAAATCGTTGGTAGACAATTTGTTGATATGTTGAGCACTTTGGTAGATCGTTGATCGAATTTGGTAGATCACAGATCTAATTTGCAGATCAAAATCTCTGGTAGATCACAGAGCTAATTTGCAGATCAAAACGCAGGTCACGGTTTCAAATTGGAAATCGTTGATGGATTGCAGATCATGACTTTGAATCACTGGTCGAGTTATTGGAAAGAGCCTCGGCTTTGGTATAGATCCAACACTCCCAAAGAACGTTGTTGTCACCACATCGATGTTGTAAAGACTAGCACCTTTACAGCAGTCACAACATTATTCTGAGGCGATCTCCAGTAAAATCCCTGGATAGCTGCTGCAAATACATCACACACTGCAAGAGCATATATAAGAAGGGCATTCAACCCCATCCAT
Source organism: Pseudotsuga menziesii (assembly GCA_001517045.1). Lineage (NCBI taxonomy): Eukaryota > Viridiplantae > Streptophyta > Pinopsida > Pinales > Pinaceae > Pseudotsuga > Pseudotsuga menziesii. The sequence continues at coordinate 367,006 of LPNX010363614.1, read as the reverse complement.
TCTAGTAATAATGTTGGACACCTGTACCCATACATATCAACAAAGAAATAGATTGCAGAAAAGAGAAGGCCTGCTGCACCCGATGTGATACACATGTAGATGAATGTATAGAGAGCCTTGTTTAGAGGCATTCCCAATACTTCCAGGAATAGTCCAAATAATATAAGTACTAAGGAGGAGATTATCCAATTTAAAATCCTCTCCCTGTGGCCTTTAAAGTTCACAAAAATGTAGACAAATAAAACAGGTCACAAAAGCCATAACTGAACTTAGCAGCCCTTCTGGGTCAAAAGGAGCTTGACACCATACAGGTGCATTTGATGGAAATGGGCCATAATCTGGAGAGTTAACACTACATTCCTTTGTTCGCTTATTCACAGGATTCTGATATAAATGCTTCACACCTAGAACAGAATAATCAATCGTACGAACAGCATTACAATCAGGTCCAAGGCTTCCCTTCAACCCACATTTTACCGTATGCACTGTTGCATTAGGCATTTCCACAAATAGAGTTCTAACATCAGAGGAGCAATCCAGGTGACATAATTTCGAGGTTGGGCATATTTAGGTAGCAATTTGAAAGGTGAAACTCTAAAATATACATTTGGCATTGGTGTGGGTTTCTTGGAATTTGTCTGAGAAAATGAGATCAGGGACTCGAGACCCAAGATTCAAAGCAAAATTGGGGGAAGTTATTTGAGAGCCAACTGTCCATTGCCCCATCCTCATAAGATTTACTAGACTTTTTAAACCTCTCTACCTAGCAGGATTCATTATATGTTTGTTTGAAACTCTGCTGCCAGTAAGTAAAATGCTGCCAGTTTGGATAAACGCTGCCAGCTGTAAGAATTCACCATATAACATATACTCTTTTGCACATACATGGGCTCATAGTTAATGAATGAAAATTTTGATGATTTTAGGTAACAAAAGGAACCCTAATGGTGAGCAATCAATCATAAAATATAAAACAAAGCAAAACTAAAAACAATAAAAACAAAGCATAATCAAAAATTTAAAAATAAACAGGTGAAACAACCTTAGAGATAACACAACCTTTGTTGAGATTACAGAATCACTGGCTTCCTCATAGACACAGTCACCTTGACCGTCTTCCACTTCACTGTGGGATTCCTGGTGCTTTGCCTAACTTGCAAATTCATCTTGCTCTATAGTTTGTTCCTCACTAAACACGTCTTTTAGTGTATCCCATGCTCTCTTTGGAGTATCAGTTTCTACAATGTAATGAAATAGGGAATAGTCTATACTGTCTTGTATGAGACACAAGGCAGCAACTTGCCTTCTTTCTTTTTCAAACTTTAAATTTTTATAGACCAATGGGATCCTCTTCAACTATGAAGTGCCACAAATCGTGTAATTTTAACAGATTAATTACTTTCACTGCCCATGCATCATAATCATCTCCATCAAATGTTTGCCATAAGCTTTCTAGTGTTAAGATATTTCTTACCTCTTCAATTTCTTCTGGTAGTGCTTCTGGTAGCACCATCTTCAAGAATCAATCTTATGAAAAAAAATGTTGTAACGTTGTCCAATCTTTTGGTTCAGCGTCAACAATATTTGCTCTTCAACTTCTGAAATTTTTCCTTGGTGTAGCCATTTTGATATGACTAACAAGAGATCCTCCCCATGAGATAGGGTTAGGGAAAAAATGAAACCCTAAGATCATATCTGAAATAAAAATCTAAGAAAAAAAGATTTTGCCTTTTTTTTTAGGAAGATGTGGAGATCAACTTGTACAGATCTCTGGAGATCGGCTTCAATGAGCTCATGCTTAGCCATTTGATATGACTAAATAAAAATAAATAAATATTTGCCCTTTTTTTCTCCCTCTTTTTTTTAATTAAAAAACGAGCACCGCTCCTGGTGCAATGGCAATGGACGGTGGAGAGGCGCGGTGCCAAAAATCGGTCTAAGGACAGTGTATTCACCACTTTAAAATAAAATAAAGTTCCCTAGCTCCGTAGGCAAGCCACTTCCAAATGGCTTCTGAGTAAGAGTGCTTTCCACTTTGTGAAAAGGCTTACCCCAACAATGGACTGATCAGGCCGTAAGCTCTGATACCATGTGAAATAATAGAATGAAGCCGAAAAAGCACAATGGGCAGATTGAACACCTTCTCATTATTAAGAACTGATTAAATAGGAAATACAAATGACAATAGCATGGATGACCTAACTCGCTAGTGACCTAACTCACTAACTAACTACGGGTGAGATTACACTCTTCAACATGGTCACTACGTGTTGCCTCTTTAGCCACCTCCACCCCATGTACAACACCGATGTCTTTCCCAACCTATTCATCTTCCAACTACCTACTTCCCATCATCAATGAAAAACTTAGCATAAAGATCCATCCTTCCCCACTTTAACAAATTAGCCCTAAAGTATTTTTTTTAGATTTTCTTCTTCAAGGTGCAGCCTTCTCTCGAACTTACCCTCATGACTGGACCCAATGTCGTTTTTGTCATCCAAATTGCCTGTAGGAATGACCCATGATTGTTTCATTGTAATTGTATCCCTGTGTAGATTTTGAGACAAACGCTTGTAATGTGATGATTGTGAATATGCACATGGGTCCTTTCAATGTTGCCTTCATATTAACCAATAAACTCAAGGTGGTGTGAAATAGGCACTAATTGTTCAGAGTGTTTGTTTTTTTGCTCACGCAATTGACAAGCTATGTCAACCCCTGATATATATGGAGTCGGTTGTTCCATCCCTGCGTCCATCCTTAGTTCAAACATTACTTACTAGCATGTACCATGTTCCCCTACTTTAGCTCCGAATTATATAACCAACAATAGTTTCTTTGTGAAGACACTTTTCGAGGAGGTTGCTTCAACCTACAAGAACCAACTTAACAAATGCCATAGTTAATTTGGATACAAATTTGGTAAGATACGAATAAAATTCCATAAAAAAAAATCAATTTTAAGAAAATATTTAACACTGTAATTATGCATGGATCCTTTCTTCTAGCTATGCTTCTAGAAATTCCTGCGGACCATTTCTTTCATCCAAAAGTGTTGCAGGAATCCTTTCTTCTAGCTTTGTTTGTAGAAGTTCCATACTCCTACGGACCATTTCTTTCTTCCATGAGTGTTACAAGAATATTTTCTTCTTCCTATGCTATCTACACTTCTTAAACATAACTAGCATGCGAGTAAGCATCCTCGCCAGTTCCTTATTCTCAAGTTTGCATATTTGACATTGAATTATGACGTACTCCTACATTTTGGTACAAAACCCTTAATCCATATGTCAATTGACTTAAGCGAACGTAACTTAACTCACTGACCAATCAAACTTCTAAATTTCAATAACCATTGGCTCTATTCAACAGAACTTGATAACTATGTAACAAATACCACTTACTTTTGACATTACATCTTATTCCATCAACGAATGGTATCCTCCTTTCAGTTGTATCCCAGCTTAGCCCAACTAGGGGTTTTTTGGAAATATTAATTAAAATAGTAGATCCATGTCACATCTAAGAGGACTTTGTCATAGTTTGTAATATTTGAGCTTTTGTCATAATGTGATAGAATGAAGAGTTCACCTCTCTCCTTATTGTTTAGTGAAAGACAAAGAATTCACAAATATTTCACCGTGTAAAAGTTTGAGTTTTTATCTGTGCTTGACATAAGTCTTACTTAATATTTGGTTCACAATATAGTTGTGTAGAGGTTTATCCCAAGTTAGTGTGTAGCACTCGCATCCCAGTATTATCAATGAAGTTAAGCTCATAGTTGTATCGATTAATTGAATAGTTGTATCCATTAAGCTAATAGTTGTATCCATTAATTGAATAGTTGTATCCATTAAGCTAATAGTTGTACCATCAATGAAGTTAAGCTCATAGTTGTATCCATTAAGCGAATAGTTGTATCCATTAATCGGCATTTTTTAATGGCTATTTGGAGGAGGAAGCATATGTGGAACAACCACAATGCTATGAAGTTCCAGGACAAGAGCACAAAGTATACAGGCTGAAAAAGGAACTATATGGTTTGAAGCAAGCTCCTAGAGCTTGGTACAGTCGCATTGATTCCTATCTCACCTAGAATGGATTTCACAGAAGTGAAAGTGAACCAACGATGTACACCAAAGTTAATGAGCAAGCTAACATGTTAATTGTCTGCTTGTACGTAGATGATTTAATATTCACTGGTGAATTTGGCATAAAGGAATTTAGAACAGTCATGGAAAGTGAATTTGATATGACTTATTTGGGACTTATGAAGTTTTTTCTGGGCGTTTAAGTCCAACAGTTTGAAAGTGGTATTTTTATATCACAATCAAAGTATGCAGGTGCATTTTTAAAAAGATGCAATATGTCTAATTGCAAGACAACCCCAACACCAGTAATAACAGGCTTAAAATTGAGCAAGGATGATGATGGATCAACTGTAGATCCTACATTGTTTAAAAGGATTGTTGGTAGCCTTATGTATTTAACTGTGACAAGGCCTGACATCATGTATGGTGTAAGTCTGATCTCAAGATTCATGGAGTGTCCAAAATACTCTGATTGGCAAGCAGGTAAGAGAATTATAAGGTATGTAAGTGGCACAAATGACCTTCATATTATGTATTCAACCTCAAAAAATTTCAAACTCATTGGATACACTGACAGTGACAATGGAGGCACCACAAATGACAAAAAAAACACATCTCGGTACACATTTCATTTTGGTACAAGTGTTGTGTCATGGGATTCGAAGAAACAACCCATAGTAACTATGTCTTTAGCAGAAGCATAGTATGTCGCAGCTACAGGCGCTACATGTCAAGCTGCTTAGATGTGGAGAATTTTAAGAGACCTCTTGCAAAACCAACAAGAACCAACAACCATATTCTATGACAACAGTTCAACCGTTGCTTTGTTGAAGAACCATGTGTTCCACAAGAGAACCAAGCACATCAACACAAGGTATCATTTCATATGAGAATTGGTGAACAACAAAGAAATTTGTTTAGAATTTTGCAGGTCTAAAAATCAACTTGCAGACTTCTTTACAAAACCATTGGCAAAGGATGTGTTTCGGTATCTGCGAATTTATTTAGGAATGACAAGTTCTGCTCAGTGAATTATGTTGTGAACAAAGCAAGTTTCAGCTCTGAAACATTTTGTAAATTTTTTGTTTGAAGATCCCCATCTGCTCATATTTAAAAGGGAGTGTTGGAAATATTGATTAATCGTAGATCCACGTCACATCTAAGCCGACTCTGTCAAAGTCTGTAACAGCTCAGCTTTTGTCAAACTCTCTGATAGAATGAAAAGTTCACGTCTCTCCATATTTAAGCACTCGAATTTAATTTCTGAAGCTAACTTTTTAGGTAGAAATTTATTACAGTGTTTAGTGTAAGTCCGTATAAGAGTTTTAATCTGTCTATATGTAAAATAAGAAGATTGTAAATATGTATGATAGAGAAGAGAAGAACAGAGAGTGTGTGAGAGGGATAGAGAAGAACAGAGGAAGAAGAAGTTGAGAAGAAGAAAAACTCTCAGAAGAGTTCGAGAGCTCAAGCTCGTGTGTTTTGGAAAGTGTTGAGAGTTGAAGCTCTGTAAAAGGTGAAACATCCTTGTAAATTTCCAAGTTTGTAATTGCGGTTGTAGTTCTTTGTAATGTCGCGATAAAGTATAATTCCATAGTTTATTTTTTTGTTTTTTAAATACTAGGGGAATCGGCAACTAGGGACTGGGCTGGTACTCACATGACACAAGGTCCAAGGATCCATTCTCACTACCACTATACCCCTAGGTGCCCCACAACAGCCCGCAAGCATGGGAAACAGGTAAGCCCATGTGTGATTTGAACTTGTGACCTCCTTTACAACATGTGACTTCATATCAAGCGAATTGTCAATGAACCACACCCGTGCGAGCTTAATTCCATAGTTTATGGTTGAATGCATGTCTTATTTATTCCACACATATTCTCCATAATTACTTGAGTAACTTGTGTTTACATTTACCGTTTAGTGAAATACACAAAGGATCCACAAATATTTCACGGTGTAAAAGTTTGAGTTTTTATCCGTAGAGTGCTCGACACAAGTCTCACTTGATATTTGGTTATATGATATTGTGAGTGTCTTACGGGTCAATGAAAAGTGTTTTTCCAAATTATAAGTCTTTAGACTAAGAAATCTCTTTTTATAAAGTTCGCCTAAAAGTATTTCGGTCGAAGAGGGATTTGGTTGCAACCAAAAGTGTGTCGAGGGTAAATCCTGTCGTGCTAAAATCTCGTCGAAGTCAAGTGGTTTCTGTCGAGGTAAAACCTATTTCAGGTCAAAATTCTGTAAAAACTATCTTTACCAAAGTGAAGTATGTCGCAAACTTGCCCATCACAGTAAAACTCTATTGTAGTAAGTCCCCGTCGCAGTAAATCTTCGTCATAGTAAAATCATGTCGTGGGATTTTTTGGTCACAAGTATGTTGGTCAAAGTTCACCCATTGAGTAAAACCCGAGATTTTATGAAGTTTGATTGTGTTTTGTTGTGAATTTTGGCTTGGCTGAGTAAGTCCAAGGAACCCATCGGTTGTTTGGCTTGTTGCCTTAGTAGCCTGTGAAATCTAATTGTACATTGGTTTGGCTGGACACTCGGTGAAACCTAAGTATGTGTTGGCTTGACTGTGTGTTATGTTTTGGCTTTGTGTAAGTCTGTATTCCCTAGTTCCTTGTGGAAATCATGCCTATATCGGGGGTGTCAGTGTGTTGAGAGATTAATGAACAAACTGGCCTATGGTTGGGTGGAATGTTGTAGCGACAAGTAGCTAGTTGCGGGACAAATTGATCATTTAGATAAGTATTCTCTGTCATTCTTGTTTATGCATTGAAGTTGATTATGAATGAATATATGAATTTGATAAGGAAGAATGCTTACTATGAATGAAGTAGGATTCATTGTTGCATAAGTATCTCTGTTATGCTTGTTTATGCCATGTATTTTCCTATGAATTGCTATGTTCATGTTAAATGCTTGTTGATGGTTAAGTAGAGGTTTACTTGTGTATGTTTTCCTTCATTTTACTCCTATATAGGCCTTTTGTTTTTGGAATGCATTTTGCTTAAGTACTTGGAGGCTAAAATCCTAGTGGCAGGATCAGAATGCATGTGATTTAGTGTTTCTGCCCCTTAGAATCCGCTTAAGGAAAGCAAAAGGCGGAAACCAAAAAAAGGGAAGTGAAATAAGGCAGAAAGTTAGTTTTCTGCACCCTGGGATCCATCGGCAGGAGGCAGAGGGCGAAAGCCGAAAAATGCAGAAAATTTCTAAGGCAAAGTTAACTTCCCGATTTCCGAAGTCCAAGGTCGGAGAGCGGAAGTAGGAAGTGCAAGAAATACTAAGGTCAAAAGTTAAGCTATTTTTTGACTTCCTAGTTCCAAAGGTAGAAGGGCGGAGGGAAGAAGGTAGAAGGTCATTAAATGGTTCCGTTGAAAAGTTGTTTTCTGACTTTCGAGTTTCGAAGGAGGAAGGGTGGAGGGCGGAGTGCAAAAATGGTGTTTTCGGTCGCAAAATGGATATGTGAAGGGTGGAAAGACTGTTACAATAATTTCTAAGCTTGAGGATGAATGTTGAAGCATGTGGGAAACCCCATGCCCTATGTTTCGAAAGAATTATATGTTACTTTGAAGAAAAAAATTTAATTATCTGTAAAATGGGGTATGGGGATGTTACAGATACTGGTTCCACTAGGAGGTTTTCAATGATGCGACTAGGAGGTGTGTAGGACCATGAATGATGCAACATCACACATGACATGCCAAGGGCATCCTTGGACCCTAAGAAAGGATTGTAGTGCCTTTAGGATATTTTGAGCATCAAGTATGGGTCTTGGGGATCCACATAGTCAAGGGAGGAAACCCAAGACATAGCCACTAAAGAAATTTTCTTTGCATCAAAGTCCAAACTCAGCACCTCAAACCACCACACATGACTTCCTAAGGGTATCATTGGGGTATGTGTGGGGGATAATGGGTATAGCTAAATACCACGCACTAGTTAGAGGTATAAAGTCCCTTCACCTATAAACCCTTAATACCTGACCCCTAATTCCTAGTTAGCCCCAAACACCTAAACTGTCAAACCCATAATCCCTAAAGCCCAAAATCCCTAATCACATGTGTAGCTAAGTACTTGGTGATTATGACCTTTAATTAAGGGTTTAAAGGCCTTTGTGGGGGAGGGGATTTAGGAACTAACGGATAAAGAAGAATTTAATGACCAATAAATGCATCAAAAATTCTCCACCAAGAAATCAACAATTAGCAAAGGCGTGCACGTGCTACTAATACATGCATGCCCCTGTCAAATATAGAAATTTATAAATTTCCCAATATCATATCTCGCATTTTTTCACTCAATTCACACAATCTGTATTTGCAACAAACACAACTCGAAATTCTTTTTCAATCTGAAGTGACTTCACACAACTCTTGGAATTTATTTGGCAATTTGGATTGAATACACACACCTATTGTACTCTAATAATATCTTTGGATTGAATTCTCATGCTTCTTGGACACACTTTAACTCTTCTTACATCTATTGTACACATGAAACATAATTCTACTTTGCAAGAAAGGAGAAATACTAGACGTGTGGTGACATTTTTTCCTCATGAATGGTATGACTTGTATTTTAGTCTTCTTAATATTCATAGATTGTATGAATTGTAGTTTATCTTCATGGATTGTATGAATTTTATTTTAGTCTTCTTAAACTTCATCATACATAGACAACAAAAAACGTATTACCAAAAAAAATTACAACATGCACCAATCAATGATTTCAACCTTTCATAAAGATAGCCAAGAAAACTTACTTGCATCATCACCAATAACTTTGCATAATCATATAACTCCATCCATTACACAAACATCTGCTTAATTCCTCATGATGTCACTACAACAACTCACACAAACACCAAAATGATCCAATTCATAATATTTAGGGGGGATTTTCCCTCATCCAAAACATTTTACTATAATGAAACATGATTTTTCCCTCATCCTTCTATAATGACTTCTATGAAACTATTACCAAGCTCATTGCGAAAAAGAGTAAACCTATCCTGATTCAAATTACTTCTTAGGAACAAGGAGGAAATGTAAAATTCCATAAACATATGGCTTCTAGGAAATCTCTCGGTTGTGATGAGTTAACTTCATAATTCTTCCAAGAATTGGCATATCATTGGTAGAGAGGTGTGGGGAGTCACTTAAGGATGAGTTCTTTTCCTCTCCATACTTTGGAGAAATTCCTAGGTAGAATGAACAGTAGTGCCAAAGAACGCAATCTATTGAAGAGCATATATTCTCAATCTCACATCACCAAAATCCTTGTATTTCAAAAAGGTTCTTGTCCCTCCATGTATTTAGGGACTCCTTATATAGAGAATACAAACAAAAATGGTTACCATGAGGAACTCTTGGTCATCTTGGAGGAAAATTTTGATACTCATCATTTTCTCAATCTAGAACTAACCCAAACAACTATCCAAAAACTATATGTCAAGCGCAAAGCTACCAAATTGAGGCATATTGTTGATTGTTTCAAGATGTCGTGAAAACATGAACTAAGGTCCTAGAGGCCACCTTAGATTCTGGCAATGTTGTTGTTAATTAGAGCATTCCCAATAGCTTTTAAACTTGCTCATATACCCCAAGTTGTGTGTTATTTTCATACTCTAAACATGGTCAATATTTTAATCTATTAGCTAACAAAACCCCACTACATTAGATGATGTTTCCAAGTCTATCGACTAGATTCATATCTTATGCTTGAAATGCTTCTTATATGATAAAATCTAGTGGTTTATGTTCTTGAATTTATTTAGTGTTAGCCCTAGGGAAAGATCAGCATAATTCAGTTAGAATTCTGAGCAAAAAGGTAAAGAGTCTGGTCACAAGAAGGAAAAGGAGCTGGGACAGAAGTAGAGAAGGAAGAGAAAAATCAGATAAGGAAGAAAGAGATAAGGCAAGAAGTAGTCACAAAAGAGGAAGTTGCAACAGAAGAGGAATTCGCGATAGAGAAGGGAAGCCACGACAGAAAGAAAGGATGTGACGAGATCAATCACGACGGAAGGAATCATGCTAGAGAATGCGTGCAGTGGCGTAATGGCTAAAAATGATAGGTAAAGAAATATCATGGGTATGAGGTCAGATAGAATCGACGGAATTCACTCATGCTATAAGGAATAAAAGCATATTTGAAATTTGGTTCATTAGTGCCTACTGACAAATGTCACTAGAATAGGAATGGCAGCATGTTGGCTAACTGGATGAAGTCAGTTGATAGTGACATGTAAGAGTCTATAAGAAGGAGGAACCCAAGATGTATTTGGGTTACCTGGTTATGCTTCTAAGTTGTTATGTGTACTTCGACTTACTTACTTCGTTACTTTAGGTTTATCTAGTTGTTGAGTACAGAGTTAGTCAGTCATGTTGTGTTTGTAATAATAATTGAGTAATCTACAGTTGAGTGCGTAGAAGTATAGAGAAGAGTAATTTATCCAGGTTGTGTGCACACAGTAAGGTTAAGCAATACACCCACCGGCTTTGGTCGAGCGATTCGGTAAGGTTCCAAGGGAGAAGAAACCCCCACCCAATTGTGCAAACCTGGTTCTAGAATTTACCCATAAGAGATATCTCATGTGAGATTGTATATACGTCGCAGGTGCTGTCGAATGAGCCTTGCTATGTCGGATCGATGTATTGGGCTTTGTTGCACGCAACAGAAGGTCTGAACCTAGGTCAAAGAGAGAATTCCAACAAATGGTTTCGTTGCCAGGACCCTGGATCATTTTGGTGAGGGAAATGTTTTGGCATCTAACGAAGCTTGAAATCCAAGATTGGGTGGATTTTAAAGCATTAAAGTTTGCACAAGAAGAAAGTAAAGGATCATGGTTGAATCCGACGAGGTTGTTGGAGTGATACCTTTATATGGATATTCACGAGAATTTCTTTTATGGTTTCCCTATTGTTTTATATGAATGGTTATCAAAGTTAGCAACCCAGCGAAAGAATTTCCAAGGAGGAGAACCGACATAGTAGAAACCTTAGTTGATTCAACGATTTAAAAGTACTAGAAACCCTGTGTCGAGGGCTGTCGATTTTTGGGTAGACGGTATTCTAGAGGTATACATTACTGAGTTTGTTGTTAACACAATAACCTCATATAGTGAGGTAGAAAGACAAAATTTCCAAGTACCACGAGGAAGATACTTGACATATTTGAAAACCTGGATAAAGATGCTTGTATGCAAAAAAGGAATCCTGAGAATGGAATTTGATAGTTGAAGGAATTTGCACAAAAAGGTTTGGATATGTTGCAGAAGAAGTGCACGAAAAATGGAACAAACGAAGCTAAGATGTTCCCTGTTGATATTGGTACTAAACTAGAAGGTGGATGTTTACGGAGTGGATGAAGATTTCGGTCTGGAAATAGAAGAAAAATGTGACAAGAAGAGGAAGTTATAGTACAACTAGAGGAGAAGATTCTGATTTAGTGGCACATCTTGATGAAGGTTCTTACGACGAAGAAGAGGAATATCAGCCAATATCCAAAAGACACGAAGAAGAATCAAAAGCTCCATATCCATATCATGAGTACGATATTACTACAACCCCACGCACATCGTCGAATGTAATATCTAGAAACTCATCTCCCAATGGTTTTGTAAATACAAGTAATACTAACATTGTGAATAGACTAGCCTCCAAAGTTGACCAAGTCACAAGATCACAATTCAATCACATAGACTAGCCTTCAAATCCTTCAATATTGTTAACAAAATATCAACAACAAAATTACAATGGGAAGAGGTTCAATACATCCTACTGAAAGAGGAGAAAAACCCTACTTTTATAGCAAAAAAGGAGCTCAAACCCCAAGGGGGTGTATTTTCCAAGTGTGAGGTGGTTTTGGGGGTTGAGAAAATCATGGGAGGAAGTTTGAATTCATGGGAGGTAAGGCTTCCACATTTCATGAGGTATCCCACTTTCTTTGGAAATCCTCCAACTCCTCTAACCACTTCATCCAAGTGGCAAAACACACCCTCCATGAGAGAATGTGCCCCCCTTTTGTGGAAGTGAGTTGGAGCTCCTCATTTGATGGCTAAAGATGCTCCTCTATACTCATAAATGTCCTAAACAAGATCCTCAAAAACTTTGACACCTCAGAGAGCCACACTGTCTTTGATTTAGGAATTGGATTTTCTCCAATTTTCCCATTTATTTGACCCTCTGAGTCATTTTGGAGAGAAAAACCAAATTAATAATTGGAAATTACTAATTTGAATCTCAAAAGTGGGTTTAGGGGTTTAGTGGGGGATATGGGTCAAAAAACGAGCATCCCCGCGACCAAATTAGCTCCCTAGGCCCAAATTTGTGACATTTTGAACTTTTACAATTAAAATACACCTTATAGATGATTTTATTAAAAAACTAAAAATTAAAAAATACTATGAAATACTTATTGCATGTCCATGAAACTTTGGTACTGTGACTAGCATGTTATAATATATAAAACCTAGGCTTTAATAACCTTTTAAGACAAAATCACCAATTTCACCATCCCGACTTTGGAGGATTTTGAGTGAAAAACTCAAAAATTATATGTCGCTTAAAAAATGTCACATAATTGACAAGGGAAAAAAAACTAGAGGATGATGACCTTGATGAGCATGTCCTAAGAAGGCCAGGCCTTTTACAAAAATAAACCATCATGCTATGTCATTTATTACAATTCCCCAAAGGGGGTGTGAACATGTGAAATAGTTACCACAACTGGCCTTGATGAAACCATGGAACTTCCTGAGCACTAAGTAAGAACACTTATTTGTTTCGATCCTTGGTGGCTCACTTGAAAATCCCCTAAGTGCAACTTAGTGGACAACAGGATGAAACAACGCAGATGGAGTTACGACATAAGAAGAGGAAGGCTAGTAGAACTGCAATCACCACCAGCCTTGATGGTGGTGATTTTACACTTACGACTGAAGCACTAACATAAGTTGTTCAGGAAAGATTCAAGAAAATAGATGAGCGACAGGAGAAGCTCACAGGTACTATTACAGATCTACTGAAAGTACTCTGCAAAGTTGTTGAAGAGGTCAGAATTGTAGTAGATTATACACCCCAGATAACTGATTCACAAGATGTACCTAGCACTTCCGAAGAGTGACAAAGAGAGATACCAATGTTGACTCCACCAATCAAGCCACAATTGTCGGGTGAAGCACTTGACCTTGGAACCCTGAAATTCAATGTTGTGGCCAAAAGCATAGGCCATATAACAAAATACTTTTCGTAGATGCAGATGTCTGAAGTATATGCAACGCATAATGTCGTAGTCGTGGAGATGAAAGTAAGATAAGGTGCCTTGATTAAGAAGGCGAAAGTAGAAAATGAAAGTGTCAATAAAATGAAGAAAGTAGTGCACGAGGTCGAGCATAAAACAAAAACTTGGGAGGAAAACAGGAATAGGCTTGACAATGGTGTATCCCTTGTGTGCACAAAGTTTGTTGATGAAGGAATAACAGAGGATACGTTTCCATAATCCAAGGTCAATCGACTTGGTGAGATAGAAGAAGACCTTCACAAAAAGGTCGTGGAACTAGAAACACAACTAAAACCAAGTACACCCCAAAGGTGTTAGACGAAAGAAAAAAAATAGCGACAAAGGCTGTGAAGAAGATCGAAGAAGTGGAGTCATCATGCGCCAAGGTTGTAGACCAAGTCTCCTAGACTTGGGAATCCTTTATTAACAACGTCGGACTAGAGAAATTAGTAGAGGAGATACGCACAACTGATATAGAAGTAACTTAGCTAAAAAATTAAATGAAAAAGTTACCCTTAGCAGAGAAAATGCCTAAGTCAGCATAAATGAAGAAGTTGCAACAGCAAGTTATGGTGTTGTGCACGCAACACCAACAAAGGAAATATAAAGTCGCAGAGTTGCAGGCCGAAGAAGAAAGGATCGCGGGAATTATTCAACTTGTACATCAGAGGGTGTGATAAGTAGTGGAGGCTGCAGGGATCGTAACGTCGGAACACATCGGTGTCGACCTTATGGAAAATTTGCAGAAGAAAGAAGATGTGCGGCAAGAGATGGAAGAGGTAATGAAAATCCTCCAATATTTTCAAGGTAAAGTTGTTACAAATGCAAAAGTGGATGAATAGCATTGTGTGTATCGGGATGATCCATAGGTGAGTGTTGGGGTCTTGTCGGCCCTGGGGAAATATAATCAGAATTCAATTAGAATTTCCCAAGAAGGTAAATATTCTGGTCACATGCAGGAAAAGGAGATATGATAGAAGTAGAGAAGGAAGAGCAAAAGAAGATAAGGAAGAAATATCTAAGGCAAAAAGTAGTCACATAAGAGGAATCTGCAACAAAAGAGGGAAGTCGTGACAAAAAGAAAGGATGCGATGGGATCAGTCGTGATGGAAGGAATCACGCTAGAGAAGGCGTGCAGCAATGCAACAGCTGAAAACGACATGTAAAGAAATATTGTGGGTACGAGGTCAGCTAGAATCAATGGAAGTCACACATGCTATAAGGAATACAGAATATTTGTAATTTTGTTTGTTAGTTCCTACTGACAAATGTCACTAGAATAGGAATGATATCCTGTTGGCTAACTGAATGAAGTCGGTTGATAACAACATGTAAGAGTCTATAAGAAAGATGAACCCAAGATGTATGCGAGTTACCTGGTTATTCTTCTAAGTTGTTCTGTGTACTTCAACTTACTTTCTTAGTTACTTTGAGTTGCTCTAGTTGTTGAGTATAGAGTCAGTCAATCATGTTGTGTCTATAACAATAGTTGAGTAATTTGCAGCTGAGTGCGCAGAAGTATAGAGAAGAGTAGTTGATACAGGTTGTGTGCGTATCAACAATAAATTCAAATAGGAGAATATTGAGAAATAGAAGACCAGAGAGCATGAGAGGAGAGAGAAGTATTTATAGATAACAAAAGAAGATCTAGAACAGATTCTGCAACTAAGTGCGTAGAACAAAGGTTCCATATATTTCTCCTGCCGGATGAAGAGCTCCTTTATGGTTTTTCTTGGATGGGTTTCCACGTTAAATACTATGTCATTGAGTAAATGATGAATGTGCTTATGTCGTATGAATGTATTTGAATGTATATGGTGAATGTGCTCAAGTCCCAAGAATGTATATTGTGATTAAGTGTTTATGTATTTGCATATGAATAATTTTTCTTATGCATGAGTCGCACTATTGATAGATAACATGTATGATTAAGTGTATATTTCTATCATAATCATTGTGACATATAAGTTAAGTAGTGTCTTATCTATGCACAGTAAGGTTAATCAATACACCCATCGAATTCGATCGATTGAATTGGAAAGGTGCCAAGGGAGCAGAAACCCCCACCCAACTACGGAAACCTGGTTTCGGCAATTACCCATAAGAGATATCTCAGGTGAGTGTGCATATGCATCGCAAGTCTTACTGACTGAGCCTTGCTCTGTCAGGTCAATATCTTAGGCTTTGTTGTGTGCGACAGAAGGTCTGAACCTGAGTGGAAGAGAGAGAAACGCTAACATTTAGAAATCATATTTTTTTTACCAATCAATATCTAAATCACTAGAAAAATAATCTCTTATTTTTAATTTATTTTGCATGGGTGATAAATTTTTTTTGTTAAAGAATAGCTTGAATATGGGAAACAAACGTAATAATAAAAGAAAATCTAGAAGGAAGGAGATACCCCCTGAAAAGGCCAATGAGATAAGAGAAAAGGTTAGGTTGTCAGTGGAGAAACATAGACATATGTTTCTTTTTCACAAATATATGAATTTGTTTTTTGGTCCCTCTTTATTCTAACACAAGCACTAATGCTAGAAAACCTATGGGCCAAAACAATTCAAAAAAAATAAAACTCCCAACCAACATTAAACAAAAAAGGAAAGTAATCCCTTATATTTCACAAATATATGAAGCTATGGGTTGGCCACTATTAAGACTAACAAAAATCATTTTAAAACCCTATAGGCCAAAAAGATTCAAAATATAAAATCCTCACCCACATAAATTGGGCGCATAACTCTCCAAAATAAGGTAGATTTCCAATTGTTGCACGAAGAGCAGCGAGGTGCTCTACATCCTAGTATGAGGGATATGTTGTAAAGGGTGCGACCCTGTATGAGGGATGCTTTGTAATGTTTAACGTTGTGTAACGTTATGTAACATGCCATTCTCATACAAAAATAAATAAAAATGAAAATGATGTTGAGTTAAATAACAACAAAACTTATAATGATTCCATCTTAAACATACATATATCAAGTTTGAAATAAATATATAAAAAAAAATAATGTTTAAAAATTACACATTAATTACACCTCAAGGAATTGGATCCCGCTTGGTGCTTGAGAGGTCCGAATTTAAGATGGATCTATGATGGTTTATTGTTCACATAAAGCCATCGATCAAAGGGGTCGATGTAAATTTTGGTCAATTCCCTTTTTTAAATAGTGTTCAAGTTTTTTTTCTACATATAGATTCATAGATTCATGATGTTGTAGGAAACTGCAAGAGGGTTTACTATAAAATCAAATTAGCATATAATAGTGTTGAAGATCAACTTAGTTAAGTTTTATTACAAGTAGAAATGTTGAAGATTAGCTTAGTTAATTTTTATTACAAGTAATAGTGATAGAAATTGGATTTGCTTCGAATGGAGATGAACCTTAGTTTATTGGATTGAAGGTAGGTAACCAATGTGATTGATGGTCTCACGATTTTTTAGTGGGAGGTTGAGTTTTTTTTTGGCTTTGGATCTAGGAACTATGAATCTAGGATCCAACTTTTTTTATGAATGGGTTTCCCCCAATAGATTCTATTATGAGGGGGGGAGCCTCTACATAATATATTTTGGTTCAAGAGTTTCTACTTTCTAACCATACATAGCAGATACATTTGCAGTATTGGGTATATGGATTTATTCCCTTTAGAGGAGTTGTTAAATACTTTCCATTAGAATGGAAATTCTGCAATAAAACCAACCAATGATGTTGGATTCAATTAGATAGTAGAGTCACCTTAATATTTGTCATTGTATGCACTTTGGGGAGACCTAAAAAATGTGCAATGACTTTTGAACTCTCCTCATCAATGACACATGTCCATATGTTGTCCCTGGGGTTGTACCCCTCACACAACCTCCCTCTAAATATCATGCTTGTGACGAA
Organism: Pseudotsuga menziesii; assembly: GCA_001517045.1. Lineage (NCBI taxonomy): Eukaryota > Viridiplantae > Streptophyta > Pinopsida > Pinales > Pinaceae > Pseudotsuga > Pseudotsuga menziesii. Next base: position 349,740 of record LPNX010363614.1, on the reverse strand, counting down.
TAGGATGGAAGGAAGAATAGGTATAGGGAATACTATGTAGGATGCACCTTCCTAGGATGTTATAGGTTGTCAAGTTAACCCTTGGGCCAAAGGGGAGTACTCTCTTTGTTTATAAGGAAAGCGTACTTGTCTGCCACCTAAGGGAAACCTATTTATATGTGGAATTATGACTGAAATTACAGCAAAATTGTTGGTGCATGAGGTTAATTTATAATGCTAAAAGGGGATTTCAATAATATTATTTTAGTATGAAAGGATATTACAAACTATAGAACACAAAATCAAACTAAATGATGTTTCCAAGATGCCTTAATCATATCTTTATCATTAAATAAAAGTGTTAATTACAAACATATCATGCATAAGAGACCAAATCATTCATTTAATCAAATACTATGTCTATACTAGATAGAAAATAAAAGGGAGAGGTAAGCATAGATCCATTGATTAATTCATCATAATGGAATACATTCATTCAATGAAAAAAACCATAATAACATGCGCAAGATTTGTTTCTTCAATCTAGTGGTAAAAATGCCTTAAAATTGATCTCATTCAACAAACTCAGTATGGTTCTTTAATAGAATAGAAAGACACCAAAATGGAACCTTCAATCTCAATCTTAGTTCTATTATTCATTTTTTCAATGATAGACTTCAATTCATGCTTAAAATAAGAAGAGAATAAGAAAATAAAAGAATGATGGAAATGGCGTTGCATATCCCAAATACTTGATTGAATTTCGGAAACTTAATGGTATAAAAAAATTATCGATCCTTTTTCTAAGTTGACTCCCTAATCTTTATCTTCTTTCCCCTTCTCTAAGTGTGAGTCATGCATTATTCAATTTGGCATGCATGTAGTGGAAGCTATCCCCATTTTATTCTCTCATGTTGTTACAAAAGTGGGATTACCAATGACCATGTTTCAAATATAGTTATCCATCTTCATNCTACTAGTTAGCAATGTTTCACCCACCTACTAGTTCCCTAGGTTGGGGAGGAGGCATTAAATCTTGCAATAAGGGAGCTATGAGACCCAAGAGAACCTTAGTTTACCTTATACACATTAAATTGAGTCATTCAAATAATAAATATGGAGAAACTAAAGTGACATTTCTTCATGAAGACATTTGGAGGTTCATGGAGACCTTGGGTGGCTAGATTACTCCTTACACATGTCATGACTTAACCCCAAATTCGAAATTATGAGTAACGGAACATTCATGGAAGGTGAACAAGTATCAAGTAACATGTCATGAGCCAAATGATTTGAATAGGTGAAGAGGAATAACTCCCCATGGAAAAGGAAGAGACTAGGAAGTCTTGATCTAATTGTAACTTTGGAAGATATTTTGATGTATATTATCATTGTATGGTGTTGTACCCCCATTGGAGATGTGTTTTCCTCCCTTTGGGATGTATTTATTGTGTCTAGACCTTGAGGTACAACCTTCATTGTAATTCGAGGAAACATTCCCCAATGTGACATCATGTTATGTGTATTTGGAGTCTCTCTAAGAGAAGTCGGCCCAGTCATGTAAAAGGTCAGTCACTTTATTAGTATAAATAGGGAGGCTCCCTCCCTCATTTATACACACCTCAAACTCACTCAAGTTCACATGAGAGAGAGACAAGGCAGGAGAGATAGATAGTTGTTGAATACTTCTTATTACTAGGATTGATCATCTTATGACACAGTCTTTGTGACTGTACTATTCTGAGGAAGTTTGCGGGGTTTTATCCTTTATGGTTTCCCCGGTGAAAATCTGTCTTGTGTATCTGTTATATATTATGCATCTAGATGTACTTTTTATTCTTTCAGACAACTATCATAATTAAGCTAATAATATCTAGAAAAACTAACAAGAATAAACTATGTCCACTTGGAGAGAGATTCCATGTGTTTTATGACAACAATGATGGAATATTCTATGACAAAATCAGACCTGACTGCAGACCTATGAAAATATGACACGTTAGGGATAAAAATAGCCTCCAAGAGGGTGCACTTGGGGTTTGGTAGCATCAATTTTAATTTGGATGAAGATGGAGGGAAGAGAAGAAGGAAAAGTGTCATGGGGGTTACTAAACATCAAGGATGAGTTGGAGGAATCCCATGGGAGGTAATTAGACCTTGGAGGACCTTAGGATATTTATAAAAATATTTCATGAGGAAGGAGAATGTATTTTTATCATTTGATCATTTTCCTTTGGCATTTTGGAAAGCACAAGCTTGTCCATTGTAGGGTGAGTGCTCACTCTCCTTGTTACTGATCGAATTTCGAGGGAGTTGGATTCTCATCCAAATTGGTTATTGGAGAGACCACCCTGACCTCTCCCTCTTATTGTGTGTTATTATTACATATAGTAGGTTGCTACAGTTCGTGATCCATCTCTCCTCCCATTCTCTCATTCCCTACTTCATTATTCCCATGTTTCCATATGATGGCGCACTAGTGTGAATGATGTTTGTGCCTAGTATGTCTTCTGTACTCTCTGTAAGTCTAAATTAGAAGAAATACATATACAAAAATTTCCACATTTCCAAGCTATGATTTGACTAGTTTCTGTGTATTGGTTTCCCATTTCAATGGAGTTGTGTCTCTAATTTTTGTTGAGTATTTGCTCTGATTTTATATATTTTTGAGTGAGATATTGATATTATTTTAATGGTGTACACATTCCTTATGCTATGTTCTGTACCATTACATATACATGTTATGAGTCAAAGTCAAGCTAAAACCGTCATTTCCCTTAAGCAAATATCACTGAACATATGCATTCGAATGTGAATCTTTATATATATGTTGAAGAACTTATAACCACACCAAATGACAGTCAATGAAGTATAATATCAGTCACCATAGTCTGTTTGATAATTTTGGAGAGTCACATATGAGTTAGAGATCCATTTCTGCTCACACCCTAGGGGGGATTTCACCACAACTTACTGGCAAGTTTGCCACTTTTTCCAATGACCCTAAATCAAGTTGAATATTTATATAACCTGTTATAAAGTGACCATATATTCCATTGAGTGGTCCCAATACCTCCCGTATCTTTTCCTACCAAATTTGAGACCCTCTTGTGTCATTCAAAGCCCCTAAAGTCAAGACTAGTCAATACAATTTTCCCCAAATTCTTCCTTTGTTTGGAATTTTCAAATTGGATCATTACCTCATCAATGTATTCTTAATACTATTGATGCTTCATACTTTTTTAAGTACTTATAATTCCTTTGTCTCATGCCTTTATGACTCATCATTTCTTAGGCTTTTTAGACCTCTTTTTTCTAGGAGGTTGCAACATTCCATTTTGTTCTAGGGGTCTTTGGGCCAAGAAAGTGACCCCCTTAGGAACCGCATTATGTCTTCCTTTAGTGGAATAGTCTTATAGCATGTTGATGTAGGACAAATTGTATTGATTCACTACTCTACGACCCCTTAATATACTAAATGATTTGTCCAACTCAGTGTAGGGACAATAATTGAAATCTCCAATATTATGCATCATCCTTCTAAGAAATGTCTAGGTGGAAATGTATGGAGTAAGTTGATTGTATATTTCAATGGGAGTGGGGATAGTCTATTTATTAGGCATTATTCGAAACCCATGAAGAGAACTCTCAATCTTATATATATATATATATATATATATATATATATATATATATATATATATATGATGCAATTTTAATTTGTCCTCCCATGGGAAAGGGAGGCCTTTGGAGATATTGTTGCTCATATCTCTAACGAAAGGTTGAATAAGTTTTTCAAGTTATTTAGACCTTCCCTTAGTAATATGATAGTTGTTAATCATATTTATGCAAGCCTCAATATCCATGTATGTTGAGGTCCTGTCTCTGACCCCTGGTGGTGATAAAATATCAATGGAGATTGTATTTATTACTTATTTTTCCAGTTTCACTAATTTTTACCTCCTATATATTTCTCCTTCATGGTTGTCAATGTACTCACTTACTTCTTTCTATAATTTTATCAAACTCCAAGTAGAATTGGAGTTGATTCCTAATCACAAGGATTTCTTTGGCAATGTTTCTACATATAGATCATTTTATTTTAGTCATGGTGTTATTAATTTTTTCCTCTTTCATGGTCTCCTCATATCTAACTTTACATGTTTCAAGTTCATCTCTAAGACCTAATACTTCCCTTTTATACTCGTGTGTCATTTTTTTGTTGTGTATAATTTATTCCCTTGTTGCTTAAGTTTCTCTTTCCATTTGTTTGTCAATTCTTCAACTGTCACCACTTTCATTGCACTATTTCCAACCTTGGTCCTCCAATTTAAAGTTTCTTGGTTAATTCATAAATATTTGTTCTAAAAATGATATAGAACTTTCAAAGGGTGAGGGATTCCAAAGTATTTTCTTTACGTACTTCCACAACCAAATGTTTAAGAGAGATAATCTAGGAATTATCCTCTTCCAATTGTAAGTCCACATCTCTTGCTACACTTTGTCTACCATCCAAGTTAGCATTTATGTCTTCCAACACATGGATTTCTGGAAAAAGGGAATAGTTTTCCCTTCTAAAAAGTTATACTTCATGTGCTAGTTTTTGTTGTTCATGAAGCATTTACTAAGTGAATGGGATGGATTGAGCCATATGGGAGCTCTCAAGAAATTTTATTTTATCATCCTTTTATTTTAGAAAGGTGATAACATCCATTATGTCCTACTTGCTCTTTCCCATGGATACAAGGTGGGCTTGTATCTTATCCTTTTCATCCTCCAATGCCTTAACTCTAGAATTCAATACTCATCATTTTCAAGGGAAACTCCTTTTGCGTCAAATGTAACATGAAGGGCCCTCAAATCCTAGGGTCACATATCTTTTTAAGTTTGATGTGCTAGGAGATCCAAAATGGTGATAATGAGCTATCCAATAGTTGGATCCTATGTAGGTAGAAACATGAATTATGCTCAAGTGTCCATAGTTTTAGACTCTAGTATATCTTTATGTGTTTTGACCCTTCTTCTATGCTCTTGATCTCTTAATATTTCATCTTTATCTCTTAATATTTCAAGAGTTTCACAGGTGCTCATGGGTTGAGTTAGATTTTCCCATGATATCTAGTGCCCTAACTCCTATGAGGAGATCGTAGGAGATATCAACAGGTGTGCTTGTATCGCCTTCAAAAGTTGTCATAGAAAGTAGGTTAGAAAACCTAAAATGAGGGGTTGATGGAACTTACTATTGGAATGAATCCTCCTGCTACTGAATGTTACTTGGTTATAGACCTTCATATTCTATTTGTTTCATCCTAGGTGGGGTATCCTTCATTTTTTTCAACTGAACCCTGACTAGGGGACTCTATCCCGTCCCTTTTCTCTTTAGGATATTCCTCAAGTAATTTCCCCCCTCCTTTCTCCTCCCCTATTCATTGTTTCCTCATCTCTCCCAGTATGTCCCCTAGATTTTTTTGTGGCCTCACCAATATTGGATACACACAAGTCCCCTTATTGACTATGTAAAACCCTTTCCTCATGTTCATGGGAAAATTGTTATGCACCAAATTCCCCAAAAGAGAATAAAATAATAAAGAGAGGGTATTCTATGGCTTGATAATGAATAAAAGAGATCAATAAGAATCCTATTTGAGGGGGAAACCTCCTTATACAATGTAAAGAATAAATAAGCTGGTAAGAGATATTGGTTATACAAATAAATCTCTTTTATTATAAATAGGAGATGAAGTTATGTCCTAATATTGACCCAACTTACCATAACTAATATAATAATAATGAATGGTGGTTAGGGCCTTAAAAAAATCTATGCAGTATTGGATAACAATATATGCATCCTTGGACAACAAACATGCAGATCATCAGTCCAACATGATTGAGGTTGAATGTGAAATTGTCAATCACCCAATTGTTATTCTCATTGATTCAAGAGAAAATCATAGTTATATTGCTCCTAATTTAGTTGAAGATTTCAAATAAATAAATTAAACATTTTATATCATGGATGGTTCAACAGTGGCTAATGGAACCAAAAGGAGGATTAATGAATTAGTAAATGGTTGTTCGTTGGATATGAATGGACAGAACACTTTTGCAGATTTGAACATAATACCACTTGGTTTGTATGATGTACTTATTGGGATGGATTGGTTAGATGCACACCATGTGGTATTAGATTGTCATAACAATTCATTTACTTGTCTCAATGATAATAGGAAGAAAAAGATAGTGAAAGGCATTCCATGGTCTATTTCCATGAGAGAATTTTCATCCTTGCAATTGAAGAGATGCTTCAAAAAAGAATGCCAGGTGTATACAGCTTATGTGTAAGAAACAGAGACATGTAATATCCTGAGCTTGGAAGACTTTCTAGTATTGCAATATTTTGCAAATGTGTTTGAAGAAATACTAGGACTCCTATCGAAAAGAGATATTGATTTCTCTATTGATTTGATGCATGAAGCTTCCTCAGTTTCCAAAGTTCCATATAGAATGAGTACACGAGTTAAAAGAATTATAAATGCAGCCAGAAGAATTGTTGAAGAAAGGGTATATACACCCAAGTGTTTCTCCTTGGGGAGCACCCGTACTATTTGTAAAGAAAAATGATGGAAGGTTGTGTATCGAGTTCAAGTAATTAAACAAGGTTACTGTGAGGAATAAATATCCTCTTCCTAGAATTGATGAGTTCTTTGATCAGCTAAGAGGAGCAAAGATTTTCTCAAAGATAGATTTGAGATTTGGTTACCATTAGGTGAGAATAAAAGATGAATACATTAGCAAGACAACCTTCAAGACCAGATACAATCATTATGAATTTGTGGTCGTTCCATTTGGGTTAACAAATGCACCAGCTACGTGAGTGCTCTTGATGAATGGGATATTCAGGAAGTATTTAGATAAGTTTGTCATTGTAAATCCGGATTACATTCTTATTTATCCAAAGTCATAAGAGGAGCATGAGGTATATATGAGATCGGTACTACAAGTGTTGAGACAACATCAGCTTTATGCTAAGTTGAGTAAATGTGTTTTCTAGCATAGGAAAATTCATTACTTGGGACACATCATATCTGACGAAGGAATAACAATGCATATAGAAAAGATAGAAGTTATTATGGGATGGCCTACACCCCATGTGATGTATCAGAAGTAAGATCATTGACGGGATTAACTAGATACTACAAAAGGTTTATAGAATGCTTCTCTTAAATCACACATCTAGTTACATCATTGTAGAAGAAAGGAATCAAGTTTCAATGGACACCAGAGTGTGAATAAATATTCCATCCATTATAGAGATTGCTCACAAGTACACCAATTCTCAAGATTGTTGATCCAAATGAAGATATTGTGGTATGTACAAATGCTTTCCAAGAATGAATTGGTGGCCATGTCCTTATGCAAAATGAACATGTGCTTTGCTATGAATCTAGAAAAATTAAAGAGCATTAGAAAAAGTATGTCATGTGTGACTTGGAACTTGTTGCTATTATGCATGCATTAAAGATGCAGAGGCATTATCTTATGGGTAGAAAAATTGAGTTGAGAATAGATCATAGTGGGTTGAAATATTTATTTAAGAAAAAAATGAATGCAAGACAAATAAGATGGTTGAAATTAATGTGTGAGTTTGATTTTGATATCAAACATATTAAAGGAAAAGATAACAAGGTTGTTGATGCACTCAATAGAAGAGTTCATGTTATGCATACTTCAATAATTAGTATGTGCAAATCATATTTAAAAACCAAAATTCGTGAGGTTGTCATCTCAGATGAACATTACCTTGAGGTAAAACAGGAATTACAACAGAAAATGTATAGCATAAATATGAAGGTTACAGGTTGGAAGACGATAAATTTTTTATATACAAAAGTAGAATTTATGTTCTTAATTTAGGGGAATTGAGGAAATTGGTAATGAATTAGATGCATAATGTTCTATATGCAGGAATCTTGAATAACAAAACATAATTGTGGTTGTGAGACGTCAATGTTTTTTATCAAGAATGAAGAAAGATATTGTTGAATATATAGCATGGTGTATTGAATGTGAAAGAGTAAAGGTTGAGCATAGACACCCAGCATGATTGCTTTAACCATTGCTAAAACCTAAGTGAAATTGGGATTTGATGACCATTGAATTCATCACTAAGTTTCCAAAGATGAGAAAGCAACATAATTCCATCATGGTTGTGGTGGATAAGTTAACAAAAGTTGCTCACTTGTACAAATCAAATCAACTCATAAGGAAACTAATATAGCATATATTATATGAAAGAGATTGTTAAGTTACATGGGATACCTAAGGCAATAGTTTCGGACAAGGATCCAAAGTTTAATTCAAACTTTTGGAAAAGATTATTCAAAGGATTTGGAAAAAATATGAAATTAAGCACGACATATCTTCCATAAAGAAATGGGAAAATTGAGAGAGTCAATCAAGTTATTGAAGATATGCTAAGAATGTATGTGATGGATCAACCATCAAATGGAAAGACTACCTGTATTTGGAGGAGTTTGCATGTAATAATGGATATCACATGTTTCTCTGAAGACAAGTCCATTTGAAAGGCTTGTATGGTAGAAAATGTAATACTCTAATCACTTGGGATATCCAATTGGCAGAGTGATAATTGGGCCAAAATTACTCAAAGAAATGGAAGATGGGATGGTAAAAATCAGGCAAAATTTGAAAATGGCACAAGACAAACAAAATATTTATGCAGACAAAGGAATAATAGTAAACGAATTTAAAGTGGGGCATTAATTCTACCTCAATGTCAAGCCAAAGAAGAGTTCCCTGAAATCAGGAACATGTCCAAAGCTTGTAGCCCGATCTTGTAGGCCATTTAAAATTTTGGATAAGATAGGGACTATAGCTTATGAATTAGCATTGTCTGCTTGTATGTGTGCATAATGTATTATGTGTGTTTCTATTAAAGAAATATGTGACTGGTCATAACCACATAATTGATTGGGTTATCATTCTGGTAGAACCGAAGGTGATATTCAAGTACAACCAGTGTGCATCCTAGACAAGAAAGTTATGTCGTTGGGGAACAAGGACATCGAAAAGGTAAAGGTCCAATGGACCCATTACAATCTTGAAGAAGCAACATGGGAGCTAGAGGATGTGATACGAGAGGAATAACTGCAGCGATTTTGAAGTTTTCATAAAAAAATGTAAATGTACATAGTGTTGACAATGCACCAAGGACAGTGCACAAAATTAAGTGCAGGGGGATGTAATACCCCAATTTTGACCATGTTATGTAATTGTAAATATTGATGTAAAGGATAGAAGCTAGAAACAAATGGTCCAATATGACTAAGCTATTGTAAATATGTACATTTTCAATATTAATATAAAATATGTGGCCACTACAAAGGGAGAAGAAGATATGGGGACCTATGATAGTGGGCTAAGGGAAATGACCCTAGTAGGTTTTTAGCTCATATCCTTAGCCTTAACAATTTAACCCAAAGTTCCTAAACCATGAATAAGAGCCATGTTTTAATTAATGAATTATTTAATTATCTTAAGAGGGGAAAAATGGTCACATGTGGAGAAGCCACATGGAAATCTAAATCATGCATATCAAAAGTGAGAGTTTAGTTGGAGAGGGGTCCGTTCCTCGTTCATTCCTACCATTCAAATTCCATTCTCCCTCATTCTATCCTTCACTCAATATTCCTGAGACTAATACCTATGACAAGGGACTAAAGCTTCCATTGGTGAATTGAACTTTCCATGCCATTGAGCTTGGAATCCTAGTGCCTGAGAGAAACCTTGCATGTAGCTTGTGCCCTAGAGTCCCATTTCGGAGACTTCTGTTCCAACCTGTCTTAGAACACGAGAAGGGAGCTAGAGGATTCCCAAGGGACTGTTAGCTCAGAGAAGGGAGCTTGTTCTTGGTGGTGTGCGGGTTGGTGGAGAAAGGGAATTGGAGGATTGGGATAGTTCATAATTGTGGAGGGGGTTTTTGCACCAGTGGGTTGCATGAAAGATTGAGTTGTGTGGAGGCTTAGGAAAAATATTTTCCCTTGTGGATTGATAGCCCCAACTCAGGGGTAGCATGTCAAATAAATATATGGCTTGACATACCCTATGGCTACGAGGAATGTCCTTCACCTATAGCCACTTGGATAATTAAAATATAAATGTCTTATTGTGTATGAAATTCCATGGTTATATATGTTTTTATCTTGGTTAATTTATTGTTATGTGAATGTCTAAATGCATGGAATTGCTTGGCATGTTATGTGTGAATTATTTGCTTAAATTGTCTATAAATTGTTAATGTATGCATATGTTAATTTAGGCGACCATAGATTTATTTTTCGTTGTAACTTAATAGTAAAATTGGTGAAAAATGAATTTGTATAAAAGTGGTGAATTTGATATGTAATTTGAGTACCCAATGGTCTCAATGGTTGAAAGAGGCGACCAAGTACGTTACACATGTGCATATCATCTCCAAGGGGATGAAGATATGTATGTGATATGTTGTTGTAATATGTGGGATTATATGTGGTTACCAGTAGTGCATTATAAACATATAAGCAAATACGAGGAAATACATACACAAATACAATGAAGAAGCAATGGTCACACTAGCATTAAGTATTATATTATATCAAAAGGCCATATTGTACAATGGGGGATAATCAACTCTGATATCTTCATGGATCAACAACCTATATATATGTGATGTACAATCAGTTGGGCATTTACAACTGCTAACTACTTGATAATTGGCTTAACTGACACAACTAAACTGAACCGACCTTTAGGTGGTCGATCAAGAGGACCTAATCAACTCGTCGACTAGGCTCCTCCAACATATGCACACACATGTATATCCTCACCCCAACCACCTAGTCTCTTGAAGACAAAGGTGTGAATATGATTCTTGGGGGTTAAGATATGCATGTGTACATTTTCAATATAAATTGCATATACACATGCATATCATTTCAAGACATAGGATTATCCTCAATCTCCATCATCCACCCTCCTATGGGTGAGGATATGCATGTGTGCATATTTTTGGGGGTGAGGATATGCATGTGTGTGCATATTAGGAGGATGACGGGTGAGGATGTGTATATGTGTACACTTCCAATATAAATTGCACACACAGACATGCATATCCTTCCCAAGGGAGAGTGGGGGGGAGGGGATGATAAGATGCATGTGTGTACATTTCCAATTTAAATTATGCACATGGGTGCAGCATGCCCTCACCCCAATTGCATGCGCACACATATCCTTTTCGAGGGGGTTAATTATATGGACGTGTATACATTTCCAATTTAAATTGCGCACACAAGTGCATATCCTTACCACCAAAATTCCAATATAAATTGCACATTCATATCTTTTCCAAAGGGGGTAATAATATGTATGTGTACATTTCCAACTTAAATTGTGCACACAAGTGCATACCCTCACCCCCAATTGTGCCCACATGCATATCGGGCCTCAAGAGAGGTAATGATATGATATGCATGTGTGTACATTTCCAATTTAAATTATGCACGTAGGTGCATATGCATATCAATAGCACCCTTGAGAAGGATATGCATGTGTGTATGCAGTTTATATTGTAAATGTACACATACACATCCCAACCCAAACCATCCCAATAGGAACCTGTGTGCGCAATTTAAATTAGAAATCCACACACATGCATGTCATTACCCCCCTAGAGTAGGATATGTGTGGGTTATATTGTAACTGCACACATGCATATTATCACCCCCAACCATCCCAATATGCACACACAGGGAAGGAGTGAGGATATGTGTGTGGGAACAAGGATGTGTGTAGTAGTTAATTGTGTACATATGCATATCCTCGCCTAACAAGAGAGTGGGGATGAGGATATACATATGGGAGTGAGCATATGTGTGTGGGAATTGAGATAAATGTTTGGGTACGTACCCCACACATATCCTCACCCATGGAAGAGTTGGGAGTGAGGTTATACATGTGTACAATTTCGTTATAAAATGCACATACGTAGGTGCATATCCTCCATGAGGGGTGTAATTTAAATAGTGCATACATTTGTATATCCTCACCACTAGGAAGGTGGGGGTGAGTATATGCATGTGGATATGAGGATATGTGTGTGGGACCGTTCCTCACATGTATCCTCACCCCAAGAGAGTGGGGGATGAGGATATGTGTATGTGTACACTTCTAATGTAAATTTCTAAATGCTAGTCAAAATGCATGAATATTGGGGGTAAGGATATGCATGTGTGTACATTTCCAATGCAAATTGTCAAATGCTAGTCAAAATTCATGAATATTTTCACTGTAAACTTGGTAGTTACTAAAATTTAGAAACTAGCGCCATATTTTCATTCAAACCACTCATGAATTTTGACTAACATTTAACAATTTGCATTGGAAATATAGACACGTGCATATCTTCACTCCCACCTTCCCAGGAATGAAGATATGTATGTGGTGCACGTACACACATAAACCCATATAGATGTATGTACATACCAAACACATCATCACCCCCATATGTGTGTGTGCATGGACCATATGCATATCCTCTCCCTTGGGAGGGTATGGGTTGAAGATATGCATGCATAGTATACACATGCAATTGCATGTGTGTACCACATACATATCCTCGCCCTTCGGAGGGTGGGGTGAGGAAATGCATGTGTGGGATGAGGGTAAGGGCTAAAGATATGCATGTTTTTACACATGCATTTGCATGTTTATTGCATGTGTGTACTGCATACATATCCTCACCCTTAGGAGGGTGGGGTGACGAAATGAATGTGTGGGATGAGGAGGGTAGGGGTTGAAGATATACATGTTTTACCACATGCATATCCTTAACTTTAGAAGGGTGGGGGGTGAAGATATGCATATATACACACACAAGCATGCATGTTTGTGCATATCACATGCAAATACTCACCCCTATGAGCATTGGAGGTGAGGATATGCATGTGTACAAACAACATGCATATCATCTATCCATTTATGTACATACAATATGCATATCTTCATCCCTAGGAGTATTGAAGGTGAGGATTTGCATGTGTATGGACAACATACATATCCTCCATACATTTGTGTACATACAACATGCATATCCTCACTCCACACCCGTTGGTGATGAGATATGCATATTAGTGTACCACCACCCTCCCAAGCATGAGGATATTTGTGTAGTATGTGCACACACTTGTATCCTCACCCCCACACTCTTAGGAGTGAGGATATGAACATGGTACACACACACACACACACATATTTTCACCTATGATACGCATGCATATCCTCACCCACCCTCTCAAGGGTGAAGATACACATGCACACGCATATTCTCACCCCGGAAGGGTGTCTAGTGGGGGGTGAGGATATGCTTGTTCACCCGCATATCGTCAACCCCTACCACCCACCTTTGAAACACATGCATATCCTCGCCCTATTGAATATTAATCCAATTTTCAAATATTGACAATTATTTCACAATGATATTTTATGCATTCATTTCATCCCACAATTTCATTGAATAATTGCACACTTGAAAATATCAACTTAAACTGCAGCAAAAACAAGGATCATAGAAAGAATGCCATGCACAACAGACAAAGATTTTACCATGAGAAACCTAATAGGGACAAAACCCAACAAAATTTTCTTAGAATAAATCAATCTAATTCAAGTACAATACCATACAAAAATGAACCCTAGCACAAGAGAGGTTATCCATCCTTCACAAGAAATCCTAGCAAGGGTTACAAATCTTCAAAGACAATAACCCCAAAAATTACTCCTTTGACTAAGTTTCTATGCTTGGTTGAAATTGCGCACTAGGAAAGGAATTTTATTTGTGATGATGAGTGTGCAAATGAAGTGTGTGAATACTTTATTTATATTCTTATGTTCACTTGAATTTTTCCTTAATGGCACTAACTTGTCTTCTTTCACTAGGGATGACTTGTTCTTTTGGTCTTCATTTTACATTTTATCTTCAAGCACACTTGTCTTCTAGTCCTTATTTTCCTTTGGGACTTCTTCAATGGATTTTCTTGACTTCTTGGTTATTTATTCATCATAGAAAAGTTTTCCTCCTTGATGTTGACCTCCTCACATGCATGTCTTATTCTCACATAGAGCTCTAATGTTGATTTGACCATACCCTAAGAAGTCTTGGACACTTCTTAGATCCCATGTCAAATTCAACATTAGATTAGAATTTGTATATTCCTCAAGGGCATAAGTTCCCTTATCAAATAAACAAGTCAACTCACTCTAATCAGAATAGATCACTCCATCATGAAGCACTCCCACATAGAGTATGCAATGTGACCTAGATAGCCTTATTCATTCTTAGTCAATACACATGACTAATCAAGGCTAAGCATATCAAGCCTCATATACACTTAGTCAATACACGCAACTAATTAGAGCTACGCCAGGGCCATCCTCCTCTAGTGTTTGGTCCATCCACATGACCCCTCTAGGTGAATGTCCAAAAAATGTTTTCCCGATGCCAGAATCATGGGGAAACATCAACACACCCCACCATCCATCCACTAGTGAGACACACATGCATAACCTCAACCCCGCCCTCTCGAGGTGAGGATATGCATGTATGTGTACCACTACCCTCCTAGGGACGAGGATACGTGTGGTATGCACACACACGTATTCTTACCCTCCCCCCACACATATGCGTGTGGTATGCACACACACCCATATCTTCACCCCTGTTACACATGCATATCATCACCCCCACCCTCCCGAAGGTGAGGATGCACATGCACACTCATATTCTCACCTTAGAGGATGGGTAGTGAGGATATGATTGTACACATGCATATACCCATCCCTTACTACCCACCCTCAAAACACATGCATATCTTCACCCCTCACCACCCACCCTCAAGGAACACATGCATATTCTCCCTTTCAAACATGCATATCCTCACTCCCCACCACACACATGCATATCCTCACCTTGATATGCATCTGTGTGCATACCACATGCCTCGCACATGTATATTCACACTACAAGAAGTGAGGATATGAGTGTGTGTGTGTACCACACACATATCATCAACACAAGCATATCATGGGTTGAGGATATATAGGGTTATGTGTGCCTAGGGTGAAGATATGCATGATGTACACACACATGCATATCCTCACTCCCCACCATCAACATGGTATGCACTCTAAGGGATGAGTATATGCATGTGGTACACGCACAAACATGCATATACTCACCTACACATGCATACACACCACATGCCTACCGTCGTCCCCACCCTCTCATGGGAAAGGATATGCATGTGAAGTGTGTGTGCATACACATGCATATCCTCACAACCAAAGATATTCATATCCTCACCTACATGTGCACACACCACACACATTTCCTCACATGTGTATGTACACACATGCATATCCTCGCCTACATGTGCACACACCACATACATGAAGTGAAAATAATTATTCACTCATACAAATAATATTACCAAAAGACTTGGAATATTAAATAAGCCATAATAATATATAAATTGATGATAGAATTGATATGATACATTTACAATGGTCGGACTTATATATGTTCATTCATGACTTTCCAACCTACAGTCATGACTCTTTGATAATTATTAATTATTAATTAATAATTATCTATTAATATTATTTTTAATATTTATATATTTTATGTTCGTTACATTGCCTTTCCCTTAAGGGAAGCTTTGTCCTCAAAACTTGTTTAGTGAAGGACTTCTCAGTTATGAATAAAGTCTTGCCATGTCTCTCTGAACTTGTAACTTTGACACTTGATGAGACATGGTGATATAATTTCCGAATCCCTGAACTGAATTGTCTCATTTCCTCGGCAGTGGTCCATCTAAGATTTACTTTCATCCAAACTACCTGTTGATCTCCTTGCTGGATAAAACTTCTTGTTTTTTGTTTAAGTTGTAGATTTTGTGTTCCTTCGCATTTGACATCGTAACCCCTCTGTTTATGTACATTTTGACCCTGTCATTGGTCAAAATGACGATTATAATTAGGATGTCTGTAAGGTGTAGGTGTTGTTTGTTCTTCTTTCTTTTGGATTACGACGAAGACTTTCTTCGCTTCCTCGATTTGTGCTTCTTGGTTATCTAGTAGATTGTTACGATTCTGAATCTTTTTTATTCCTTCCTCTTGTGACTTTTTTTCAATTTCTAGCTCCTTGATTTGGTTATGTAGTTCCTGATTACTATGATTTAAACATTGGTTTTCTTCTTGCTTTTCTAGTAATTTTCCTTCGAGGTCTTCACCGGATTGTTCCCTCTTGCTATTATTTTTTGATTTTTTGATTTTTGTAATCAAGGTTTTGTTGTGATTTATTAATCTAAAAATTTCTTCCTCTTGGCTTGATAAAACCTTGTTGACTTTTGTCAGTTCTAACTTATGTGTCTTCTTACTGTCGTCATACTGCTGCTGGAGTTTTTCTTTTTGTTGTTTATGATGACGTAACTCTGCTCCTTGATTTTCTAACCTCATCCGAACTTGCGCCAACTCAGCATATTTTTCCATGATGAGTTTGTTTAGATGCTTTATTTCTTCTTCTAATTCATTATCGCATCCATACGGTGATTTGTTGTCATTTTTGGACTTTTTGATCTGGTCTTCTAGGTTTTGATTATGATTTTTTAAACATGATATTTCCTTATCCTGATCAGACAACATTTTTTTGTTATCTCTTATGGTTCGTTCTAGCTGTCGGTTTTTATTCCATAAACGGTCATTCTCATCATCTTTCCACTCTTTCAACCACCTTTTCGTTTCACCCTCAGCTTGTAGATTTTTATTGATCACCTTGTATTGTTCTAACTCGTCCACTGTCATTTGTAGTCGTGCCTTCATTTCCGAATATGTAGTAGCCATTGTTTGTGACTATGTTTCTACTTCAATTTTGTCTTCGTTTTTTCTAGAATGGTAGATACAAAAGCTTTAATAATTCTCAATATGTCTCTTTTGGAAAAACTTTCTTCGACTATTTCTTGTTAGATCAAATAACCTTTCTTTTTTCCAAAAATAATTTTTTTTTAATAAAATAATAATAAAAAATATTATTATTATTTTTAAACTTAAGTTATCTAAAATAATATATAACCTTCCAAATTCTAGTCCTTGACTTTTATTTTTTCCCAATACTTTTGTAAAATGCAAGTAGATTGGGTGGTAGGGAGGAGTAAGTGTTACCTTCCCCACCTAGGTTCAAATCCCACTTGCTTCTTTTAATAGTTATTGTTATGCACTTTTTACTTTTATCTTTTCTTTTTTAACCTTTTTTTTTTTTTCTTTCCCTTTTGTTTTTTTCCTCGTTCTTTTAGTTTTTTTTTTGTTTTTACTTTTTTCTTCACTTTTTTTTTAACTCTTTTTTTTGGGGTTACTTTTACCCTTTTTTTTATTTTTTAAGGACAAAGTCCTATTTTTTTGGGAAACTCTCGGTTTTTGTTTTTTACTTTTTTCTTCACTTTTTTTTTTAACTCTCTTTTTTTGGGGGGAGTTACTTTTACCCTTTTTTTTATTTTTTAAGGACAAGGTCCTATTTTTTTGGGAAACCCAAAAATTCCGAGAACCCTGGGTGATGGCTAAAAGCCAAAAATATGGCCAAAGACCGGGATCTAGCCAACGAGGCTCTTATACCACTTGAATGAAAATAATTATTCACTCATACAAATAATATTACCAAAAGACTTGGAATATTAAATAAGCCATAATAATATATAAATTGATGATAGAATTGATATGATACATTTACAATGGTCGGACTTATATATGTCCATTCGTGACTTTCCAACCTACAGTCATGACTCTTTGATAATTATTAATTATTAATTATTAATTAATAATTATCTATTAATATTATTTTTAATATTTATATATTTTATGTTCGTTACAATACATTTCCTCACCTTCATATGTACACACACGCATATCTTCACCTATGTGCACATGCACACACATGGATATCCTCTCTCTCTCTCTCTCTCTCTCTCTCTCTCACACACGCACACACGCATATCACCACCCTCGATAAGGTATGCACACATATGTATATCCTCACCCCCACAATACATACACACATGTATGTCCTCACCCCCACAGTACATACACACTAGCATGTCCTCACCTCCAAAAGCCCCACCATCCACTCTCCTGAAGGTGAGGACAAGCATGTGTGTACATACCATTGTGCATGAGGATATGCATGTGTTGCATAGCCTCCCGATGGTGAGAATATGTGTGATGTATGAATCAATGTGTGTACCAAGGGTGAGGATATGCATGTGTGTGTACCCTCCAGGTGGTGAGATATACATGTAGATGTACTATATGCATGTCCTCGGTAAGGAAGGATGGGTGTTGAGGGATATACGCACATGCATATCCTAACTCCCCACCATCCACTATGTACCACACGCATATCCTCCCCAAATGTGTGAGGATTGAGGGGCACATGCATATCCTTAAACCCACCACACACCTTCGCAAGGGTGAGGATATATGTGATATGGTGCATATCCTAACCTCTAGACCGGTGGGTTTGGCCATTTACATCAAAAAATAGTATTTTATCTTAAAGTTGTCATATAAATAGAAACTACTTCATTCATAGATAAAGGATAAAGGGTGGGTTTGGCAATTTACATTGGAAAACAAGAATATCTTAAAGATGTCATTTAAAAGATCACCCACTCTATACATAGAGAGTCTTTAAGGTGGTGGGGATGAGGATTTCTATACATAGAAAGTCTTTAAGGTGGTGGTGATAAGGATTTGTTTAAGGTTGTGCGGATAAGGATTTGGATGTATATGATAAAAATTAAAATATTATTCAATTTTAAAGTTGTTACATTTAAAATATCACCTACTTCATACATAAAGATTCTTTTTAAAATATTATTTAATCTTAAAGCTGTTATATTTAAAATGTCACCTTCTTTTTAAAATATTATTTAATCTTAAAGCTGTTACATTTAAAATGTCACCTTCTTTTTAAAATATTATTTAATCTTAAAGTTGTTACATTTAAAATATCACCTACTTCATACATAGAGATTCTTTTGGATGTCGGGGCTGAGGTAATGCATGAGTCATGATTACTAAAGATACGCATGAAGTAGTTTATATTCTTTTGGATGGCGAGGCTAAGGTAATGCATTAGTCGTGAGTACTAAAGATTTTTTTTCCCAGACGAAAAAAGCAGTTCATTGGTATTCTATTGAATCAAAGATAATGAGGTACATCATCAAAAATAACAACAGATCCAACATGTGAAACCTAACATCTATCCATAAGTACATCAACAACTTATACAAAAGGAGTATATGCTCTCTCTGAATCCAGCAACTGTCAATACATGGGCGTCTTATACAAGTATGAATACTCTCGTAATACTCACAGCGAATCAATAAGCGAAATCTGTCCCTAAAGAAGATAAAAAGAGCCCAGAGACATTATCCAAGTCAGAGCTTGGGGCAGCGCAAATAGTCAAAAGGCATGACTAATCATCTTAACCAAAACTTGCCCAAAAAAGTGCCCCATACTCAGGAGGCTAGAAGGCCTTAAGCAAACCAGAGCAATACTCTCAAAAAAGTTGTAGTGCTACTACCCCAAAAACTTCACCTTCACATATTTCAGTGAAAGTAAGATGGCCTGAAGCCATATGAAGCCCTTCCTTGGATAATGAATCTTCCCTCTTGTTATGTTCCCTATAGACATGACTGAAATCCACAAATGAGAAAGAAGACATAAGCTTCTTGGTGTTGTCACACCAAGCCTCTAAGTTCACAATAGCAAGAGTGGATACTTCCTTTGCCTAATTTACAATCACTGAGGAATCGCCAAAGACATGTAGATATGGAAACCCAATATCTTTGGCAATGAACAATAAGGTCCAGAGATCCAATAGCTCAGCTCTTATATTAGTGCTGTAGCCACAACCTAATATGATAGAGAGATAATGCTGATCCTTTATTCAAATACAGACACCCGCACCTCCAATTGATTCTGCCGCAGCTCCATCAAAGAAAGCCATGGAAAATAATTTATCTGGAGGTTCTCCAATGTGCCTAACTTTGGACCTTTTTACTTGTGGCACCTGATGAGTTGCAACCTCTAACATAATCATATGACAAATTCTGGAGATATTAGGCTCTTTGTTCTTAAAAATATAGTTGTTTCTAGTCTTCCATAGATTCCAAATGAAAAAAATAGGCAGATATAGAAGAACCCCATCCTTGGAGAACCAACTGATAAGGTTTCCTGTAAGAGACAAATCTGACCAAATCAAATGTACATCAAATATTCTTTCTAAGTTGAGGATGACCTCCTACACAAAGGAGCAGTCAACAAACATATGATCAATTGTTTCAGCATCTGGCTTACATAGGCTACATCTGTTAGGACCGAGCCATCCCCTCTTACACAAGTTGTCCCAGGTATATATTTTCTTATTAAAATCCAGCCATGTAAAGCACTTGAGTTTCTGCGCGATATTGAATTTCCAAACATGCGTGAGAATACCATCATTTGACAGAGGTAGATACTCAGACACTATGAGCTCATATGCTTTCCTTGCAGTAACTATACCTAATTTCTTATCATGCATCCAAAGCAGAGAGTCTTCATTATTCCCAATCTTGATTCCACCATGAGAAAAGCCCTTGACAAATGACGTCCATTGGTCAGCCCAATCACCCCCTAGGTCTAGATCTGAAGCCGAGTACCAACAATTAAAACCTTGAGAAAATCCTCCCTGTTTCTGAGCCTGGGCTAGGTAAGAAATCCCATAGTCAACAAGATAATCCCTTAGGTCCACCGGGAGAATATACGATGCATCAAGACCAGCTATAGGGTCCACTTCCAAACGGATTTTCAGTCCATTACCCACCTTCCTGCTAAGCTTACAGGTGATCCAAGACAAAATTCTAATAAAGCCATTCTAGAAATACGAAGTTCCATTGACAATGAAATTCTGAGATCTGGTCCAATCCTCCAAAGGTTTGTTTTTTACATATTTATGTGCAATGATCCGGCTCCAAATGCCATTCCCCATCAGAAGCTGCCACATACTCTTTAGCCTGAGAGAGATCCCGAACCATTCTAAATTCTTTATGTCCCAACCACCGAATTCAATGGGGGCTGAAACAGTTTTCCTACTCACCAAGTGAAATCTTTGATGATCATCTGAGTTCCCCCACAGGAAGGAAAAGATGGAGTTCCTCAAAGTATTCAGTATAGATCCGGGGCATCTGGCCAGAGCAAACCAATACACAGCTAACCCAGTGAGAACCGATTTGATAAGAACTACTCTGCCACCAAGAGTAAGCAACATGTAAAGTCCAGTTCTTAATCTTATTTTCAAACATTTCCACCATCCATCTCCAGTTAGAGGATCGATACCCCAAGGGTTTTAGGCGATATCCCAGGTATTTGAACCCTGTAGTGATAGGTGCCATGCTGTAGGGAAGGAGCACAGAAATTTGACACATAGTATCTTCCTCAACATCTTGATAAAGGAAGGAAGACTTTTCCTTGCTGATAGATATACCCGTAGCCGAACAAAATAAGTCCAGGGCTTCTTTGTAAGCTCCCCATTCACTAACAATACCAATCCCAAATAAAATCACATCGTCAACAAATAAAAGGTGTGTTATAGACATATTAGGAGAATACTAAAATCCTTTAATGTGACCTTTCTGCTGAGCATCCAAAATGATCCTGCTGAGACTCTCTATAATCAAAATGAATAATAAGGGAGATAAAGGACAACCTTGACGGATTCCCCTTGAGGCTGGGAAAAAATCAGATGGAGTCCCATTGACTAAGACTGCAAAACATGAATTAGTAACACAACCCATAATCCAGTTCACACCTATCAAAGGAATGCCAATCTGCGGGAGCATGAGTCTCAGAAATGTCCAATTAACCCTATCAAAGGCTTTGACTAAATCAAACTTTAGAACTAGGACATTTGAATTCTTAGATTTGATGGAGTGCAATACTTCCTGGGTAATGCCAACTGGTTCAATAATCTGTCTATCCTTCAGAAACCCAAATTGTTGTGCAGATATAGCCCTATTCAGTAAGGGCTTAAGACAAAGCACTACAATTTTAGAAATGACCTTGTAAACAAGGCTACCTAATGAGATGGGGCAAAAATCAGCAAAGGTGGAAGGCTTTTCACACTTAGGAATCAGAGTTAAGAAAGTAGAGTTTAATGCACCAAGTACTTTCCCTTCAATTCTAGCTTGTTCAACAGCATAAACTAGTTCCTCCCCAATCAGGTCAAAAAAAGTCAGGAAGAATTCGACCGGCCATCCATCAGGACCAGGGCTTTTATCTTTCTTTAACCCCTTTAGTACATCTTCCACTTTCTGAAGAGAAATAGGCTCAAGGAAACTGTCTACATCCTTATCCTGGGTCAAAGTCGAGAAGAGCCTAATCACCTTTAGTTGGTCAGCAATATTTGTTGCCCTATCATCCTCAAATAAGTCACTGAAATGTTGTTTACCAAGCTGCTTAAGAGAAGCATCATCTGAAACCAGTTTACCATTTTTATCATAAAGAGACCAAATAGCTTTGGAGTTTCTTCCAGCTGATGCATAGGCATGAAAAAACTTAGTATTAGTGTCCCCTTCGTTGATCCAAAGCACTATACTCTTAAATCTCTGAGTAGTAACCTCATGAGCCCAGTATTTTCCTTTTCTATCTTGAAGACCTCTCAACCTGTCGGCATTTGCTGTTGTCAGCAATCCAGAGTCCATAAGTAGGATGTCAAAGATCTCATCATTTATATCCAAAATCAATTGTTTCCTTTCCCATCCTTTAACAATGCCTTTGATTCTACCCAGCTTAAGGGAGAAAGAATCCAAATGGTTTGTAGGTCCAGTTGCCAGAGGAGCCCTCCAGGAAGATGTAACAAGATGGGCTAAAGATATGCATGAAGTAGTTAATATTTCAAATGACAGGGCTTTAAGATTGAATCTCAGTTAAATTTCCAAAAGCTAATCAAAACACATAAAATATTTGGAAGGCAAATACAAAAATATTTTGAATGTAAACTCTTGGTAATTACTTAAAAATAAACTAAAAATTCCATAAATTTATATGATGGAAAACTTGATAATTAATTAAAAGTTATAAATTACTGGTATCTCTTTTCAGAGAAATGTATCTTCCAGGAAAACCATGAAGTGACAAACAAACCACCCAATTGGAGAAACACGTTAAACATCAAAGCCCTTGACCTAGAATATACTAACCATATAGCTAACCCTTCCACGAAGAAATTTCAAATCGATTATACATAGCAAACAAACAAACCATCCAATTGGGGAAACACGTTAAACACGAAAGCCCTTGACCTAGAATATACTAACCATAGAGCTAACCCTTCCTCGAAGAAATTTCAAATCAATTATACATAGCCAACAGAATGCAAAAATTCAGTTGGCGCTAACCAAAACAAAATTAAGACTGTTATGGTTTATCTTGTAATTTGTGTCGAACCAGAACTGCCAGCATGTCTCAAGCACTAGCCCAATTTACATACTCGGTGGTATTGCTTTAAAAACAGTTGTATCGATTCAGTAAATTTTATTACTGCCGACCAAATAAAAATTTTGCAAATAAAGTTTACAAATATATCTGCTCTAGTAAGCTTGTAACCTGAAACTGTCTATGTAGTCTAATTGCGGTCGAATGGATTAAACCATGCCATACAAATGAACTAAGTTCAAATCTTAACAAACATACGACCCTAAAACAATATATACGAATTTTATAGCACGGAATTAGAAATCATTACTCTCTACAGATAAAAATATATATTAGATCAAGCTTTGAGAGAAAAAGACCTCAATATAAAATTATTAATACATTATAGCTGTAGTTGCAAGCCATTATAAAGCTCATAAACATCAACAATTTCATGTAAGGCAAAGACCTAAAATCACATATATGAACATTTTCAGAACTCCCAATAGAATCTTGAACATGTTGTCCGTGGAATATGACCATATGGATGCATGACCAGCAACTACCTATTCTGCAACATCCCAAAATAATTTATCAAGTAAGGTCATCCTCTTCAAGCTCCTTGGACTTCAAAGAATTCTTTGCCCGTAATAACAGAGTTGTTTTCCATTGATCCTGTTCCATAACGAAGTCTTGGTCATTAGATTGTGTGACTTAATTAAATAGCAAGCAAGGTCATGAAAATATAATCAATAGATATTAAATTCAAGGTTGCATTCGTTAAAGTCGAGCATTTTAGAAATTTTAGCTTTATTTTTTCTTCCACTGAAGAAAACTCATACACTAAATTATAAAAGCTTAGATAGAAGCAAAGTTGGGTGAGGGAATGCCTGTGCACTGACTTGTATGAAAGTGAAATTCAGGGTGGATGAATATATGGAAAGTCAATGGCTATTCAGTTTATTGAAGACTAAATGTTTTATGTTTTATGATTTTGTGCTCACTTAAATCTGGTCATAAAATCTTTGTTGAAATTGCAATTTTGGATGGGTTGAAATTATTGTTTTTAATGCAAAAATAGATTTAGCACCTGCAATGTTAACAATGACTATATGCAATTCTATCAATTCAAAATGACTCTTTGGAGATGTATGGGATAGGAATTCCAAAAATAATCTTGTTGATCGTAGATGGTCCTGTTACCACACAAACTAGCATCTCAAGGTTGGAGCCCTAAAATCAATTGTAGCTTATTGATAGCTAACAGAGAGGCCAATGTCACCACACCTAGGCCTCTTCTACTCTTTACATTAGCTCTTTTGTAGCTCAAGGGAGGACTGCCTAGGATAAAATCACTAGAGTTCAATAGTGAAGCACAAGTTGATTTTGAAGAGTAACTCTAGCAAAACAATGTGTCTATGAAAGTAAAAGATAAAGCTGATAAAGGGATTGGAGACCAGTGCCTTATCAAATGGGAAAATGGGGTCAGCCAAAGATCGCATAAGGGTTTTTAGCTAAGTAACATGGGTAGCCATACACGGGGGTAGGCTACACATACCTATATCGGATACTTGTACCCACGTACCAGATACCCTGTACACACATACGCTAACGTACCCTACCATACTTGAGAAGTTTTCGATGGATTCAGGGAAGTTGCTTGCAGAGGGAACAAGGTACGCTTGTTTTGGGGACGCCCAAGGACTAGTTTTGGACAGGGTACCCTGTTTTGGGGATGCTTGGAATGCCTAGGGAACAGTTTGGTACAAGCCCAACCAGTTTTGTACCAACGACAATAAAGTAAATAATATTAAATGACAAAAGTGGCATTCTTCTTATCTTTCATTTTCTATCATTTTACTTAAATTTTTAACATTACCATTAACTGTGGCAGGATGTTTGAGAGTGGTTCCAACCTCATTGGAATTCATATGCAACAGAGTTTACAGTTTTCAGGATTTCAGGATTGCAACATTTCCAATGGATTTTATCATGTATGGGGGTATGGGATGGGAATTTATTCAAGCACATCAACCTCTCTATGTACCTTGATGTTGGTGGTACTTATTGTTGAACTCGTCTGTCATGAACTTAACAAAATTGTACCCTTCACTCAAGCAAAATCACTTATTAAGCATGGGAAGCTTTTTCTACCTTATTTTAACACTTGGATTATGAAGTTTCACCAAAATTTTAGGGTGTTGACTAATGTCCTTGGACGACCAACTTTGAGATTCAAGGTATGTAATTTTCCTTAAAACCGACACTGGAGTTACATAGTATATATATTTTTTATTCAACCCCCAAATGTATTTCTCAACAAACACTGCAGCGAAAAACAAATACGAAGAAAAATAGAACAACAATCACATCAATAGAGACACCAATATTTTCAGGTATGAAAACCCCCAAAAGAAACCAAGATGGGAAAACCAGTGCAGCTGTCTAAGGAGATATTTTTATTAGCAAGATATAGAACAATACAATCCAAAAATCGATTTTACCCAACCTGGAAAAAGCGTACAACTGAAACTCATTGAGAAACCCCAACAAGATCATACGACCCCTGCGTCAGCATACGGATGCCTACGTCACCCGTACGACTTCCTGTGTCACTCGTACAACCGCCTACGTCATTCTTACAACCGCCCATGTCAGCTATACAGCTACCCTGTGTCTGATCGTACGGCCTCCTGCATCAGCTAGTATGGCCTCTGCATAATCTTGTATGACCCCTCTCTGTGTGTACCTGTACGGCCTCTACGATTCACCTGTGTTTCCCTGTCAATCTCTTGATGAGAGTTCTTCAGTCTCACTCTACAAAATTCTCATGCAAACTTTTTTTCTCTCTCTGACTAAAAACTATGAGCAAGAAATCTCTCTCTGACAATGTGTGTGTCAAAGCAACTGTGTGTGTGTGTCCTCTCCACCAAATCAATCACCTTTTAACTCAATGGCCAAGCGAAAACCCTAACTCTCACTATGGATCAATGAATGAGATCCTCCGGTGAGATCAATGGCCAAGATTAGATTAGCCATCACTTAAATTATTTTTCACTTGAACTTTATAAAAGTGTCTCCATTAAATCAAATTAAAAATAGATCACATAATGCACTTTTCCTAAGTATAAACTTTGGATAAAGGCAATGATCAATCTAGCTTCTTATTTTATGTCTTCCATCAAGCAAGGACACATGCAAATGATAGAATACCTTCCTTGTTGCTACCTTTTAACACTCCTATTAACGAAGAAGGGATTTGGTAGCAACCCCAACTTGTCTCTGAACTTCATAAACCTGTGCCTACAAAGTGCCTTAGTGAATATGTCTGCTACCTGCTCATCTGTCTCAATGTACTCCAACAAAATGGTTCCTCTCTGTACACAGTCTCTCGGGAAGTGATACCGGATGTTTATGTGCTTGCTCCGGTCATAGAACACTGGATTCTCAAATAGCCTGATACCACTCTGATTGTCACAGTGAACCACTGTAGCCTCCAACTCACACTCGGATAACCTTGAAAGAAACTTTCTCAGCCACATCCCTTCACATGCAGCCAAACTGGCTGCCATGTACTCAGCCTCTTCTAAGCTCAATGCAACTGACTTCTTCTTCTTGCTGAACCAAGAGACAACCCCTGACCCAATGTTGAAGCAACAACCTGAAGTGCTCTTCCGGTCTTCTACACATCTTGCCCAGTCAACATCTATGAAGCCTGCTAACTGTATACTCCCATTGAGCTCATAAACCAATCCATACTCCATTTTGCCTCTGATGTAGCGAAGCACATGCTTCGCAGTTGTCCAATGTACTCCCCGAGGGTCCACCATGAACTGACTCAAAGAATTGACTGCAAAGCTAATGTACGATTGTGTGTTAACCAGATACATGAGCGACCCGATAAGCTAGCGATACAATGTAGGATCAAACTCCTTTGAACTCGATGCATCAATATTCCTCTAGTTGGTAACCAGAGTGGACATGGGTATACAGTCCTCCATCCTGAATCTCCTCAAGATCTCTACTGCATACTACCCTGACCAATGAAGAAGCACCCATCTCTCTGCCAAACCTCCAAACCTAGGAAGTAATGCATCAACCCAAGGTCTTTCATCTCAAACTCAACTGCAAGGTTGGACTTGCAGTCGTCGATTGGCCTCGCATTTGTTGTAAGAAAGACATCATCTACATACAAAACCAGTATGAGAGGCACCTCACATTACAAGAAGTACAGGTTGTTGTCAGGCTCACTCCGCTGGAATCCCATCTCCCGTAGATAGCTATCAATCCTTCAGTACCATGCCCGAGGTGCCTGCTTGAGCCCATAAAGAGCTCTATGCAACCTGCATACATGTGACTCCATGTTCCCCACCTCAAACCCCTCGGGTTGCTCAATAAATACCTCCTCCTCTACAACTCCATTGAAGAAGGAAGTCTTCACGTCCATCTGATGAATGTATCAACCCATCTCTGTTGCTAATGAGAGAATAGTCCAAATAGAAGAGTATTTGGCGACAGGGGCGAAGGTCACCTCATAATCAATACCTTCCTTCTGTGAATATCCCTTTTCCACGAAGCGCGCCTTGTACTTCTCCACGCTTTTGTCTGCTGCAGGCTTCACCTTATAGATCCACCTGGATCCAACCACTCATTTTCCTTCTGGCCTTGGCAAAACCTTCCACACCTGGTTTTTCATAATGGAGTCATTCTCCTCAACCATAGCCTCTTGCCACACATCATGTTGTGCAATCTCCTCAAAATTGGAAGGCTCGAAGTTAATCAACTATGTCATCAGTTCCAAATAGCTAAGTCTATCTGGTGGTTTGCTCCACCTCATGGAGCTCTGTGGAAGAGTTAACATCCTGGAATCCTGAACTGTGGACCTAAACCACTTAGGTTGTGGCCTAGTGTCAATCTATTATTGATGTTGGATATCCTCCTCCTGTTGTAGCTCATCCTCTAAGTCAATGGCCAAAAGATCTTGTCCACTTGACTCCCTCTGACTACCAGAACATGTGTCCTGTGTCTGTACCTATACCTATGGCTCCTCCAACTTGACTCCTGAGTCCTGTGTTGGATGCTCCTGTGGCGGTAAGTCCATAGATCTTTGTAAGGCTCTATCCTCATCAAAATGGACATCTCTGCTCACAATGATCCTCTTGCGAGCCGGAATATATACCCTGTATGCCTTAGAAGTATCGTCGTAACCAACTAGTAGCCCCTTCTCACCAAAAGGGTCCAGCTTCTTCCTAGTGTAAACATGGATGTGACAATAGAAAACAGTCCCAAATATTCGTAGATGACTCACTGTGAAGACCTCCTCCGGTGTCTTCCTCCCAAAAGTTGTGTGGGGGCACTTGTTCTGAATGTAGATTGTTGTCTTGTATGCCTCGGCCCATAGGACTAGTAGAAATCCCTGATCAAATAGCATGGCCTTGGCTGCTCCTACCAATGTCATGTTCTTCCTCTATGCCACTCCATTCTGCTGTGGGGTATGAGGAATTGTAGTCTGTATGCTCATTTTTATCCCCTCCAATCAACAAAATTCCAAGAACTCCTTGGAGGTGTACTCACCCCTGTTGTCCATCCTTAATACCCGGATCTTCCTCCCTGTCTGATTTTCCACGAGAGTCTTGAAGTCCCAAAACCGTTCGAAGACCTATGACTTGGCCTTCAGGAAATAGATCCAGGTCTTCCTCGAATAGTCATCAATGAATGTGATGCAATAACTGTAGCCACTGAAAGATTGGACACCCACAGGTCCGCAAACATCCGAATGCACCAAGTCCAAGGTCCCCTTAGACTTGTGCTCACTCTATGGGAAAGGCTTCCTGATGTTCTTCCCCAACACACAACCCTTGCAGTGGTTATGCTTCTCCTCTTGTACCTGAGAACTCCAATAACTTCTTGTATCAAATGCCTCAGTTCTCCGTGGTGCAAGTGTGCCATCCTCCTATGCCACAACTCACCTTGACTGCTATTGCTGCTAACCAGAGCCTTTGCAAACTCGAATTGTAGTCTATACACTTTCCCGCTCTCGACCCCAATCACCCGATCCAACTTCCTATCTAACCCCTTTGGTCTGATATACACTTTCCTATCTCGAAACTTCACCTGAAAACCCTTGTCCTCTAGGGTGGACACGGATATGAGGTTCTTTGTCAACCCCGGAACATATAATACATCAACAAAAC
The DNA here is from genome assembly GCA_001517045.1 of Pseudotsuga menziesii. Classification (NCBI taxonomy): domain Eukaryota; kingdom Viridiplantae; phylum Streptophyta; class Pinopsida; order Pinales; family Pinaceae; genus Pseudotsuga; species Pseudotsuga menziesii. The sequence goes on along the minus strand of LPNX010363614.1, from coordinate 320,011 downwards.
TAAGGGGTTTTCCAGACTCCCTCTGAAACGTAATAGTACCAAATCCCTACGCCTGATACCGCACATCATCTCCCAACTCAATGTGGATATTTACTCCAGTCTCCTGCAAGCTTCTGAAGAACCTTTTATGTCCTGTCATGTGACAAGATGCTTTGCTGTCAATGTACCAGATGTTGTTTCATGTGGTGCTTGCCATGCAAGCTATCAAACAAAAATCCTCATCGAAGTTCTTGCTGAACTCTTCCACCTCTGCAAAACCTGCCATCTGTGTATTGTTCTTCTTCTTCATGTCTAGGCACTGGCAGGCAAAGTGTCATGGCTTGTGGCAGATGAAACATTTGACCTTTGACATGTCAATGTTCTTCTTACTACCCTTCTTCTTCTTTTCCTTTCCCTTGCCCTTGCCTGCTAAGGCTAGAGCCTCTTCATCCACGATCTGTGGGGAACTACTAGATGAACCTAAACCTTGACCCATAAGGATCTCTTTCTGCACAATGTCATCCCACAATCTCTGCCAATTAGGGAGCTTCTCCCTAGCCACCACGGCTTTGACAAAGACATCCCATGGCTTAGAAAATCCATTGAGGGCTATCTGAACTAGCTCCTCATCTTTAATCTTAGAGCCCACTGCTCTAACTTCATCCCTGATTTGTGTGATCCCTGTGAGATAAGGCACTACTCCTTCACCCTTGGCCATCTTGGTACTCCGAAATCCGTCATGTAGCACCATCTTCCGGTTCTCCTTCTTACTCTGGTAAAGGCTTTCCAGAGCCGTCCACATGTCTAATGCGGTCTTCTTCCCGAAAAGGTGAGGGACTATGTGATCCTTCACCCCATCCAAGATAATCAACATGGCCCTAAAATCCACCTTCTTCCATTTAGCCAACTCTGTCGAATCTGTGGGCACAACCTTCTTGGAGTCAATGTGCTCCTCTGCATCACTAACATCCAGGATCCTCATGATCCTTTCTTTCCATGTAGGAAAATTTCGAGCCCCCTAGAGTCTATCCTCCACTCTCAACTGTACGGTCATAATAAAGTGTACCTGTCAAACCCTAGATCTGAAACCCTAGGTTTGCGCCTTCAATAGATCTGCCCCCAATCTATTCAATAATGCTGCTTTCTTTTAGATTTGCTCAAAAGAGCTCTGATACCATGTAAATTTCCTTAAAACCCACTCTTGAGTTACACAGTATATATAATTTTTTTAATTAAAGCCCCAAATTAATTATTGTTAACCACAAATGGATTTCTTCACAAATATTGCAGCAGAAAATAAATACTGAGAAAAATATAACAACAATCACATCAATATAGACACCAATATTTTTGGGTATGAAAACCCTTTGGAAAAAGAAAAAGATGAAAAAAAGGTGCAGCAGCCTGAGGAGATATTTTTATTAACAAGATATAGAACAATACAATCCAGAAATTGATTTTACCCAACCTGGAAAAATCATACAATTGAAACTCACTAAGAAACCCCAACAAGATCGTACAGCCCATGCGTCAGCGTGTATGGCCCATGCGTCAACGTACAACCCTCTACATCAACGTACGATTGCCTACGTCACCCGTAAGGCTACCTACATCACTCGTACGATCTCCCACGTCAGTTGTACAGCTACCCTGCATTAGATCGTACGGCCTCCTGCGTCAGCTAGTACGACCTCTCCGTAGGCTTGTACGACCTTTCTCTACGTGTACCTGTACGGCCTCTACGTTTCGCCTGTGTTGCCCTGTCAATATCCTGATGAGAGTTCTTCAGTCTCACTATCTGCAAAATTCTCCTGCAAACTTCCTTTCTCACTCTCTGGCTGAAAGCTATGAGCAAGAAATCTCTCTCTGACAATGTGTGTGTCAAAGCAATTGTGTGTGTGTGTCCTCTCCACCAAATCAATCTCCTTTTAACTCAATGGCCAAGCAAAAATCCTAACTCTCACTATGATCAATGGATGAGATCATCCGCCAGATCAATAGCCAAGATTAGATTAGCCATCACTTAAATTATTTTTCACTTGAACTTTATAAAAGTGCCTCCATCAAGTCAATTAAAATATAGATCACATAATGCACTTTTCCTGAGTATAAAATTTGGATAAAGGGAATGATCAATCTGACTTCATGTTTTATGTCTTCCATCAAGCAAGGACACATGCAAATGATCGAAGACCTTCCTTGTTGCCACCTTTTAACAAGGTAGACGTCAGGGCTAGAGCCTAGAGGAGGGGGCACAGGCTGTTATCGATGAATAGGATCCCAATATAGGCAAGGATTTTGATATGTAATTATTTGTTGTAGCATGAAGTTTTTGGAATTTATAGGCCACTTAGCCTCTTTTTTTTATGTATTTTGGGTCAAATATGGATAGCATTTGAGTTTTTTTAGCTGTATGCACCCTCGCTATATACATGAGAAACTTTGCATATTTTTGTATTATGGTTTGGATTCACTCATCCAAGAATATATACATACAACAAAAATTATTTAAATTTCATATGTATTATAAGTTATAAATTTATTATTATAAAAAATTTATAGATATAGTACCCCCGACATACCCAAGTCCCCTGTTTCAAAAGGTGGAATCCCCACACCCGCACCTATCCTCGTACCCGTTCCCATACCCGAATTTCTTGGCAACTTAGGGTTTTAGGAAACTAGAAAGGGCTAGGGTTGTAATGCACAAACCTAGTTGTTGTCTAATGGCTTAGTTGATTTCAAGATCAAACAAAGAGAAATTTCTAAGGCGTAAATTTCAAATGAACATTAAGGAATAAGACTATCATGGAAGGCATCAAAAAACACATGATCTAGATCAAAAAAGGTGCACCTAAACTACACTTCCAATTGATAATTATCCATCAAATATGGAGAGCCTAGTCAATTATTATTTTAAATCCATTGACAATTTGTAGATCCATCCACCATCCAAGCATAAGAAATATGAGAAACCTTCAATGAAGCACTAGAATTAACCATTCATAAGATCAAAAACATATTCCATTAATTCTAGAGGGATTTCTCCCCCAATCCAAACATGATTACAAATTAGGAAGAGACTCTTATATAGGAGATGAGCTCAAATACCTTTACAATAAAATAATGATTAATCATAGATCTATTCTAGGGTGGAATAAATAAATCAAAATATTGCATTAAACCTTGACAAACTCTAACTAGATCCCATAAAAAAGTGTCGTCAAAGCCACAAGAATATCATCCAAGAGAGATAAGGCCATAAAGAGAGGGTTCCTCCATGAAATAAACAATCTCGAAGAGAAGGGCCTATTAATAAAAGCAACTTCCCCAATACATTACGAAAATCCAACGTATCAATCTTTGAAATTGTCTGAGCAAATTCTTCAAAGGAAGCAGGAACTATTGGATAGTGACCTCAGGAAACCGTCAAGATGCACCCTCAATCATTGTAGTGTTGGACACCTCCCAGAGACTCCGATCCAGGCCACATTTCCAACTGCGGAACCACCTTTGTCATAATCCGGATATATTCCCAGTACCTCAAGGTATATAGAGAATCTTATTCCCCTTAATCCACTCATCATTGAATAAATTAAAAATGACTAAGTACACTGCAAAACATTTCTCATTTTCAGCAGCGCTTATTTACTTTGACTCCATTTTGGCATTGGTTTAATTTGTATCATTATTTCTACTTTTAGTCATATCATGTTATGAATTCCATATCTTTTAATGTTGTTGAACTAAACTATATATTGCAGTAGCTTGTTTCTGTCAATCACTTAAAATCTCCTAAAAACAATCTCATCCACAACTAATAGCTAATAAGAGCCTTAGCAACTCTTTTCCAGGGACTAACCCCCTTGGCTTCGTTAGGAGTTCGCCAAAACGGAGGAGTCGGGATCGGGTGACAGTTTTTGACTCGAGACTTGCCCCCAAGGATGCACCGAGCAGCTTGAATATTTCTGCTATGCCTCCCCCCAGGTGTGTGTAAGGCGACAACAAGTACAACTGCTAAAGGGAAGTATAAGAAGTGCAAATGATTAGAATTTTGCATAATTTATGAGAGAGGTACAACAGAAGGTCAAAGAACAACTACAACAAAGTAACTAGAAGTTTAAGGTGAAGGCAAATGAAAACGTCGGGAGAATAAATTTTAGGAAAGAAAAAATTCCTAGAGGAACTTATAATAAGTTAAAATATAAAGGATAAGTGCTTGCAAGGTTATAAGAAAGATTTTTGATAATGAGTATAGGTTAGAGTTTCCTGAGGGTTTGGATGTTGTCCTACATTTAATGTTGCATATTTATGAGTACTATGTGGGGGCATAAATGAAAAAGTTACATAACAAGGTGCAAAATTGGAAGAACAAGAATCTAGAGAAGAAAGAGAAATGAAGTTGCAAAAAATAAAGAAGAAATAGTAGTTAGAAGGTTGTGAATGAAGAAATGTAAGGAATACTCAGTTTGATGGAAAGGACAACATTCCTAAGATGCTACTTGGATTTTAGAGGCCAAGATTTTCTACTTTGGTGGATCATGGATCAAACTTTCCACATCCATTCATTGATTAGGCTGTTCACATTCCAATTACTAGGTCGTCTGATAGAGTCGCATCCCTGAAATAGTGTAAACTTGCATCCACCCAAAATAAATTCTATTTGAGTTCAATGTTTTAACATCTCTTAGTTGTTCATGCTCAAGACGATTGCATGAGCATAAGGTGGAATGGACATGGTTCTTTTATAGAAAGGTGTTGAGCCAACAATTCATATGGAAGGTGATGTCACAAGGACAAAAGGTTGAAGTAGTGCTTGTCCTTTTATGAGGGACACCTAAACTCAATACTCTTGTCACCAAGATTCCACATAGGAACCACATCACCAAGTACACATATACACTATGATTATAACCAGATGCCAAGAAGTTGGAGTGGTTGATATTCTCAGTTGGGACAATTGGGTTGAAACATCAAAGGGGCCTTATGTATAAATTGAATAGGAAAGAGGGATTTTGTCCCTTTAAGTAATGCTAGAATGTAAAGAGGTTGGAACTTGGACCTCTAAGATTTGGCTCTCTGATTATAATAAGGCCCAAGATTTGGAAATTGGAGAATTGAATAAAGTGTATTGAGTCATGTTACACCTCATATTGTATAAGGTTTCACTATGATTTTCATCATGTTGATTTGGATTTGTAGCTAGTACCTTTGGTGCATTTGAATGGACCTAGAATATACATCTTCATAGAGCCTTTTCTCTTCTTGAAATTAGAGTATCTGATGGAGATATTTGGTGGAATAGATTCACTTCTCTATGGTGAATGGTCATGGTTGATGGTCATCATGTGGTTTGTTGCTACTTTCATCCCTTTGCTTGATGGATCACTCTCTTAGCATATGGATACTTCCTAGTGACTATATATGTTGGTGTTAAATTTTTTATGTCACTAGGAGAGGGTATTCTACATTGTCCCCTTTTGTTGAATGTGTGGTAGGGACATATTGATGTTTCATGCAGTTAGTAGTTTCATATGTTCCTTTACCTATGGCATTGGATGTGGTGTGATGATACACCTTTTCCTTGGTGGGATTTCCCTAGGTAATATAATTTTATAGCATTGCAATGTTACTAGACATCACCTAGGGGTGTGTGTATTTGATCATGTAAGTATCTATGTTGATGTATTATTTCTTAAGTTTGAGCTAGGAGCGGGGGACGGGGGGGTGTACTACATGTTTCCATGTTGATATAGTCTTTTCTATGGCTTATGTTGTAATATTCCTTTGGTGGTAATGCGACCTAGGTTCAAGCCTAGGTTGAGCCTAATGTTTTATTATTACCTTGATACCATGGTGGAGATTTGCTAGGGAGAACAACTTTATTTCACGTGGTACAACACATTGATGGAGTGCACTCATTCATTGGCACATATGTTAAGGCATATCACATTATTTTATCATCATTTTCTTGAGTGGAGAGGCCATCCCCTTGGTCTTGGAATTCATTGGGATTATTGTTGATTTAGTGAGTGGATAAGGTTGTTGACTCTATCCACTTGCACATGATTTATCATTTGATGACTTGCAACCACCTTAGATCATATTTTATTATTCTTTGGAGGAGTTTATTCGATCAAAATTAACAAGATGAAGTGATTGCACATTGGAAGAAGCAATTTTTCTCTATGTTGGGAGGTTGTTGAAGGACTCATCCTTTCATCTGAAGTGCTCCACTCATTGAAGGCACTTTCAATAATGGAGCTAACTACTATGGAGTTCACACATGAGAAGTAGCTCTTGTTGACTTGACCTTTTGCATACCTTTCCATCTTGTTCACACAATCCCCAAAATAACATAATAAACAAACACACACACAATGTATAGCCAATATGAGTGTGACAGTGCAACACAACTCCCAAATAGATAATATAGATGTCTTACACAATAAGTCCATATATATTAGGAGAACCTCCTCTAAATAACCCCAATAAATCCATATATCAAATCATATGTTCCAAAACTATTACCAATATATTATCTTCTCTCTCCTATATCCAATCATTTTTAATCTCCCCAATTGGGCATTCCAATCAAAATTTATGCCAATTTTATGTTAACATGCCTTTTTAATTCCTATTCGGGGACTACTTTGTAGACAAACCTTGTAACTAATATATCTCCGAAATCACTTTTCAATTTAATTTGCAATTTCATCATGTAACCTCGTGGTATTGGGTATGTCTTTTCTACCATGACATATGTCTCACTAAGCTATGATGTGCTGAGAAAACATTATGATGACTTTCCCAAAACTAGTTGAGTTTGGCACCATTCAAGAGAGTGGTATTGGGTATGTATTTTCTACCATAGAGTGGTATTGGGTATGTCTTTTCTACCATGTCATATGTCTCGCTAAGCTATGATGTGCTGAGAAAACATTATGATGACTTTCCCAAAAATAGTTGAGTTTGGCACCATTCAAGAGAGTGACTTGTACTGTATTCATGTTGTCAATTTTTCAATTATGAATAACTCCATTACATATACATTAAACCCCATATATACCCCGCATTTTGAGGTGGAGGGTTGCATATTTCTAAGGCTACAACCATACAAACAAATGTCTCTCAAGCAACAAAAGAAGGACAATAAATTATCACCCAAGTACTACGATTCCTATAAGGTAATGTAGAGGATTGGCAGTATGGCTTATAGATTGGAGTTGTCCCCTTCTTCAAATGTCCATACAGTCTTCCATGTTTCATGTTTAAGGAATGTAATTGGTGACAAGATCCCTGCAAGGGTTAAATTTGATGCCCGTTTACCCATTTTTGCCATTTTTATCCATGACATACAGTTGGATGTTGAGAAAGCACGTCATTCATGATGTACGTTTAACTTTGTAAAAATTCAAATTGATGAGCAGTTTAAAACTTAGTCATCACTAGTTTTTTGTATAAATGAATTATATAATATATCTCACTCCACAGTCTGCCTCCGGCTTCGGTTTGGCAACCTGCAGAGTAATGAATCCTCTACCTAAACATTATATAGTATACCTATTACTAATTAGTATTAGCAAATTACCAATTACCAACAATATGGCAATTACACATCGAAATTCGAATGCATTATGCCACAAATTCATCAAATCGTCCCCGAACTAAACTACCACCACATATTCACTCCAAACTCCAATCCCCGGGCCCGGACTCTTGCAGGCTGCAGCATCCAGCTTCACGGCCTCAGTATCTCCTCCAACTTCCAATGATGAGAGTCGAGACCTACAGGCTACAGGTATGCAAAACCCTACAAATTTCCCTGTTTTGCAACAATTTTTCAACTCTAATTATCTTGATTTTCAGTGATTTCAAATGAAATTATGTTATCCTTTGATCTTCCTCAATTTAAATTTCTGTTGGATTTCACTGCTTTCAATAAGAATCTGCAATTGAGTGTTGACTGAAACTGGTGAAAACAGGGACCAATATGATGATTTAAGATCTTAAGAATCGAACCCAATTTCAAATGATGATGCAAATCAATATAAACATAACTTTAACTGAAAAATCCTTGCATGGAAGACAATATGAACGTTTAAGATAAAATTTGAAGATTACCCAAAAAGAGTAAACAAGAGTTTTATGAGAAAAAGTCTGCAACTCTGCACCCACCTGGAATTGAGTTGTGGTTGACGTTAAATATGAGCGAGGAAATGGAGAGGAATGGAGGATGAGTGAATTGAAGGGTTACCTTAAGATATAGGGAAACTTTTGTTGGGTGTCCGAGTCTAGGATATTATCGATACCTTTTTCATAAATTAGAACTACTCATTCTCTCTAATTTCTTGGCAAGGTGAAGGCCATCTTGCAGTTGGGCTTGAGAGTCCTTGATTATGATTCGGCATTTATTTTATTGTGTTATGGTTATCATTGCTCTTATACTCATCTTTGTGACATATACTAGCATTTAGTGTCATGATCTGGCGGTCATAAATATATGGACTTGGATGTATTTGTATTATGTATTGGTGTCCCTACTTAGACTTGGAAGTTCCTGATCTATACTCATTGGTTTTATCCTCCCTAGGGAGAATAGAGGTATTCATTCCCACCATTCTTTGGCTTGCTAGTGTTGGCTTCATCTTTCACTGTCTCCACCCATCCATTACCTTCTAGTTTTGTTTTTAACCCGACTTACTACTTGACTTATGGCATGGAGGACCTTTCCCCGCTAGAACCTTTGTTGGACAAACCTCCCTGTTTATAGTGTGTCTCGGCTCTAAGTTGGTGACAGAACTTGCCTTTGTGAGTTGGATTGTATGCCTAAATCATTCTGGTCGGTTGTCCTGATGTTTGGCACTGTGCAGAACTCCCCTAAGTCACTTGAGATGTTGTTGGCTAAAATTGAAAGCTCATGTACTACTTGTATTGGAAATGTTTATATATGCGCCCATGGAAAATGTAAATTCTAAAATGTGTTTCTTAACATATACAAGCAATGAAGCGTTGAAATAATCCATGAAGGGTATAAGAAAACGTCCCAAAAGCAATGGTTAAATATATACTATATCCAAGTATTGCTGACCTTATAAATTTGAATATGTCCTGGACGAAAGTTGCAGTTAGTTGTGCTTTTAAGCACTGGTGAAGTCACCAAAAGGACATATAGGCCAAAAAGGCCGTGGAAATAAAATTGATGGTCCTAATGAACCTGGATCAAACTTGATGTAGACATGATGCCTAAGTTGAACAAGCACTCTCTAAACAACTCAACTATTTGCGAGGCACTGCCATTCCTTGTGTTGTTGTTTGTCCGGCATGTGGATTAGTAAGTATTCCCTTTCCATATCCAAAGTGTCATGATGTTAAGTTGGTAATCATTCTTTGCTCTAGCCTTGTCAATTTCAGCCTTCACCCTTCACTAGAAAATTGACTACAACTATGAAGTGAGTATAGTCCTGAAAGTCTAGTCTGAGTAATAATAAATAAAACCCTATATATGTATTTGGTTGGTGTACCGCCAGTGAGATGACTGCTACTTGTTATGATTGTTACTTAAATGATTTGTAGAGCATGTCTTAGCCTTGTAACACTTGCAGCAGATGGATGATAGTCTGAGTTATATTATTGGTATATGGTCATTTACAGGTGATTATATTGTCTATTGGATATTGTTGATGATCAGGCAGAGACCTGGAAAGGGTATGAGTATGCACCCTAGATGGATTTGGACTCTCTGAGTCTTGTGAGATAGCTTATTTTCAGTTCCGGGCACTTGCAAAGATGATCAGGCTCATTTTACCCTTCTGATACAGTTTTGCTTCACTGGATGATGTGTCTGAGCAGGGAGATGTTTTTATTGGATCTCCTAGGGCGTTGTATGGGGCATAGGGGGTGCAGCCACTTGATTGTACCATAGTACCCCAATCCCAGAGAGTCTGGTGGGCTCAGTTTAACAATGCAGGCATCCTAGGAGACTGTTTTGGCAGGTTCACGTTTCCCAAGGCAGATTAAAAAATGATTAAATGACTATTAAAGAAATCGATTTGGGATACTGAGGCAAGGAAATGACATGGGATGAGTCATGATGATGAGTGTGATGTCCTTCGCACCTCCAGCAACTGCAGTACCTGATTGGGCCCACACCTATTTTTTGGGCATTTTTATATTATTTTCTGGAGCTTTTGGGAGGCTCACAATTTCCTCAAGGAGGCACAAAGTCAAAAAATTAAAATATTATATTATTTTATTGTGCCATGGGGCACCCAAAGGGTGTTAGTTAACACTCCATGGACCCACCATGTGCTTCATTTATTTCTTGTTGAGTGGGGTACCCTCTTTATAGGTGATCTAGTCCACTTTGGTACTTTATGGTTATATTGATCCATGTATTGTATGTTGAGATCATCTCAACCATTGATTAGAACATTTATATCTTTTAATCTTAGCCACTCGTTTTGAAAGTGGTTAGGATTTTGGTTCTCTCATTTCTATTTAAAGGAGAGAGCTTCTCATTTGTAAGGGGTCTTTGGCTCTTGGATCTGGATAATAGAAAACTTTTCTTGTGGATATTTTCTTGGATCTCCTTTGCATCTGATGTTCTTAGATGGTGATTGGAAAGTCTTTTGCTTCCTAGCATTCGGGAAATTGTTATGAGATCTATATTTTTGGGGGATCATTGTCTTGTCTACAGGAGGACGACTTCAACTTGGACATTTTTGTAGGGGGACCTCAACTCGCTTGGATTGTCTTCATTTTTATCAGGGAGTTTTCATTAGTGTTGTGGTGACCTATGATTTCTTCTTGTTATTTTTCTGCAGCATATAGCTTCTTTCTCATGTCACGGCAAATCTGATGTGGTTGACGTTTGTTGTGCAGGAGAGAGGGCGCATTGACTTCCTCGTGCAAACACTGGACATAGAACTCGCTTCAAGCTTCTCAAATTGATTGGGATGTTAGGGATCATTATCATCAAGGCATCTACAAGGTTTTCCAGGTAATATCTACAGGTTGGTTTTTTTCTTCCATGATCTCAATCCATTGTACCTGCTTTTCTTCAATTTACTGAAAATTCCAAAATATTTAAAAACTCCAAAAATACTTAATCGGGGAACTGTTCTATCTTTGGACAAACCACTGCTGGGTTTTGTAGATCGGGCATCCCTCTCACCAATTCATCCTCAATGTTCTCCAAAAAGTGGTTGGTTTTCCCTAGATCTAAAAAACTGACTGTTTAAACCCCAGCACCCCCATTGAAATTTTAACTATTCCAAATATGAATTTTTCCGGAAAATAATCACTTGGGTTCGTATATCGGGTCCTCCTCATTCCAAAACACATCCAATGCTGAGCTAGTTGCTGCCAGGTGGCCCTAGATTTGAGAAACTGACTTTCAGCACCCTAGCACTCCTAGTCATTTTCTGACTTTTTCGGATCAGATTTTTTCTGCATTTTTCCAACTTGGGTCTGTAGATCAAGTCGTCCATATCCCATTTCTCCTCCAACGCTGAGCTGATGCCTCCCAAATTGTCCTAGATCTAAGTATATGTCCCTCCAAACCCTAGCGCTAGCCCTCCATCTGCTGGTTTCCCCTGCAAACTGAATTTTCCAGGCCAAACACTTTTCTGGGTCTGTAGATCAGGGCATATCCCAAGTGGTTTCACTCTAACGCTGTGCAGATACTGACTCCATTTCCCAAGGCCCAACAGGCATTGATCTCCAAGCCTAGCGCTAGCCCTCTTTTGACCTCTTTTCTCTGAAAATTGACTTTTCTTTGATGATTCAGGTACTTTGACATTGTCACATCTTTCATTGAGTCTATCCCTTGGGTACTAGATAGTCCCAGCTCTGTCCTTACTCACCCTACATTGGTTACGTTTCCCAAGGCAGCAGTTATCTTCATCAGTTGCGTACCTCAACCCCAGATCTTGTATCAACCCCATAAGTTACCTTGGTTCCACTTTGGATCGAACGTAACACTTCCAAAACCCTAATCCAAAGCCTTGGCACACCTGGTAGCATCTCCCATAGATCTAGGGTCTTCAATTACCTTACACCTTACGTACCTCAAGCCTACTTGATCTGATCTGGTGTCTCGGTCTGATCTCTCCTGTCGGGAGTAGATTTGGGTCTCCCCCTTTGTTTTCTTGGACTTAGATAACATAAAGCGAAGACTGCCTTGATTGGTGTGACAACCATTCATTTGGGAGTCTAGGCAGTCTTGGTTCCACCTCCTTAGTTGCCTGTCCCTCTACCATCCATCCTGGATCCGCCTCACATAGGCAACTACAAGGTTGGTGATAACAAAGGGGAGCAGCATTTAAGCCCCTAGTTCCACCCATCATTAATTATCATTATATTAAGGATAGTTAGGTAGGCTTATTAATATTATTAGGATGCCTTCTAACCCTCTTCATCTCCTATATATACCTCAAGGAGATAAGATAAAATACGATAATTGTATTAATGTCCATCTAATGAGACTCATTTGTGAAATCGTCTTGCATCATGCAGTTGGATATCTTGTAATAGGAGGTAGCACCCTCAAAGAGGTGCCTTATTCATTCACTCATTCATCTCATTTTGGTATGACATTACTAAATTGGGCGTTTCTAATGCTTATTTGCTGCATAACATGAATGTATTAGGTTCTGAAAAGTATGGATTTTCTGCTTCTAAATTTCAATCAACAAATACTCAAACATGTTTGAGTTATTTCGTCATGCCAAACAAGGAGATTTTAAAGTTCCTACTTATGTATCTTGTCTCTGCAATTTGAACATGTAAAAGGTCCAAATTATAGGGTCAAAAAAAAATTCATCTAAGCAAATACTTGAACAAACAGACTTCATCTTCAGTAACCCTTTTTAGACTAGATGAAATCATACCAGTCGAGTCAGGCTATCAAACTCCTTGATCACATCAGTAAATTTATCCACGTCTTCTTCATCAAGAGAGACAGCTAAATCCTGAAAATTTAAAGAGAAAAGAAATAGTCAACTTCCTATATGTCTGGTTACCTAAAAACCAAACAAAACAAAAATGAAAAGAAAATGTACCAAACCAATTTGATAAAATATGTTGCCAATATTTTATGACCGTGGAATAGAAGACTCACAGATAGTAATTTGCTCTCTCGTGTGTCTGAAAATGTAGGATCAAGTTCCTGCATAGGTAATCACATTATTATCAATTGAACTGCGTTTATATGTAAGACTTGTAGTAATGCAGAAAATCTAAGAAATGATATATAAGAAAAACCTGATATTTTTCCAATGCATTGTTCAGTGCCACTGGGTCCCCTCTGCAAATCTGGCAAAGACCAGCATTGAGGAGATATCCCTTGACATGGTACTTCAGAATATTGTTGTTGATCGATTCTCTTGCTACAGATTCAAAAATTTCTATGGCCTTGGGATATCTGTGAGCAATCCAAACAACCAGAATGAAAAGTTGTTTAAATCACTCAGAAGACAAATGGCATGGTATACAAGTCAATGGACATTGCACTTCCATTTGGTAAACACGTTTTCCATCATATGTAGAGGTTTGTCAATTATATTGATAAAAAAGACCTTTAAAAGAGTTCAAATATTGGTAAATAAGTCAGAGAACTTCAAACAATTATTCTAGCACTGTGAGTCGGCAACAGGTGCTTGCAATACAGACGTACTAATGAGGAAGGAAGGAAGAAATAAATTATATTACAGTCAAAAAATGACCAAATTAGATCCATGGGACTCAAAATTACATCAAGCAACAATGGCAGTGCAGAAACCCAAGGCATCTGCTGAAAAGGAAAGACAATAGAACAAGGATAGAAAGAAGTAAATTTAAAAAGAGAAAGAACAGTATAACAAAACCAAAGGCTACACCCAAATAGGTAAACCCTTGAAAAATAAAGTAGAGACCAGTCCTGTGTAAGAGGAGAGGAATAATACGATTAGTACTACAGTAATTCAGAGCATTGTTTCCAGATTGATCAAACCCTAGATCCTGGAAGTAAGTGGACAAATTTAACTTGGAAGTTATAGCATAATAGTAATTCAGCCTGATAATTGGCTCTATCTCTGAGACAACCAATGTAAAAACCATGAAACATAATGCAAAGGAAAGAATTAGATAGATATTTCATTGGAACACAATTTTCTCAAGCATAAACTCAAATTAAGATATCTTACTGTTTATTTCGGAAGTAATCATCTATCGTACTGTTCTCTCATTCCCTACAAAAATTCTTAGGCAGTCACCCTTTTATTAGAATTTTATATTTCAAAATTATTCATACATGTGGTGACAATTACTTTTTCATTAGAATTATAGTTTTTTGAAATTATTGTTTCATATGATGCTGAAGACAATCTATAACATCTGTGCCAAAAAATCAAAGAAAAAATGAAGTTGCTTTTATACATTTCAACTATACTAAGCATTGAGTAAGAACTGACTGTTACACTAATGACTGTGGTATTCTCTCATAGAAGAAAATATTGTGGAAAAACCATTGTTTCTTTGGCTTGATCACAACATAAAACACATATATGGTAGAAGTGATGAATGCAAACATCTCATACTACAGGAAAAAATGGTTTTACTGCTGGCTGAATTTTCCTGGTCATCAACTCCTAATTGAGCATATTCACAGTCAAAACCTCTGTCAAATGACCGTGGATTGCTTCTCCACAAAAACTAAGCTACTTTACTTTCCTAAAACAAAGGACCTTGTGTAAAACCCAGTCATGATTGCATGTGGCATATGGGAAGTGTCAATATGTACGGACCTGTACTGAATAATGATCATGCAAACAATTGAAGTGGCAAAGTCTTACTGATTATAGTATTATACCAAGAAGGAGCATATGATAGGAAAGTGATGGATTTCCATGAGAAGACAGTATGATCCTCTGATCCCAGTTGGCCATCCCTAATCACCCAAGGTAGCTCCCCCCTCCTTCAGTTCAACAGGGGGTGGATTGCAGTTGTAGTTGATGAAGGAAGAAAGTAGTTGAGTCAAGTAACAAGTTAACGAAAAAGGAGTTCTGGTGGGAGGCAAGTAACTAACTTTCTTTCTTTCCGGGAGGCTTATTTTAGCTTTCTAAAATTTGTCTAAAACTTAAATTATTTTAGATTTAACTAGCATCGTACACTTCTCTTTCTCTTTGGGTCCCCGGGAAGTTAAAAGAAGAGGTGGTTTAAAACTATTGCAGAGAAAAATGCTTTATTCTTGTTGCAGGTAGACTCTGGATCTGGATTCATGGCTTTAAAATGCACTCTTTTTTCATGTTCTTTGAAGAAATTTTGAACAAATTTTATTTAACTATCATCAAAACTCTTTAGATGTTGGTTTTTCAGGGGGAATGCAATTGAAAATTACTGGCCAGGAGGTTATGTCTCGTGGAGGGATCTTGCTTAATTCCTTTACCAATTATTCAGTCATTCAGATCAACATATTCAATATTGCACTTAGAATCAATTTCATATAACTACTTCAAGCTGTTATAGAGCAGTAGTTCCATATGCTGTCAACTCTGATATTTTCAAGTCTGCTGAATTTGAGAAGAAATAGACAATTGAATACCTTAAATTTGTTTTTGTGTGCTTAATAATACCTTTTGAAAGCTAAGTCATCTGACACAAGGACACGAGACACAGAGGACACGGAAATATGAGTATCCGACATGGACACGGCGACCCCTGGAATCAAGATACAAAGGATATATATATATATATATATAAACATGTAGATCCAATTTTTTTTAGAAACTAGAACATTTACAAATATTCAATAGAAATTAGAATTAATACACTTGTTGATGTGACATTACGCATTCACAAATCACAAATTACAAGGCATATGTCAATGATATTCTCATAGACTCATAAGCCATCAAAATCAAAATGTTTTATTACATAGATGTTGGAATCATATTTCTCATTAAGTCATCAAAAATCAAAATGTATTACATAGATGTTGGAAAGACACTGGCAAATACAAATAGGGGTAGATCAAGATGGAAGAATCTCATCTGTCAATGGTCCTCCTCCATGCCTGAATGAACAAAATCACCACTACCCTCTTCTTCATCGTCCTCCTCCACCACCTCTCTGCCCATCCCAGGATCTACATCTGCTAGTGTGGAGGATGACTCCTCAAGAGGATCACCATCATCAAAAGTGACCAACTCTAGCACTAGATCATTAAGATCCATGTTGGCTAATGCCAACTCAACACTGTTGTCCAAACCCATATCATCAAGAAACACATCCCACATCTTTGTCCTTCCCTTCAACCACTCTTCCCTTTGCCAATATGTAACATCGAGTTCGTGTGTTATGGAAGAATCTGTATCCAGATAAAGAAGAGATCCATATTCATAATAAATAATACATATTGAATAAAATGATTGATGATATTTTACAATTGAAATCCTGCCTTTAAATATGGCTTAGGCATCATGTCCTCGTACGGTAATAATAATTATTAGTTGATTATTAATTTATATGTTGTTTATGTATTATGTATTTATTAATATTATTATTATTATTTATGCAACATTGCCCTTCCCTTAAGGGTGGCTTTGTCCTCAAAGCTGAGAGTGTTGATGCTCTCTTATTATGGGTTGTGTTTAAAGTGATGACTCGAACACTGCAATCTTGGATCGATTTTGTTCGATGGACATGATTCTGGAACTTGTGTTGTAATCCCTTCTGCTTAAGTGGCAAGTTTTTGAAACAATACAACTTGTACTTATTGGTTTTCCATGTCGTCTTTTGGATTCTATTTATGAAGAATTGTCAATCTTCGCTTCCACATTTTGCAATTCCTAAACATGTGGATGCAATAACTATTGTGCCATATGGTTCGACAACAATGGGTCGACTATATTCAACATTATTTGGAATGTAACCAACAGTTGGAAAGAGCACCACATTTGCATAACTATCTACACTTGTGTTTGTATAACCATCATAAATTTTTTCATCCTGTTTAAGTAGGTATTGACTACTTCCACGGCTTTCAACTCCATAAATCATATCATTAGATTTATCTGGAAAAAGTGGTCGAGAACATTGTGCAAGAGCTTTTTCCATTACACCTACGGGCACATTTTCATCTTTATTGACGAAAACTAGATGGTGTCCGTGTTATGGAACTGGCTGTGTTATCCAATTTTAGGTCCAAGACATCAATTCCATCACTTTCATGTTCTTTACGATGTTTTTATTGCAAGCTTTGAAAATTGGATTGGGGTTTGATTTCCAAGTCTTCATCTTGGGAGGCCTCTAGTTCGCTTTGTTGGTTTATTTCATTGAAGGTCTTGTCAACAATTTTTTCATTCGATTGTTCCTTACGGTCAAGTACTTCTTCCATTTTCCTCATAAATCAATCGAAGATCTCATCCAATTCTTCTTTAAATGACTTCATGGTTAATGTAAGAGTTTAATAGTTAATTATGTAGAGATATTGACAAAAAATCAGACTTTTTCCAAACACATAGTTAAACCCAGATTTCAGACTTTAACTGTCATTAAATAAAAATACTTCACATGCATAAAACCCAACAACCAAAAGCCGAAACACTGAAAAAACTAAGTCTGTAGCAGCAAAAATACACATAAAAATAGTATACTGATAAACCCATAAAACAGTAGAATTTTGGTCAATGTGACCCTGGAAAACCCCCACCCCGGGGAAAACCAGTCCAAGGGAATTTTATTGCAGCATTTATCAAGAAGAAAAATAATTTACAGCAACATTTATTTCAGCATTAATGACTGTACCAGATTTCTCGATTTATGTGCTCACCTCGATCTCTGTTCCCAATGGACTATACGAAACTGTACAGATTTATGTGCTTGAAAAAAATCACTTCTCGAAAATCGTGTCCAGGAATTTTTTCTCGAAATCTGTGCCACTGCTGTATCGTACAGACTATACGGAACAGTACAACTCAGCAGAAACTAAATGCATTGGAAAAATGCCCAGCTCCTTAGGATTTGTGCCCTCTTGAGAAAACAAAATTCTCCTTGGGATTCATGCCCACTTGAGAAAAATTGCAGCTCTCTCTCTCTCTGCAAATAACTTAGCCAAATGCTCACTCTTGGAAATGCTTTCCTTCAACTTGTCTTGCACACTACCCTAGGCTCTCTCTTATAACTTGAGAGTGACTTTTCACCTTCCCAATCCCTAAATCCAAAGGCCAAGATTAAATCTTTCCTTTTCAAAATCAAGGGTTGAGAAACTTTCCCCCCAAAAGCGGTTACATTTAATTTTAATAAAGTCACATTTACTTTATGAACCAAGTGCACTTTATCTCATAAAGTCACTTTATAAAATTAAAACAAGGGAATACTTTATAAAAAGTCTCATTTACATAAGAGTCACTTTAAACTTTATAAAACAACATTACAAAGTAAAGTAGCCTAGCTAGTGCATGGTCACTTCCGCATACAAGACAAAAACATGCGGAGTGCCTCCAAAGCTAAATCTCTAACACTCCCTCTTAGCGAGGGAGGTACTCGCTGCCATCATCAAGAGGTTCCATCCTCAAATCCATCACACTATTTGCTGTAGGAGCTCCCTTTGAACCTGGAACCAATGCTACAACCTGCACTGAACTCGAATCTAAAGACAACCTTTTGGCAGCCACCCTGAACCCTGAGCTCCTAGGAGAATCAATTCCCCACTCTTGAGCATTGGTTCGCTCATGCTGGCTGAGCCTCCTGCCAGTACTCAGAAGAGACTCCCTCTCTTCCATCGGAACTCGAGACTGTACCCTTGGCGCCACTGCAGCCTCAGGAGCCTCCTGCTCCTCGTCTGAATCATCAACCGTGGGCTTTGCACTGAACTTATACAGCTCACCGAACCGATCACCAATCAACTGTGGATCAATCAGTCCTGCTCTCTCCGAGTATATATAAACATGTCCCATATCATCTCTATTTGGAAAAATGTACCCATGTCCCCTCAGGAACAATGTTTGATACCCCGCATCTTCAAGGGCTGAGACCGAGAGCAAGTTTACCCTCATCCCTGGAACAAAGAGGACCCCATCCTTAGTAATGTATCCTCCATGACTAGGTTGGAATTTGACTTTTCCAACTCCTCGCACAGCACGTGCATGTCCCCCTTCTAACTGAACAAACCGATCAAGACCAGTCTTAGCAATGATACGGAATATATGCCATATTCCAATCATATGACGTGAGGCTCCACTGTCAATATACCAAGTACCATTCTGAACTACTACATTACTGTCGGCACTAGAAATAAGGGAGAACAACGAGAATTCCTTCTCGAATCTTCTTGCAAGGTCCTCTTCTTTTGTTGTGGCTGCAACAACTGTATCTTCTTCCTTCTTCTTCTTCTTCTTCTTCTTCTCAGGACACTGAGAAGCAAAGTGTCCATACTGGCTGCAAGCAAAACATCGAACTTTGCTCAAGTCATTATTGGACTTCTTCTTGCTCTTAGCAAAAAGAGCAACATTCTCTTCACTAGCACCCTCCTTCTGTCCAGTGCCTTGAGATCCTTCCCGAATCTCCTCTTAAGTGAAATCATCCCATAATCTGCTCCAAACTGGAAGGTTTTCTTGAGCAACCACACACTTCACAAAGACTTCCCATTCCTTAGTGAAGCCTTTCAAGGTTATCTGCACTAACTCGGAATCAGAAATGATTTCTCCAACTGCAACTAGCTCATCTTTCACCCTTGGCCATCTTGGTTCCCTACAATTTTTCCTTGAGAGCCATTATCTGGCTCTCATTTTTAGCCTCATACAAGCCTTTCAATGTATTCCACATTTCATAAGCAGTCTTCTTCTCAGCTACGTGTAGAATAAGGTGGTCCCTTATACCATCCAAAATCAATCTTTGGGCTTTGGCCTATTTTACCTCATGAATATCCAAAGCAATAGGATCAGATGCAGGAAGAGTTACCATGGTGCTAACTATGGTCCATAGTCTGTTTTCTTTGAGAACAGCAGTCATCCTGACTTTCCACTGCAAGTAGTTGGACATACCATCCAACCGATCCTCATGTCTAATGCATGCAGCCATCTCTGTTATCAAAGAAAAAAATAGACCAACAAAAGAACAATATCTTCACTCTTCCCCACCACTTGTAAGTCACATCCAAATAAGGTTTTTCCAACACAAGTTGTTAAAAAACACAGCAATAACCCTTGCTCAACAACTCAACACTACTATTGTCCCCACAATCAGTTGTAATCTCAAAGCCTTAGCTCTGATACCATGTAGAAATATTGACAAAAAATCAGACTTTTGCCAAACACTTAGTTAAACCCAGATTTCAGACTTTAACTATCATTAAGTAAAAATACTCCACATGCATAAAACCCAACAACCAAAAGCTGAAACACTGAAAAAACTAAGTCTGTAGCAGCAAAAAATACACATAAAAACAACAGACTAATAAACCCATAAAACAGTAGAATTTTGGTCAATGTGACCCTGGAAAAACCCCACCCCGGGGAAAAACAGTCCAAGAGAATTTTATCGCAGCATTTATCACGCAGAAAAATAATTTACAGCAACATTTATTTCAGCATTAATAACTGTACCAGATTTCTCGATTTCTGTTCCCACCTCAATTTTTGGGCCCACCTCGATTTTCGTGCCCAGCAAACTGTACAAAACTGTATGGATTTCTGTGCTTGAAAAAAAATTCACTTCTCCTTGAAAATCGTGCCCATAAATTTTTTCTCGAAATCTGTGCCACTGTTATACCGTACGGATTGTACGGAACAGTACAACTCAGCAGAGTCTAAATGCCTTGGAAAAATGCGTAGCTCCTTGGGATTCGTGCCCTCTTGAGAAAAAATATCCTTGGGATTCGTGCCCACTTGAAAAAAATTGCAGCTCCCTCTCTCTCTGCAAATAACTCAGCCAAATGCTCACTCTTGGAAATGCTTTCCTTCAACTTGTCTTGCACACTACCCTAAGCTCTCTCTTATAACTTGAGAGTGACTTTTCACCTTCCCAATCCCTAAATCCAAAGGCCAAGATTATATCTTGCCTTTTCAAGATCAAGGGTTGAGAAACTTTCCCCCCAAAAGCTGTTACATTTAATTTTAATAAAGTCACATTTACTTTATGAACCAAGTGCACTTTATCTCATAAAGTCACTTTATAAAATTAAAACAAGAGAATACTTATAAAAAGTCTCATTTACATAAGAGTCACTTTAAAATTTATAAAACAAAGTCACAAATTAAAGTAGCCTAGCTAGTGCATGGTCACTTCCGCATACAAGACAAAAACATGCGGAGTGTATCCAAAGCTAAATCTCTAACAAATTAATAATAAATCTGTTAGTTTTTGATAGCTTGGTGGCACTCCTGCATCAAGTGCCTAGGTGCAGCGGTCATTAACTTGGAGTCTCATTTATATTCTTAAAGTGACTTTAGTAATGTGTTTTTATTAAAGTACCTTTTTTTATGTGACTTTATGATTTAAAAGTGAGTTGCACTTTATTATGTTTTTAAAGTGACTTTAAGTCATAAAGTGTACTTTTAAATATTTAGGGTAATATGACTTTTCAAAAAGAAAAATTTGTTGTAAAGTTCACTTAGGAGATTTAAGTGAGTGAGAGATTAGATCCCAGCCATAGATCTCTTGGCCAAGATCTAATTTCGTCCATTGAAGGTGAAAAGTCATGAGAATAACCCTAATAGGGTAAATAAAGTGCATGAGACTTCATTTGGCACATATCCAAGAAGAGAGTTTTTGGTGAGAGGCTCGATTTCCAAGGGAGGAGTTTGAGAGGGCTCGAGTTCCAAGGAGCAGCTTGGAGAGAAGAGAGAGAAGTGGAAGATGAAGACTGAGACAAGCTTCAGCAGTTGATGAAGGGCACGATTTCCAAGAGGAGTCTAGGGCACGAAAACCAAGGCAGCAAGCAACCATTAATGTTGGGCCGTACTGCTGAGATAAACACTTGAGGAGGGCGCTATTACCGAGGCAGATTCTAGGCACATTTCTCAAGGAAAGGTACAGCAATGAATGCTGATATTTATTGCTGAAAAGGGCACAGAGTTCGAGGCAGATTCTGGGCACATTTCTCAAGGAAAGGTACAGCAATGGATGCTAATATTTATTGCTGAAAAGGGCATAGAGTTCGAGGCAGATTCTGGGCACATTTCTCAAGGAAAGGTACAGCAATAAATGCTGATATTTATTGCTGAAGTTTGCACAGAGTTCGAGACTGGTACTGGGCGCATTTTCCAAGGCTATGAACAGTAATAAATGCTGATATTTATTACTGGGAATGTTTGCAGCATGCGTGAGCACAGCTTCATGGTTGTGGTCTGAGAATGAGATAAGTACTGTTGGTTTTTAAGCTGAGATTCGTACATTGTAAATTGTACATGAGAAATTTCTGTAGTTGAAAGACAAATTTCTGAGTTTTCCCTTCATAATAAATTTATAAAATATCTTCTCTCTCACTGGTTTTCCCCAAGGTGTGGGGTTTTTCCAGGGTCAAATTTGACCAAAATACTGTGTCTTAAATGTGTTTTACAGTCTGTTGATTTTTGTTAATTTTCCGCTGCAAAGTTTACTTAACTTAGTTACAGTATATCAGCTTACAGAGACATGAAATTTACATGCATGTGATATGTGTTTGATTTTATGAATGTTGAAGACTGATATCAGAGTTCTACTAAGTGTTTGGGCTGAGTTTAGCTCAGATTTTTAACATGGTATCAGAGCTGGGGCTCTGAGATTTCAGTAGACTGTTGGGCAGCAGAGAAGTGCTGATTTTTTTTTATGCTAGTGCATGTGAAGTAACAGTTGTCTGTTAATCTCTTTTTTGCTGAGAGTGAGCAGAGAAGTGCTGGTTCAGTACAGCTAATATTTTTGGTCAAAGAAGGCGGAGTGTGCTTTGTTAGAAAAAGAGCAAAAGAGAATGATGGCTTGCATCCGGTATGAAGATAGGTTGGAAGGGATTTCCAACTACTTACAGTGGAAAGCACGGATGACAGCTGTTCTCAAGGAAAACAAGTTATGGGCCTTTGTTAGTACCACAGTGGCTCCTCCCGCAGCTGATCCTATAGCCCTTGACATACATGAGGTGAAGGAGGCCAGAACGCAGAGACTGCTTCTGGATGGTGTTAAAGATCACCTCATCCCACATTTGGCAGAGAAACTAACTGCTAAGGGGATGTGGGATACTTTAAAAAGTTTGTATGAGAACAAGAATGAAAATCGTAAAATGGCCCTAAAAGATAAGCTTCATGGCACTAAGATGACGAGAGGTGAGAATGTAGCCTCTTACCTCACTAGACTCAGACAGATAAAAGATGAATTGAGTGCAGTTGGTTTGGTGATTCCTGATCCCGAGCTAGTGTGGATAGCCCTGAAGGGCTTCACTAAGGAGTGGGACGTGTTCGTGAAGTGTGTAGTTGGCAGAGAGAACTTTCCCTCTTGGGAAAGACTATGGGATGATTTTACTCAGGAGGAGATCCGAGAAGGGAAGACTGAGCAGGTTGCTGATGAAGAGAATGTGGCCCTTTCAGCTAAGGGTAGAAAGAAAAAGGGTGGCTCGAGCAGTGGAGCCAAAGACTTGAGCAAAGTAAAATGCTTTGCTTGCCAGAGTTATGGTCACTATGCTGGGCAATGTCCCAACAAGAAGAAGAACAAGAAGAAAGAAGAGCCTGAGAAAGCCTCTTCAGCTGAAGTGGGAGATTTTGCGAAGGAATTCGAGAGGGAATTCTCGCTCGTCTCAATTCTTTCAGACAGTAGTGTAGGAGAGAGTTGGGATACTGGAGCATGGTACATAGATAGTGGAGCAGCACGCCATATGACGGGGATACGAGCAGTGTTCCGAGAGTTGACAGATCATGACAGAGTTATACTGACTGAGGATGGGTATGCCGGCACCCATGTAGTAGAAGGAGTTGGAAAAGTCCTATTCCAACTCGAGTCTGGTGGTTATCTGGAGGTTGGCAATGTGTTGTTTGTTCCAGAGCTGAAGAGGAACTTGGTCTTAGTTTCAGCTTTGGAGGATGACGGATATGCGGTTCTTCATGTGAGTGGGCATGTTTATATATATCCGGTGAGTGGGGGCTTGGGTGCAGCGAGTCTGCTTGGCATCCGTGATGGCCGGATGTACCGAGTTTTGGGGCATCCGGTGGATGGTGAGCCTGGTGAGAGATCAGACTCAGTGGCAGCAGCAGTGGCTGTCAGTGTGGAGGATTCATCCAACTCTGTGAGGAAACAGAGTTGGTATGATATGGTTCTTCAGGATGAGCAGGAGAGTGAGGAGAACTCTCAGTTCAGAGTTGTCAGACGGAGACCTTCAGCAGTTGATCGAGTGTAGATATCTAATAGGCATTCAGATTCAGAGGGAGCTTCAGTTATTGGATGGAGAGATCCAGGTGGAGCTGATGACAGTAGTACCTCCCTCGCTAAGAGGGAGTGTTAGTTTTTGATAGCTTAGTGGCACTCCTGCATCAGGTGCCTAGGTGCAGGGGTCATTAACTTGGAGTCTCATTTATATTCTTAAAGTGACTCTAGTAATGTGTTTTTATTAAAGTACCTTTTTTATGTGACTTTATGATTTAAAAGTGAGTTGCACTTTATTATGTTTTTAAAGTGACTTTAAGTCATAAAGTGTACTTTTAAATATTTAGGGTAATATGACTTTTCAAAAAGAAAAATTTGTTGTAAAGTTCACTTAGGAGATTTAAGTGAGTGAGAGATTAGATCCCAGCCATAGATCTCTTGGCCAAGATCTAATCTCGTCCATTGAAGGTGAAAAGTCATGAGAATAACCCTAATAGGGTAAATAAAGTGCATGAGACTTCATTTGGCACATATCCAAGAAGAGAGTTTTTGGTGAGACGCTCGATTTCCAAGGGAGGAGTTTGAGAGGGCTCGAGTTCCAAGGAGCAGCTTGGAGAGAAGAGAGAGAAGTGGAAGATGAAGACTGAGACAAGCTTCAGCAGTTGATGAAGGGCACGATTTCCAAGAGGAGTCTAGGGCACGAAAACCAAGGCAGCAAGCAACCATTAATGCTGGGCTGTACTGCTGAGATAAACACTTGAGGAGGGCGCTGTTACCGAGGCAGATTCTGGGCACATTTCTCAAGGAAAGGTACAGCAATGAATGCTGATATTTATTGCTGAAAAGGGCACAGAGTTCGAGGCAGATTTTGGGCACATTTCTCAAGGAAAGGTACAGCAATGAATGCTGATATTTATTGCTGAAAAGGGCACAGAGTTCGAGGCAGATTCTGGGCACATTTCTCAAGGAAAGGAACAGCAATAAATGCTGATATTTATTGCTGAAGTTTGCACAGAGTTCGAGACTGGTACTGGGCGCATTTTCCAAGGCTATGAACAGTAATAAATGCTGATATTTATTACTGGGAATGTTTGCAGCATGCGTGAGCACAGCTTCATGGTTGTGGTCTAAGAATGAGATAAGTACTGTTGGTTTTTAAGCTGAAATTCGTACATTGTAAATTGTGCATGAGAAATTTCTGTAGTTGAAAGAGAAATTTCTGAGTTTTCCCTTCATAATAAAATATCTTCTCTCTCACTGGTTTTCCCCAAGGTGTGGGGTTTTTCCAGGGTCAAATTTGACCAAAATACTGTGTCTTAAATGTGTTTTACAGTCTGTTGATTTTTGTTAATTTTCCGCTGCAAAGTTTACTTAGTTACAGTATATCAGCTTACAGAGACATGAAATTTACATGCATGTGATATGTGTTTGATTTTATGAATGTTGAAGACTGATATCAGAGTTCTACTAAGTGTTTGGGCTGAGTTTAGCTCAGATTTTTAACAAAATCCAATTAACTATTAAAAAATATTGATAATTATTATTATTATTTTATAAATAATAATAATAATAGTATTATACACACATATATATATATAGTTTATTTTTTTGGGTGAACATGGGAATTAGGGCATAATAAAACCTTGTGTGGTTTATAAAACCAAGGTTTGGTTTTATAGACCGTATGTTGTTCGTTCTTTCTTCTTTTCCCCTTTTATGGATCTTCTTATCTTTTTCTTCTTTTTCTTTTTTTCTTTTTACTTTCTTTTTTTTACGAAATAAAATTGATGGCCAAAGGCCCGAAATCAAGCTCAAGAAGGGGCTCCGATACCATTGCAACACCAATTCCATTTGTTATGGAAGAATATGTATGCGGATAAAGAAGAGATCCATCTTGATAATAAATAATACATATTGAATAAAATGATTGATGATATTTTACAATTGAAATCCTGCCTTTAAATATGGCTTAGGCACCTATTGGCAGGAGTCATGTCCTCATACAGTAATAGTAATTATTAGTTGATTATTAATTTATATGTTGTTTATGTATTATGCATTTATAATTATTATTATTATTATTATTTATGTAACACTGTAAATAAGACGAAGGTTGGAGTGCACATACACCATCATCTCTGCCTTGAACTGAACTGCTCAAGCTTTCCCTTGTTCAAACTTATACAGGTTCCCATATGTGTTCCAATTCCTCTCAGAACAAGAGGATGAAATAACTTGAGAGAGGACCCTCAAGAATAACTGTTGTAGAATAGGGCATGTTTCCCCATAATTTTCCCACCAAGAATAGGGTTTCTTAACCACCTATCTTCGACCACATCATAGCCTCCAAATCTCCCAGCATCAGTGGAAAACTCTACAAAGCCCTCCACATTATCAAGTGATGCTCTATCCTAATATTACTGTCTAAATGCTATATTCCTCCCCTGTGAAATCTCTCCATCCATGTGAGGAGGGATTATTTTTGAGTACCCACCATTGAGCCACTCATGACTATAGAACTTGTGATTCAATGAGTGGGCCAAGCAATGAAAAGGTGTGCAATTCTTATCCCACCTAGCGATAAGAATATCCTGTATGATGGACCATAAGCTCTCCGCTAATGTCCCACACTCAGGGCACTCATTTTGTACAACAATGGCCTTCATGGACTCAATCATAGAATCCCACCCCTCATAAACATCTCATAGGATGGGCCTGTCCATGTCTGCAAACCGCAACAAAGAAATGATTGATTCCATGATCTTAATGGTAAGATCTACCCTCTCCCACCAACCATCATTAACACTATGTCCTTTACCTTTTTTGAAGCAATTGGATCTATATTTCTCCAAAAAGACCAAAACTCTGAAATAACCATGGACCCATGAGCGGTTTTGACCTCCCTCAACCTCTTAAGCATGATGAATGAGGAAGCAAACCGAGTATCTACAATCTTCAACAATGATAGATATGTGTACTCTTTGTAGATTGTGAGGGAATTGGTGTGGTTTTGTACAAAATTATGGATATAGCATGTATCATCAATAAGATTGCCAATCCATGTCACATCTGAAGCAATAGATTTGAGTGGTAAATTCAAAGAATGAATAATGCAAGGTGTCCAAAATACCTTTAAGAGAAATAAAAGCAAGTATAAATGAGTCTCCAACTCAAATCTATAAAATGACCTTTCCCCTAGATGAATCTTGTGCTAAATTCAAAGAATGAACAATGCAAGGTGTCCAAAATACCTGTGGATATTCAGCTTCCACAATCATGCAAACATCCTTGTAAATAGGTGCATTATCTACGATTATTTGTACGCAAGAATCAACACCTACATCTTCAATGACTTTGATGAACACTCACTCATATTTTGTGCATCCTTGTATTTCCCAAGAGCATCAACCGCTTTCAAGAACATCAGTCCGTTTAGGGAAGACAGCACGAAATTGATGAGAGGATGGTGTGCTACATCCGTCCATCCATCAATAACAATGCATACACCATACAAGTGCCATGTTGATTTAATTGGCTCTAAGATTTTATCCACCTCCTTCATTACCTTAACCAACAATGTGGTTCTAAGCTTCTCTGAACCAAGAGGCACATAACCATTTGCATCTCGTTCAACTAGACCTCAACACATCTCAATAAACAATGGTGACCGTGCAACATTGAATGAAATGAATTTGAGATAGAAATAAAATGAAATGGTAAGGTCCATCTCATCTCACGCCTCTTGTTGGAAA
The DNA here is from genome assembly GCA_001517045.1 of Pseudotsuga menziesii. Classification (NCBI taxonomy): domain Eukaryota; kingdom Viridiplantae; phylum Streptophyta; class Pinopsida; order Pinales; family Pinaceae; genus Pseudotsuga; species Pseudotsuga menziesii. Next base: position 291,974 of record LPNX010363614.1, on the reverse strand, counting down.
ATCGTGTCCAATGGACCACTTGGAGTTGGCCTCTTTCTTGTTCGTTGAATATCAACCTCACTCCTATATTTGTTAGGCCTAGTGCTAGAGCATTTCCTCAAGAATTGAAGAGGATCCTCATTTTTTTGTTTCTTATGTGTTGTTGCCACCTTCCCCAAGCTAACATCATCCTCTCTTTCCATCTCCCTTCATTAGGTAACACTCACTACTTTACATGCACCAAGCCCACAAGGAAGGCCCAACAAATGGCCCTTAACCTGGTAATAGGTGCTCTTGAACTCGTTCTTACAAAAATTACAAGTCCAATCGCATTCCCTCCCCCACCAAGATTTGTCCCAAGCCCTGATTTCCTTGGCACATGCTTCCACAAAGGGTATTTCTTCTCTTGGACATGTTGTTTTTCTAATATATGGTTATATGGAGCTCCATTAGCAGCAGATGGAGCACTAGCAGGATTAGATGAACTTAATCTTGGATGAGGAGGAGAAGAGGAGACACCAACTAGGGTATTCCTCCCTTTCCTTTACCCTTTACCAATTGCCCTTGCTGATTGAGACATTCTTCTCGTTGCTTGATCGTATACTTGCAATGCTCCCAATGAAATATACCCTCAAATTGCTTGCATTCCCTTGGAAAAGCTTCAAATGCTCTTCACTTGCAAAAAAACACTCTCAAAGCTTGAGACTCGCTTGCAAATTTGAAAGAATGAGGGAGAAAATGTAATTTATAAACCCGTGGCCCTTTTTTCCATCAAAACTGTTTCCTGTTTTTGGGACACGCTCTACACAGGCCGAGACAAAGAATTCATAGTGTCGAACACATGTTTTTCTCATGTCCTGTAAAAGGACACACTGAAAACACATTTCATCAGCATGTCCATGTCGAATACGATGACACAATACACTTTTCCTTAAAAGGCAGTGTCCAATATGTTAGTTTGCAAGCAATCCTCTTTCATTTTTTTGTGTTCTGGAATAGTGTAATATGTTGACAAACTAGCATGAAATCCAAGCAATTTTCCAGACTTTTCTTTATGACGGTGTTATCAGTGAAAACCAATGGGAACCTATGTTGCACGAACTGTTTTCATTGTCCTTATAAAGCTCCAATTTTAAATGCAAGCAAATATTTGTGGTTTTCTTGTCTTGCCAATTGTTTAGGTTGATTAAACTTTGATCTAAATCTATAACAAAAGGGAACTGGTAACAAGAACAATAAAGAAGCTACAAGGTAAATTTGAACTTGATTTCCTTCAATTTCATCATGAACATGAGCAATCATAACTTAAAGGATAATGTGCATAGTCTTTGATTTAAACATGAAACAACCAAAGAAAAAAAATCAAAAAATTTTAGCATTGAAACACGAAGGATTTGAATTTATTGTTTCCAAAAAGAATGACTAAAAACATATACAACTGCATATAAGAAAAAAACGTGTATTCTTTAAGAGAGTTCCAAAGGCATTGTGAACAGCTAAAGTGCCTTATAGACAATTTTCCATCCAAGAGAATAACCATGTGTTGTACATACCATAGTGTTCTCACATAGATTTCAATATAAGAACATTAACTATCACTCAGATGTGTCAAACACCATGCACATTTTGCACTTCATATGCTATGTAGCAGGGGTACTTGTACCTGAGGGTAGGGTACCCATATCGGGTACTTGAGTACGAAAATGAAATGTACCCTCACGTACATGTTTGTACCTTCACATACTCGAGACACCATTTAAAAATTCGAGGTACGACCATGCAAACCAATACAGCATACCCTATGTTTGGGTACTCTAAGTGTATGTCTTACACACAGGATTAAATCCGAGGTAAAAAAAAAGTTAAAACATGGGGCCCATCACCCACCTAAATGTTGAATGCCACACTATAAGAGACCCCAAGCCGTGTTTACTTCATTGCTCAAGACCACTATACTTCTGCTCAAAATCAAATCCAAGCAACGACGAATAGCAGCAGTGGACACAGCAGGCTAGTAGCGAAAACAAGCAAGGTTTTCACAGTTCATTGTTTCAGATTTTCAGTGGACACTGGACAAAAGGAAATTTTTGAGGCTTTTGTGGACAGCAGCACAGTGGAGAAAATATTCAGCAAGCAACAAAGTATGGAGAAAAAAAAACAGACCTAAGACCACTAAACTAGCGAGGAAAGCAAACAATGAACACAGATTTCACATTTTAGATCATGGATTTGTCAAATTTCCAAGTGAAAACACAATTCAGAATCAATAGTGAGGAGAGGTTGAAGGTATTTGATTTTTTCATTTGACTCTTTGAGCCATTATATTTCCAAATTTGAAGATTTCAATTCAAACTTCAAGTTTTTCAATTTCCCTATCTCTCCAAATTTCCAAAATCACTAAAATGTCTTCATCAAAGCAAAATCCTCTATATCCACTATGGAAATATGTGGAGAGGACAAAACAGATAAAGGGTACAAGGGGCACATCCATGATAAAATGCAATTTTTGTAAGGTTGAATGGAAAGGTACTTACACAAGAGTTAAGGCCCATTTTATGCAAATCCCAAGGATGAGTGTTGAGCTTTGTAATTGAGGCCCGTAGGATAACAATAAACTCCTTAATGCACAAATGGAGTAGCGAAAAGCTAAGGGTAAGGTAGGCAAGGAAGTCTCAAGGCCTTGCTGTAATTCCTATGTTGATGTGGATGATGAGTCCAATGAGTCTGGTGATGAAAATCCATCTAAAGATGAAGTTCAATTTGGTGATGAAAATGTGCCATCAAAAGCATCGAAAAGCGCTACAACTCCAGTATGCAAGAAACCAAAACTTGGAGGCCTTTCTGACATGTTTGATGTGAAAGGTAGGGAGGGTGTGATCTTGCAATAACAAGCTTTTTTCTTGCAAGTGGCATTCCTTTCAATGCATCCCGCTCACCATATTTTGAGCAAATGGTCTGAGCGATTAATAATGGACATGTGGGGTATAAACCACCCGGTTATGAGAAGCTCCAAAAAGTTTTGGTGGACAAGGAGAAATCATGATGTTATCACCCGCCTTGTAGTTGCCTGTGTGAGGTAAATCCAAGATGTATGGTAGAGGGGCAAGCAACTAAGGGGTAGAATCACGACTGCCTAGACTCCCAAATGGATGGTTGTCACATCAATCAAGGCAGCCTTCACTTTATGTTATCCTAGTCCAAGACAACAATGGGGGAGACCCGAATCTGCTCCCGACAGGAGAGATCAGACCTAGACACCAGAACAAATCAAATGGGGCTTTAAGGTATGCAAGGTGCAAGGTAAATGGATACCCTAGCTCTAGGGTTTAGGTACTAGCAACTGGTGAAGATGACCACTGTCTTGGGAAACGTAACCATGACAAGGTAAGCAAGGACAGAGTTGGGACTGTCTAGTACCAAGGAGACAGATTCAATGAAAGATAGTTGACTTGAGTTATCAATGAGTGTTGGCAAAGGGAATGGGAGTGAGGTCAAGTTAGGGCTAGCGCTAGCTAGGAAATCAGTGCCTTGTGTGCATTGGGTAATGGAGTCGGCATCAACCCAACGTTTCAGTAAACCCACCTGGGATATACCTTGATCTATGAACCCAGAAAGGAGTTAGCCCGAAAAAGTTAGGTTACAGGAAAATCAGCTCAATGGAAGGCTAGCGCTAGGGCTTGGAGAAGCAGATCTGCAGTTCTAGGGTCACCTGGAGGCTAACAACTTAGCATTGAAGGAGAAATGAGGTCAGGGTGACCTGATCTACAAACCCAAATCAGAAAAGCAGCAGAAAAATCAGATCTGGAAAAAGTCAAAATCTGATGAGGGGGCTAAGGGGGTTGAAAACCAATTTTTCAGATCTAGGGCAAACCGGAAAGAACTAGCTCAACGTTGGGTATTTTCTGGAGTGCTTAAGCCCTGATCTATCAACCTATCTTGTCATATTTCAGAAAAAGTCAAATCCAGAAAAATCCAGTTTTTAGTGAGGGTGCTAGGGTTGTTTCAGTCAAAAACTCAGATCTAGGTCAAACTGTCAATAATTTGGACAGCGTTGGGGTTGAATTGGACTGTGTGGGACCCGATCTATCCATTTGTGAAGTCAAAATTCAGAAAAAGTTAAAACCCTAGCAGGTCAAACTTTCAGTGGGTGAGTTATGCAGTTTTCTGGCAAAAAAATAAGATCTAGGTCAAACCAGCAGGAGTTTGACCAACGTTGCAGCAGATTTAGTGAAGGGGAGGCCCGATCTATGAAACCCAGAAATGATTTGGCCAAAGATCGGACTATTCCCAGATTTAGTGTTTTTTAGGGTTTTTAGTATTTAGGAGTTTTCAGAAAATTTGAAGTAAAGCAAGGTACAATGGAATAAGATCTGAAGAGAAGAGACTGACCTGTTAGATCTTACCTGGAAATGCTTGTAGAAGTCTTTAGCAGTGATGATCTTTGCTATCCCGATCAATTTTGGAATATCCCAATGATTTCTATGAATGATGTAAGCCATAAGCCACCAAGGCACCCCCCTATCATGCATGAGCAAACATCAACAAGATCATATTTTCCAATACGAGATAAAGAAACCAAATGCTACAAGAAAGTAAAACGAAGTAATCATAGATCACAATGAAACTAATGAAAACACCCTAATCCAAGACGAAGAAAACCAAGCGAGTTGAGGTCCCCCTGCAAAAACGCTCCAGCCAAAATGCCCTCATGTAGGCAAAACAATGATAGCAAAAAAATATAGATCTCATAAGAATTTCCACAATGCTAGGAAGCTGAAGATTTTTCAATCACCATTTGAGAACATCAGATGCAAAGCAGATCCAAAAAATATCCACAAAAAAGTCTTTCTATTATTCAAATCTAAGAGCCAAAGACCCCTTACAAATGAGAAGCTCTCTCCTTTAAATAGAAATGAGAGAACCTCAATCATAACCGAATCCTAACCACTTTCAAAACGAGTGGCTAAGATTAAAAGATGAAATGTTCTAATCAATGGTTGAGATGAGCTCAACATACAACACATGGATCAATATAACCATAATTTACCAAAGTGGACTAACCCACCCATAAAAAGGTAACCCACTCAACAAGAAATAAATGAAAGCACATGGTGGGTCCAATGAGTGTTTGACTAACTCCCTCTGGGTGTCCCCATGGCACAATAAAATAATATAATAATTTAATTCTTTGACTTTATGACTTCTTGAGGAAATCGTGAACCTTCCAAAAGCTCCAGAAAATAATATAAAAATGCCCAAAAATAGGTGTGGGCCCAATTAGGTGCTGCAACTACTGGAGAAGGTGTGGAAGACATCACTCTCATCATTGTGACTCATCCCATGCCATTTCTTTACCTCAGTAGCCCAAATCGATTTCTTCAATAGCCATTTAATCATTTTTAATCTGCCTCGAGAAACGTGATCCTGCCAAAACAGCCCCTAGGGTGCCTGCGTTGTCAAACTGAGCCCACAAGGCTCTTTGGGATGGGGGTACAATGGTACAAACAAGTGGATGCACCCCCCTATACCCATACAACGCCCTAGGAGATCCAACTAAAACATCTCCCTACTCAAACATATCAACCTGTGAAGAAAAACTGCATCATAGAGGCAGAATGAACCTGATCATATCTACAAATGCCCGGAACTGGAAACAAACTGTCTCATTAGACCCAGAGAGTCCAAATCCATCTAAGGTGTATACTCATACCCCTCATAGGTCTCTATCTGATCATCAATCATATCCAATAAACAAGATAACCATCTGTAACTGATCAGACACCAATAATAACTCAGACTGTCATCCATCTACTGCAAGTGTAATAGGCTAAGACATGCTCTACAACTCATTTAAGTAACAATCACAACAAGTAGCATTCATTTCACTGGCGGTACATCAACCAATACATATATAAGGCTTTATTTATTATTACTTAGACTTAGACTTTCAAGACTATACTCACTTCATAGTTGTAGCCAATTTGCTAGTGAAGGGTGAAGGGTGAAGATGACAAGGCTAAGACAAAGGATGACTTCCTACTCAACATCATGACACTTTGGATAATGGAAAGGGAATACTCACTATAACCAATGTCGGACAAACAACAACACAAGGAATGGCAGTGCCTCACAAATGGGTGAGTTGTTTAGAGAGTGCTTATTCAACTTAGGCATCATGACTACATTAAGATTGATCCAAGTTCATTAGGACCATCATTTTATTCCATGGCCTTTTTGGCCTATATGACCCTTTGGGACTTCACCAGTGCTTAAAAGCACAGCTAATCGCAGCTTTCATCCGGGACATATTTTTATAAGGTCAGCATATTTTTAATCATTGCTTTTTTGGACCATTTCTTATACTCTTCAAGGAGTCTTTTAGCATTTCATTGCTCTTGCCCTCTTTACATATGTTAAGAAACACAGTTTTATAATTTTCATTTTTCATGGGCGCATATTCAATACTTTCAACACAGGTAGTACATGAGCTTTCAGTTTTAGCCAACAACATCTCAAGTGACTAGGGAGAATTCTGCACAGTGCCAAACATCAGGACAACCGACCAGAATGATTTAGGCATACTATCCAACTTACCAAAGGCAAGTTTTGTCACCAACTCAGAGCCGAGACATAATATAAACAGGGAGGTTTGTCCAACAAAAGTTCTAGCGGGGAAAAAGGTCCTCCATGCCATAAGTCAAGAAGTCAGACGGGTTGAAAACTGATCTGGAAGGTAATGGATGGGTGGAGATAGTGAATGATGAAGTCAACACTAGCAAGCCAAAACAATGGTGGGAATGACTACCTCTATTCTCCCTAAGGAGGGTAAAACCAATGAGTATAGATCAAGAACTTCCAAGTATAAGTAGGGACATCAATACATAGTACAAGACACAACCAAGTCCATATAATTATGACCGCCAAATCATGATACCACAAGTCAATACATGTCACAAAAATCAGTATAAGAGCAATAATAACCATCACACAATATAAAATGTTGAGTCATAATCATGCAATATAATCCATCTGAGACAACTTCTATCCAATGAGGAACGAACTGATACAAACTGGGCATCAATGACTGCTCTGTAATGACATAAATGGCTACATCAGTCCTCAAATCTGAGTGTCTTGAGACTCAGTCCTGACATGGGAGAGTACAATAGTCCACTAATATAGACATGATCCATCAAAATGCTCATCTCAGCATCTCATATGTAAGAGATCTGGCTGAAAAAATGTACTGTGTCTGAAAAATAGAATATGGTAGCCTGGCTACTATACATGTGATAACACACGCCTTGAGAAGGCAATGTCACCATTGAAGGCATCTTGGAGTCTAGATGGATGCACCATTTTTATGGATGGCTGGACTGATTGTAGGAATTGTCCATTGATAAACATAATTGTCTCTTCCATCTTCGATCCATAATTTCTCGAGGCCGTTGACTGCTCTAGTTAAGAAAAGAACACTATGTTCTTGAAAGACCAATTATGTGATGCCATTGCTAAGGTGGGGCCATCCAATGTCGTCCAAGTTATTCTCGATGCAGCCCCAGTGTGTAAAGCAACGGGGATAATGGTCCAAATTTCAAAAAGAGTACAGGTTAGTGACAAATCTGATTTTTTTTAATTTAAATTTACATGAATTACAAAATTAGTAATTAGAATTACAAATCCGATTTTTAATTAATAATTTTAAGTCTGTTTTTTTCATATTTATTCATAAATTAAAATTAGAAATCTCAAATCAAACATCTAATTCTTTTTTATTTGTTCCATACTATGTAGGCATATTTTTTTATGCCACGCGCAATGCATTCTTTGAACAATGCACTGTGTAATATCCCAAACTAATATTCTCTACCTTTATACTGATTGGTTGAGGACCATACTGATTGATTTTGTAAGGACCATAGAAGCAAAGCTTCAGTTTCTCTGCTTACTTTGTGGATGACTATTTATAAGGCTGTAATCACAAGTATACCAAGTCTCCCACCTCGAAACTGCGCTCGATCATGTGTCTGTCTGCTTACAACTTTTGTTGGTTATGTGTTGTCTGTAAATTTTCTTTAAGTATCTTGAGAATGTCTTGGCTATACTGGATCCAATCCTTTTCTTTAGGATCTCTACTATCCCCAAATACTACGTCTGCAAAAGTTAATGCCTCATACCATATAATGCTTTGAAGAGAGTCATTCCAATAGACATGTGGTGTGTAGTATTGTAGAAATACTCTCGAAGATGCAACCTCTTGATCCCCACAATCAATTTGTTCACTATCTTTGTTTGTCCGTCGCTCTGAGGATGGTAATTGGTACTAGTAGCTAATTATTTCCCCACCAATCTGAAAAGCTCCCGCCAAAAGGCACTTGTGAACTTGCTATCTTTGTCACTAACAATGGTCATAGGAAACCCATGCAATCTGAATATCTCTCTAAAAAACAACTCTACTACCTGTGCTGCGGAATAGTCGAAAGGAATGGCAAAGAAATGGGCGAACTTAGTCACTCTGTCCACCACTACGTATAAGCAATCTCTTCCATGTACCTTGAGCAATCCTGTAATGAAATCCATTGAGATGCTTTCCCATTTTTGCTCGGCTATGGGTAATGGTTGAAGTAGCCCTGTCGAATGAGTATGCTCTTCCTTATTTTGTTGGCAAGTACTGCATTCCTTGACATGTTGCATTACATCCTCCTTTAGGCCCTTCCATGAGAACCTCTCTTTGATTTGTCTGTATGTCTTTAGGAAACCCTAATGTCTAGATAGTGGTGAATCATGTGAAGCTTGCAATATCTTTTTCTTTAAGGCAGACTCGGGAACTGTTACACTGCACTTGTACCTAACCCACCTTCATGTGTACCCCAAGGAGAGAGGACCTTTTTTTTCGACCAAGAGGGGTGTTATTGAGCGATGGTGATCATGAATGGACCCTTTGGTCCTCCTTTAAGGGTACTATGGCTAACTGCATTATTGACGGCCCTTTAAAGAGGTTTTTAACCTCAAGGTTGGTGTCTAGGGCCCCTAAAGGTTGACCACTAGGTCTCATGGCTCCATTTCCTTGTTATGCTCTTTGGTGGCCTCTGCTTCAGCTACGAGATACTCGTCTTCAATCACGGCCACTTCATACACCCTCCTGGCCCTTCAGTCAGTGGGTCCTTGCTCTCCCTGGCCTTCTTTCCTTAGAGGAAGGCATCCTCTATGTCAAGTCGTTTCCATGCTTTGAGGAGGGCGTTGAGGGATTTTACGATATTCTAGGGGTTAAATGGGGCATAACGCCCTCCCTCCATCCTGCTTCGGTCTTTCGTTCGAAGCGATTTGCTTATTTGAGCGTGTTTTGGTACCTGGGGATGCAAATACCCCAGGTAAACTACCTTAGTCTATATTTTATTATTATTTTCTTTAATTTTAAGTTAACATTTAATAATTATGAATTTACTTGTTTTAAGGCATTTCAGCCTGGATTTTATTTGTAAAAGTGAGTGTGAGATCTTATAAATAGATCTCCTCCCTTTCATTTGTAAATCAGAACTTAGGGGATAAATCACTATGCACTTGTTTTACCCTTCTTAGGTTTTCTCTGGATGAATGTGCTCCTGGTGATGAAGTTTTCTAGTTAATGCAAGTTATTTTTCTGGTAATTCTTTGGTGAATCTCTGCTTTGGGTGATGCTTCGATTTGTTGGATGAGCACGAGCACAAGGAGGTCAGGCTTCTTACATTTTTGTTGGATGTTGGTGAATGTGCACGTCTGAGTCTTAGTAGTGGCCTTAGAGTTGCACTTTGCCCTAGGATAGACCTTTACCTTTTCTTCTGGTCACCTTAGTAATCAGAGGCACATCTTCCTTGTGAGAGTGCCCTAGGGTTTCTCCTTAGTTTTCCTTAGGTTAGTTGCTTAACCTAGGACTCTTCTTCATTAGGTTAGCCATCCTCCCAGGAAGCCCTAGGTTGGGTAGGGCTTGTGCTAGGGTTCACCTAGGTCCTCACACAACTTTTTGGTGCAAACCTAGTTTAGGGTTAGGTGTTAGAGTAATTTATGGTTAGCATAGTTTTAGGGTTAGTTAGTTCTTAGGTTAGCTCTTAGACAAGGTTAGTCTCCGCTTAACCTCGTTAGGCCACATCCGCTACTATAGCAGCGTTCCCTCGTCCTACTCACCAGCTCCATAATCGCCAAACCCATCAATGACATCACTTTCTTAGTTGTTCCCAGCTCTCCCTTCATCTTCATTGGGCGTTCTTTCACCTAGCTCCCTCCTAAGTCCATTCCTCAGCTTCGCTAGCCCTCTTTTCAACCTCTTCTTAACCCTCAAGCCTCTTTTTACACCCTCGCTTCCTCCACAAGCTGCTACAGCACCTCGTGGCCCTCCTTCGCGGCGGCAGTCTATCACCAGCGCCCAACTCTTATCTCCTCCATACTCTGCACTTTCATTGATGCGACCTCTTCCCACGGGCCTTGTTTCCTACTAATAGGTCTCCTCAACACCTTCACCCACAACAGCCTTCATTGTTGTCCTTCCCGCCAGCGTTACCATATCCACGCAGCTCGCAATCTTACCCGACAGCTATGCTGCCCAACCTTCATCCACGACTTCCCCCCACGCCTTCACGCTGACATCGTAGCCTGCTCATCGTATCTGCTCCTTGTATGCTGCCCTAGCACCTTCGCTCCCAGCTCCAAACCTCGCCACCCTCTTCCAGCTCGCGACCGTGCTACATTTTCATTCCCCTAACCTTCAGCAACCTCCTTTTTCCGTCTACGCTGTTGTAACAACCTATCCCTTCATGTTGACCTCGGCTTACCTTTGCGCCACATGTCGGCATTTCACATGGTCTAAAGTGGACATAATAGTTGGGAGAATGCGCTCATTCATGCTATCATTGCCACAACTATGTTAAATTATTGAGGTAAAATGCTAATACAAATGACATTACGAATAAATTATTGAATGCATACAGTCTGCACATAACTGATATAGATTGTTTTGTTATTTATCAATTATTATACAAACTGCTAATGCTAATACTGCTGTAAATTTGCTATCAAATATACTCATTGTTTATGGTTAATGTATTACTGCCCTACATATGTTCTTGAGTTATGGAAAACACTTACTAACACTACTAGGTTAATGATAATACATTTACTTCAGGTTGTGTTAGTCCATGCAACTCGACATCCTGTCAATAACTGATACTCGCTTGCTCGTGTGGTGACTGATTAATATTATTTTGCATGGTTTGAACGCTTTCGCTGCTAGGAAACGTCACTAAATGTTCATGCTACAATACATAGAAGATCAACTTTTTGTCATACTTGCATATTCTAGAAAACCGTTGAACAATGCTAGCACACTTGTATTGTTGTCGCCATAATAACCACACAAATCATACAACTCTCTTTACTCATATTCTAGACTCCATTAGGAACTGATCACTGATAGCCTCGAAAGAGAATATTTCGGTGCTCGATGTCCTTGCAGAGTCGAAATAGGGATCCCCCCTAAGAGGCTCAGGCCTCCAAAGTAGTTGGGGATAAGTGACTAAGGTGACAGTGGTCACTTGTCTCGCATATGCTTATTGGCGGCTATACCTGCCATTTCACCTGGTAACAAGAACCAAGTAAATTCTATTCTTGTAGTAAATAATGTCATCAATCACCCTGTATCTGTCATCCTATATCTGTTTGTCCAGCGACTCATAAGTGAATTTATTCTTAGAGTATTCAACCAAAAGGTGAGACTTCCAATCTGTGGATATGCTCATGAGAGATAAGGTAGTCGGTTGTCTAGAAAGTGCATCTTACACAGCGTTGTTCTTTCTTTTCACATATTCAATCTTGAAGTCATAAGATTGAATATGTTGACCCATTTATGTTGTCTTTCATTCAACTCTTTCTGTTCCAAAAAGTGACTGAGGCTGTTATGATTTGTCTTGATTTTAAACGTACTACCCACCAAGTAAAGCCTAAATTTTGTTAAGGCGTGTAGAATCTCCAACATTTCTTTATCATATATGGAGTAATGGCATTCATAGTCTTTAAGCTTTCTACTTTCAAATGCGATCAGATGACGTTTTTTCATCAACACTGCTCCTATGCCCTCCCCAGATGCATCACATTGTAATACGAATGGCTAAATGAAGTTAGGCAGTGCAAGAACATGGAAAGAACTCATTACCTTTTTCATTTTGGTTTGTTGTGCTTCCTCTGTCCAACTGAATGCCCCTTTCTTTGTATGATCTATGAGGGGTGTTGTCATATGTGGAAACCCTTTAACATACCTCCTGTAATAAGTGCAAAGGCCCAAGAATCCTTTTAATTCTGTGAAATTTTTTGGTGTGGTCCAATCCATAATGGCTCTAATCTTTTCCATGTGAACCTATACTCTTGTTGCGCTTATCACATGCCCTAAATATAGCATTTCCTACATACCGAACTCACACTTGGACATTTTTGCATGTAAAGATTGTTCTTCTAGAATTCCTATTACTTCATCTAAGTGTCTCAAATGTTCTTCCCATGTCTTGTTGTATATTAATATATCATCAAAGAATACAAGGAGAAACTTACGCAACTGAGCCTTGAAGGTATGATTCATGCAAGACTAGAAAGTGGTTGGGCGTTGGTAAGCCCAAAAGGCATAACCAAGAATTCATAATGTCCATAGTGGCAACGGAAGGCTACCCTGGCAATATCCTGTTCTCTCACCCATATATGATGGTGCCCTGAGCGAAGATCAATTTTTGAGAAGCACTTTACCCCCTGTAACTCATCTATCAACTCGTCAATTCTGAGAATGGGGTACCTGTTCTTAATAGTCTTCTTGTTAAGGGCTCTGAAATCAGTGCACATTCTTAATGCCCCATCCTTAATAACTAATACCATTGATGACGCAAATTGGATGGAACTCGATCGTATGTAACCCAACTCAAGTAACTGTTTGATTGGATTTTCTATTTCATCTTTGTATCTTTTAGGATTCCTATAGGGTGTGGTAATAACTACTTGGGTTCCCTCTTCCAACTCAATAATGTGCCCGAACCCACGGTCTGGAGGCCTACCTATTGGAATATCTCTAAATACCTTCTCATGCTTCTGTAGCAGTTCCTAAATGTCTGCGTGATGCTGAGTTGTGTTGTCTGGAGTTTTTGAAATGTGATTAGGCACTTTGTCGTCCACTCTATGTCGTCGTGTCTAAGTACTGCCTCCATCCTCTGTAATGATATTGGCTTGGCAAGATAGGTGTTCATGCCCCTCAAGATACTCTCTTACGATCTTGTCCCTGGAACTCCATCTCCACAGTTCGATAACTTGTGGTATACTTCCCTATAGAATAGAGCCACTGACTCCTAGCACCACATTTGTATCTGCTACATCTACTACATAGAAAAAGTCTGTCATGTTGTAATTTCCCAAAGTTACATTTAGCTTGGGAATCCAATGGGTGCACTCCATGTTGTTTTTACTTGCTACTACTATTGTGAACCCCTCAAACTCCTCTGTATGGATACCTCTCCTAGCTACCCATGCTACATCAATAAAGTTGTGGGTTTCCCCACCATCAATTAAGACTCCTACCCTGTGGCCTTGTATTACTCCCCTCACTTTGAAACTATGAAATCGGGGGACCCTAAATAAGGTAGCGATAAATATGCCCTTGTAGTCTTCTAGAAGTGACTTCTCCTTCGTAGCTCAAAGTTCCTTTGTTTGATCTTGCTCTTGTTCATCTTCCTCTTCTCCACTATCAGAATAGACCTCAATGTAATGGGCCTTCCCTTTCCCTATGCACCTCTGACCTAGTACCCATGGTTCTTGACAGCTAAAACATAACTTTTTCCTCCTGAATTCTTTTCTAGTGTCATTATCCATCCATTTTTTCTTTGGCCATTCTTGTTGGAAAGGTTTATTTTCTTTATCTTTATTTGGGAAAGTTGGTTTAGGGAGGAACATGCTTTTTGGGACCGAGCCTTGCAAGTCCCTAGATCTATTGATGGCATCCTGTAAGGCGGAGGGTTTGTAGGCTTTTACCCACCCCCATAAAGGCTCAGTCAAGGCCTTTGTAAATAACATAACAAGTCTACCCTCGGAAATATCTGTCACCGTGACTACAACTCACTAAAATTCTGAAATGTAGGCCTCAGCACTACCTGTTTGTTTGAGCTGGGCCAGTTCTCTGAAATGTATCTCAGGGTCTCTCTTGTCAAAGTGCTTTACGAGCCTTTGTGTGAAATCAATGTATGAGGTGATATTGTTGTGACCCAGTGTCACCGGCCTATGGTACCACCACTCGTGGGTTTCCCCATCCAAATGTAAAGTATCCAACTCGATTGCATCTGCCTCCGTCATGGGGTTAAGTTGGAAGTAGGTATCCAACTTTTGCACCTAGATCCGTGTTGGAAAGCTACGTGTCCCATCAAAATTGGGGATAGTCATCTTCCCCATTGTCCTTTGTAATTCATAGTTTTGATTCAAAGGCCTATTAAATTCTCTTGGCTTGTTCCAGCTCTTCATATTACAAAATTCTGAAAAGGACATAGCTGAATGGAAATCAACCCCTAGATCTTTGTATGCCTGTAGGTAAGCCCCAAATGGCTCACTCTACTCAACTGGTATTATTGGTTTTGTGGTAGGGTGTAACCATTAGGTATTATTGGTTCTGTGTCAAACTCACCCTTTTTTGCTCCTAAAACCCTCAGCCTGCTCCTTTTACAACTTTGGCCTAGTCCCTTTGGGCCTTATCCACCCTGACCTTGTCCTCATAGGGTCTTGCCCTCCTTTTTTAGCCCACTGCCGGACCATTTCAGGGATTGGGAAACCCTTAATATTGTTGCCACACAGCTTGCAATTTATTGCAAACTTGTTACTCCATGAGAAACCTTAAACCTATGACAAAACCAAGAACAAAAAACGGTGAGATATGTTAGCATCATCAACACTTTATAATTTGTTGGTGGAGGGATTGATCTTTACAAGTATTAATGCTACATTTAAATGCATGAAATTCAAGATTGAATGATCTATTTTTCAGAGGCCGAGTATATCTAGTTTCGTTATTGTGAACACATTGTTTTAGTGCACAAAGTACTTCTACTTATCTTTTATCTAGTTGCTGCAATACTTGTGCTTACACTTAGATGAATGACACTTTACATTTGTTGAATGGTATAGGCATGCTCTAAAGTTGGAATTTGGTTAGCATGTTTTGAATGGTGCATTTCAGACGTCAATTGATATGAATGAATTCCTAAATAGCTGAATGATGAAGTTGCTTAGTGCACACTGATTATTGTCTGGATACACTTCATAAATATTGCCATAAACACTGTTTCTAAGAGGACTATCATATGCCCTTGATTACTGTACTAGCATAATTAGTTTTATGTTTATATATTGTTTGAATAACTACTACTAACTTCATTGTCCACTATCTAAAGCTTTTGCTAGTAGTCAATTACATCTTGAGTATGGTTACACCTTGAATGCAGATGCTTACTTCAAATTGGTGTTTATACATTGGTTACTTACTTATCATAAGTGGATATGTTAATGAATGAAATTGACATACTGATTTGCATTTACAAAGTTCAGATTTTTATAGTATGTCTTCTTCATTCCTCAATTAACTCCATAAAGGCACTGGTCACTAACGCTTTGCATAGAAGATCTAGTTGGGTGTCTACGTGTTCTTACAGATTTACAACAAGGGCTCTCCCCTTGGAGTTCTGACTCTCCAAAGTAGTTTTGGAGGAGTGACTAAGGTGATAGTGGTCACTTCCGCTTACATTTGCTTATCGGTGACTAGCCTGCTAGTTCATACGATAACATTTGTATGTCGTTGTTGGGGACCTCAAAATCAATTGAGGTGACTAATCCATGCATAAACAACACATTGGTAAATCTTAAGGTACATCCTTTTTCTCAATATATCTATAATTTTGTAAGAACTAACTTGACAATTTTAACTGGCAACTCCACCTAGAACTCAATCGCCATTAACTCAGGTATGCCCTTGTTTTTTTGGTACTTTGGTGAGATTTGTTGAGCTAACTTGGCAAGTCTCTCCTGACGACTTTAACCAAAGAAAAATAACAAAAGTACTCTATAAAGACAAGGAATCCAGATGATATGGCATTTGCTTATGAATTGTGGATGGATATATTGGATTTTTCATACATTCCAAGATATCCACAATAATACGTCATTAAAGATGATGGGAAAGCACTTTTTTTCATTATTTCATGAATATAAGTATCATGCAGCAATACATAACTAGGCATTCATGCAATTTCTCCAAGGAAGCAATATCGTACATGAAGACATCAGAATGAAGCTCTTTCCACTATCCCTCAACTTAGAGGACGACCATAGTGTCAAGAATTGGTATAAAGGATTTCCTCGTAAAAAAAAATTCTTCACTCGAGCATTTGATCGATGCATTCAGTGAGGATTGGGATTACGATATGAAGGAACATGTAAGAAAGGTCGTGATCAACCATATGTGGGAAGAGACCTTGGTAAATAATCAGAAACAAGATGTTCCTAGCAAAGGAATCGAAGAGGATATTCCATTTGAATTTAAAGATCATGATAATCCAACTATTACAGAAATGGAAGTATATTTCTCTCTACTTGACCTATCAAAGTTCCCAAGTTATTCGAACGAATTACCACATGAACTATGGAATCCCTTCAGTGACCAAAGTGAGGGTTATGCCGAAGAACTGGTCGCAAAATTTTTGTTGTTATTCCCAGAGGAAGTTGAGTTGGAAGAAGGTGTTTATATGAAATTGTTTGCTCTTCACCTAGAAGTAAAGGCCCGTGTTTGGTTCACAAGCCTGCTGAAAGCTAAGATATCTTCTCTTCCATAATTGATTGAACTATTCTATAGACGTTGGTGCCCTGGAAAACAACGTAGATGGATGCCTCATGTTGAGCATGCAAGGAACTTGTCCAGTAAAGAAATCCAAAATGATAATCAAGTTGAAGAAGCCATTGTTCAAAATCTAACTAATGATATCTCAAGCACAATGTCCAAAGACAAAGTTCCTCATGCAAACAAATATGATTGTGATCATACATACAAAGACCAAGAAGTCCTGGTTGAAGAAGTTGAAGATTGAAAGGAAAGGGTGATTTCTCCTTTCCAACACACAGCAATTTCCTGTAACATCTCAAATTTCTTGGAGCATAATGACATAGTTATTGAGGACAATGATTATTGGACATTTATGGGTCTGCCTCCCTATAATTCTTCGAGACCCGATAGTGTGGTCTCCAGACTCTGCAATGACGAAGAAGTCGATGAAGCTAATATGGATCAGCTTGAGCCAAAATTTGACACTGTTTGGGATGAAGTACTCTCGATCACCTCAAGCAGGGATATGGAAGACATAATCTGTGAAGGCATTGAACAAGATATGATTATTCCATCTCCTTATGATGATAATAATGAATATTGGATTAATCCTTTTGCTTTTACATTTGATGATGAAGTACCTCAGGATGTGGGTCCTCTTTCCATTATAGATGATTTCCATATGAAGAGTTTGAAAATTTGGGGCCACATATCTCTAGTGATATCTCCATGTATTCAACTCAGACATACTTATCCAGCATCGGGGACAAGGAAGCATGTTACACAGAGAATTCTCTTGTAGATATTCAATCTATGATGAGCCCAGATTATCATTCCCACCTGTGTTCCTCAGGAAGTATTGAAGAAGTTGTTCATCCCTTTCTATCCTATCTTGATAAGTCCTTAATGATGCATTTCAACAAGAAAAAGATAGTATATGGGCAAGAATGATTTTCACTCCTCAATTTCATAGCATTTATTGTTTATCTTATCCTTTCGTTTGAAGCATGAAGGTATGAATCTTATGGCTGAAAGTTTCAAAATTTTAAAGAATATTGAAGGTACTACCATAAATGTTCCAAAGATGAAAAATGTGCTTTTATGTCCAAGAGAATGTTTGAACAGGTACAGAAACAAGTTGTGGTTGACATATGAAGATTTGCAGGTGGCCTCTCAAGTTCAAAATCAAATGATTAGCTTTGTGCAAAATTCTTCCTCAATACAGATGTATGATGGAGGTGGCCCATACATAAGTCCAACGTAAGCATGGATAAATGCAGCTTGTCAAAGTGATCCTTCCCCATGGCAGCAATATCAAGGATTCCATGCTCCTGTAGTCATCTGATTTTCATCCCCTATCCAAAGGAAGATCTTGGTATGTACTTTGTTTGTCATTGATGAGATTTTATCTTGGATTGTATCTAAAGATAAAGGCAAAAGATCAGGTATGAATTGCCTACTCTGTTGGTTACTTTGGTGGTATTGTTACACTTAACCCATTTTGGTTGTTATGTTTAGCATAGGTAGGTTTAGTTTCACTTGAGTTAGGCATATATTGTTGCATTACATTTGTCGTTCTTTCATAGGTTAGTCGATTGTTTATTCAGAGCAAGGCAAGACAAAAGTGTATGCCTCATGATGTTGTTGACCTCTTTGGATATTTGATGTGTGTGTAGGTCTACAGGTACCAAAAGATTCACAAGTTCTCGAACACTCCTGAGAAGAGCACTCGTCATGCAATTGGAGCCAGTGTTACGCTGCACCAGTACCAGCACACCTTCAATTGATTTCCCAAGAGAGGGGGTCGCTTTTTTTTTCAGGGCCAAGACATGGATACTACAAACACTTTTGAGGGATGGTTATTGCTAGACCGTTTGGTCCTTCCTTTAGGGGTACTATGGCTTAACGGCACTGTTGACTTCCTTTTTGGGGGTTCTTTAACCCTGGGGTTGGTGTCCGGTGCTCCTAGGGGCAAGTCACTGGGTCACATGACCACCTCCTCTGTTTACTACTTTGGTGACAATGTCTCAGCTTTGAGGCTTTTTCCTCCCTTCCAGGTCACCTCAGCCATCCTTCTTGGTCCTCTTTTAGCATAGCGCCTCTCCTCTTTGGTCATTTTCAAATGACGACGTCATATCCTTCACCAAGTCGTACTGCCATTTTGGGGGGGGGCGTTGAGGGATTATCAACACTCTTGGGGTTAGATGAGGCATGACACCCTCCCCCCTACACACTCCAGCCTTTCGTTCAAAGTGATTTGCTCATTTTTAGCTATTTTAGTCATTTTTGGGTAAACTCTAGGGGAAATGCCCTAAGTTATCCACAGATTGGATTATTTTATATTATTTTTGTTATAATTTTAAGTTGACATTTTATAATTTCAAATTGACATTTTAAAGGCATGTTGGCCTAGTTATTTTTGTAAGGTGAGTGTGAGAAGGCTATAAATAAGCCTTTCACTTCATTTGAACATAAGACAATTGGTACAAAACACTATGTTGCTATTTTACCCTTTCTAGGGCTCTTGGAGTGATGCGCACCTCTTGAGGAGAATCTGTGTTTTGTTTTGAAGGCAATTTCTAAAGTACCTTTGGTTCATGCTCTTACTAAGGTGATGCTAAGATTTGATTGTTACACACATGCACAAGGATATATCTAGGGTTTGTTTCTTGATCTCTTTTTGTTAAAAGTTGATGAATGATGCTTGTTTGTGGATTGAATGGTAGGCTAAATGTTGCATTTTCTCTTAATTAGGTCATTTATCATCCTTTTGTCACTTTGGTTCTTTGAAGAACATCCCTTCGAAGGGGTCCTTCTAGGCTTGGCCCATGGATCTTTAGTTTTGGTTGACAAAACTTGGAAGAGATCTCTCAAGGGGAAGGTTGGCCACATGAAAACCTAGGGTTTAGGGTAAAATCTTGACAACCCTATTGGCTTTATCCTCATCCTCTTTCCTCTTCCAATTCATGCATTAGTGTATGTTTATACTTGCATTTCATGGTAGAATTATGGTTAGAAGTAGGTCTGCAATTTTATGTTAAAACGCTAAAATTTCTCCCTGCCCTTTTTGTCCCTAGAAACCCTAGGGAGAAATTTTCAGAATCCCTAAAAATTTCAAAAATTCCAAAAAACCTAAAATCTACCATAAAACCCCAAAAACAGCCCTATAACCTAAGCCCTAACCTATCCTTAGTCTGCTACAACATCCCAATGCCTCTCCCTTACCTCTTCTCCTACCCTTGTCCCTCTTTCACTGGTCACTGTTCATAAAGATCACAGACTGTAATTTTGTGCAGACTCTCAAACTCACCCTTTTCTGCTCCTAAAACCATCGGCTTGTTCCTTTTACAACCTCGACCTGGTCCCTTTGGGCCTTATCAACCCTTTCCTTGTGCTCATATGGTCTTGGCCCTCCTTTGTCAGCCCACTGCTGGACCATTTCAGGCATTGGGCAGCCCTTAATATTGCTGCCACACAGTCTGCAATTCATTGCAGACTTGTTACTCCATGACAGACCTTAAACCTGTGACAAAACCAAGAACAAAAAAGGGTGAGATATGTTAGCATCATAAACACTTTATAATTTGTTGGTGGAGGGACTGATGACTGATCTTTACAAGTGTTAATGCTACATTTAAATGCATGACAGTCAGGATTGAATGATCTATTTTTCAGAGGCTGGGTATATCTAGTTTGGTTATTGTGAACACATAGTTTTAGTGCAAAAAGTACTTCTACTTATCTTTTATTAAGATGCTGCAATACGTGTGCTTACATTTATATGAATGACACTTTACATTTGTTGAATGGTATAGGCATGCTCTAAAGTTGGAATTGGTTAGCATGTTTTGAATGGTGTGTTTCAGACGTCCATTGATATGAATGAATTCCTAAATGGCTGAATGATGAAGTTGCTTAGTGCACACTGATTACTGTTTGTATAAACTTCATAAATATTGCCACAAAGACTGTTTTTAAGAGGACTGCCATATGCCTCTGGTTATTGTACTAGCATTATTAGTTTTATGTTTATATATTGTTTGAATAACTACTGCTAACTTCATTGTCCACTATCTAATGCTTTTGCTAGTAGTCAGCCAGTTACATCTTGAGTATGGTTACACCTTGAATGCAGATGCTTACTTCACATTGGTGTTTATACATTGGTTACCTACTTATCATAAGTGGATATATTAATGAATGAAATTGGTAGACTGATTTGCGCTTACAAAGTTCACATTTTTACAGTATATCTTCTTCATTCCTCAATTAACTCCATAAAGGCGTTGATCATTAATGCTTTGCATAGAAGATCTAGTTGGGTGTCTAAGTGTTTTTACAAATTTACAACAAGGGCTCTCCCCTTGGAAGTTCTGACTCTCCAAAGTAGTTTTGGAGGAGTGACTAAGGTGACAGTGGTCACTTCCTCTTACATTTGCTTATCGGTGACTAGATTGCTAGTTCATATGGTCACATTTTTTTTTGTCACCTTGGTTTGTTGAAGAACATCCTCTAGAAGGAGTTCTTTAAAGCTTGGGCTTTGGATCTTTGGTTTTTTCTCTAGCTAGTCTTCCTTTAACAAGCCATCTGTAGCTGTTAGGGAGGGTCATAGTTGGCCAAAACCTTGAAAAGACATCTCAAGAGGAAGGTCAGTCACCTTCCTTGATGCCCTAAAAAACCCTCCAAAGCCCTAAAAAACCCTAGGGAGAAATTATAGGAAGCCCTAAAATTCAAAAATTCCTAAAAAGCTAAAATCTACCCTAAATCTAACCCTAAACAGTCCCAACACTTCACCTTTTCTCTCTCCTAGAGCCCTGGCGCTCCTCTCTCCTATTTCATTATACCCCCAAGTTCCCCTTCCAGCCCTAAAGGGTGGCCTTAAGGCCCCTTTTGAGGTGTCCTTTCCAAAACCCAAGCCAATACTGAACCCTAACCAGACTTGACGTCAACCTTAACTAGTCCTAAAACCTTGCTCCTAAACCCTAGCTCTCCTCACCTCTACCTCTCCTTCCTCCTGAGCAACCAAACCAAGCCTAAAACAAGGCCTTAGAGACCCTAACAAGGTGACCTCTCAGTTTTAGGCCTCTGCTGCTCCAATAACCAGACCTGCAAAATAGCATGCAGAGGTTAGTATAATGATGAATTAATGCTCTATGATTTGCTATCGGTTATGGTTGTGAACTGTTGAGATAATCAATGCTTAGCACTGATGCTAACTGCCTTAGAAAGTGTTATAAACACTGATATAAAGAGTCATTGCTGATAATGCTGGTTCACTATTACATTCTTAATTCATTTTGCAACAATTGTCTTGCAACTTAATGTTGATTTAACACTGTATGCACGTGTTAAAGGTACTAGTTAAACGCTGGTCACTAAATTGCTTAAACACTCCGATTGTAATGATTAGCACTCACTGTCATACATATTCACTCTCTGATACAAAACTACTAATGCTGATATAATGCAGAAGTAAATGCAATTGTTATAATATAGTAAGGTTAGATTAGGGAAGCTTGAGCATTGACAACATCTGCATGCCATCATTAATGATGAGTGATAATTGGTTTGAATCCTGAGTGCTTGTGTCTCATCCAACACATTTAGACATTGGTTATTATGTTCATGCTACAGTACTTGTGTCAAATTGGTGCTTAATCAAAATTATCTTGGATATGTTTTCTTCATTCTCTATTTGACTCCATAAAGGCACTGGTCACTAATGCTTTGCATAAAGGATCTAGTTTGGTGTCTAAGTGTGTTTACAGGTATTCTACAAGGGCTCTCCACATGGAGGTTTTGACTCTCCGAAGTAGTTTGGAGAAGCGACTAAGGTGACAGTGGTCACGCTCTCTTACATTGTTCATCGGTGGCTAGCCCTACTAGTTCATATAGTAACACCTTCATTTTTTATATTTTTTGTTTTAAGGTGAAATCTATTAACCCTAAGAGAGAAATCTTATTTAGATTTCACAAAATATAGATCTAGTTAAAACTTTGAAAATAAACCCTCAAAATTATCATAAAAATTTTCAGATTTATTTTTCTTAAGTCTCTAAACTTTAATGATTAATTTTAAGTAGACTTGGCCATTAAAATCTGGATTTTCCTTCATAGATTTATCTTTAGCATATTCAAATTTTGTTACTCACTTGTCCTTTCAAATCATTTATCTTCTATTATGAGTAATTTTTAAATTTATGCAATCTGGAAATTACATTCTCAAGGCATAAAACAAAAATTTGCAACTCATCTCTTGCTTATCAAAGTTAAATCTTTTAACATTGAGTTAGTTATTAGTTTTTTGAAATTTCCAACAATTATAAATCATAATTAAATCATATATATTGTAGAATTGTTTATTAGCCTAAGTGATCATAAGTGTTTTATCTTTTTCTTGGGATAATTCATTTATTTTTCAATTATGAAATTTAAATTAATTTCTGCATTGTTATTCATACAATTTCCAGAATTCAAATTTCTCTTGCAAGCTTTAATTGACATAAATTCAAGGAAAATATATAGCGGTTCTCACCAATCTAAAGTGATATTCACCACTAATCATTTTGAGCATTATCACCTAGTTCTTAATAATCTAGTTGTTTGAATACTTAATTCATATCTTTCATTCTTGCAATTAGCTTATTTTAATTGGTGATTAAGTTTCACTTTAAGCCTTTAAGTGCTTTTAGAAGATTCTTATTGGCTTAATCTCTTTAAAATCTGAATTGTGCTTTCATTGGTTTAATAATCTTGTGATTCAGATTTTATGCTTTGATTATATCAATATAACAGAACATATTCATAAAGTATTTAATCACCCTTGTGCTCATTACAAGCTATAGGGTTTCACCCTAGAGCTTGTTCATAGCCTTGGACATTTTATTAATTCACATAATGCATGGTTAACTTTCATATCTTTATTGTGGATTGGTAATTTGTCCCTTTCATGCTTATTACTTTATCTTGTTATATCTTATTGAAACATTTCCATTACTTTATCTTGTTATATCTTATTGAAACATTTCCATTTGAATCTAAGTGTTTAATTGAAGTAATCTTCTAAGTTGTGGATTCATTCGGCATCTTAAGTACATATTTTTATTTCATATATTTATTGTGCTTAAGCTATATTTAACTCTCATTCTTTTAAAGCAAACATTTTTTAGTTAGGGAAGCCTTCCTTGGCTTTAAAGAGTTGGCCTAAAGAGAAGGTATTGACTGAGTGGTGGCATTGACAATCAATCCAAGGTTGTCTTTGGCTTGTACTCAGGGATTGAGACCTTTTCCACTTAGGTACAAGTTGGGAGGTAGCACTCTACACATCAACAGCAGTAAACATGATGCAAGTTTAGGATCCCTTGAATACACTATAGGGCTTGTAAATGTACTGAACAAATCACAACAAGATGCAAGTTTAGGATCCCTTCAATACACTATAGGGCTTGCAAAGGTACTGAACACATCACCACCAGTTGTTGCATATGCCAATTTGGGCCACACAATAGTCACTGAATACAAATTAAAAATTTCTAGTTAATGCATATATTTCAATTTCATATGCATACCTGACATGAATTGCTTCACTATCTGATGCATATGGATTAGTTTCAAGTTTCAACCACTAGAATACCACATCAAACACCCTCCAATTCAATCCAACCTTAACGAGAATAATAAATAAGCCTGGGTAGAATCCATCTAAATCATGAGAACATTGTAATTAAATAGGGACAACATAAAAATTAAAAAATAACCAGTCTACCGGAGCCCTACCCTTAGTCCTATACAAACTAGTAATTGTGGTCAGTTACCAACTCAAAATCTAA
The DNA here is from genome assembly GCA_001517045.1 of Pseudotsuga menziesii. NCBI lineage: Eukaryota > Viridiplantae > Streptophyta > Pinopsida > Pinales > Pinaceae > Pseudotsuga > Pseudotsuga menziesii. The sequence goes on along the minus strand of LPNX010363614.1, from coordinate 267,308 downwards.
GTCAAAGAAAATGTGTTATGATAGCTGATGCACTCTTCTGCAATAAAAATACCTTTGACAAGGGTTCAACTACACAACATTACACAAGACAATAAAACTAATCTTGGTCTGACGTTTTCATAGTTACAAGTGACTTCCATAATTGTTCATGCAATTCAAAAACCTAACCCTAACCAGACATAACATGAAAAATGAAAATAATTATAATCCATGATGTCTAGATAAAATTGAGCAATGTGATTATGACTGTTAAAAAACAAACTTCTAAACTACACCCAAATATATAGAACAAAGTAAGAAATGTTTAATTTTGCAGTCATGTATGTCTTGATTCTTTACCATGTTTCATCTAATATTACACTGAGTAAACAAATGAGAAGCTTTGATTCTATGATTAACTGTTTTTCAATTAGTTAAGAAGCAAACAGGTATACTATTAAAATAAGACTTGCTTTTCTCCCATTATTTCTGACAAAGTGGCTTACAATTCAAGTTGAGATGCAAACTGTGCAACCTTAAGTCGGCATTGGTTAGCTGTGCTTGTAACTTCTTCACCCTGAAAAAGGTCAGCTGCTCGCTCAAAGAACTCCATAGCCTTTTCAACATCTTGTTCATTCTCATAGATCTCACCTATCTCCTGAAAAATACAGTTATCTCAAATCTTCGATTAACATTGTTCAATACCAACGGGATGTCACTCATATATATGTGTCAAAAAATAATGTTTCAATAAGTGAAACTAGTAAAAACATAAAATGAAGTCTGGATACTATAAATCTCTAAAATTTTAAAAATTACTTTGCCAATGCTTCCTTAATTAAATAAGGCTTGCCTACTTTCTAACTGGGAAAGTTTCAAACTATGTCATACATTGAATTAGCTTTGTTACATCATCTCAAGCCTTGATGCTAGATAAACACAAATTTTGCACTTGCTGGCCAACACCACATCGTCTAAACAGACAAAATCCCTATATTGACAAAATTTTATACCTTATAGTGCTTTGCAGCCATTGACAATCTTCCAATTTCCATGAAGAGATTATTAGCCAAATTTAAGCATGTTATAGCCTCTGCAAAACAATTAAGAAATTAAAGCTATTTTTGTGGATCCATAAAAAACATACCGATTCTTTCAAATGGCGTGAACAATATTGATTACATTGAAAATAACAATAAGCAAAACATAAAACTACAAGGCCTGACTAAGATGCATATAAATTGAAGTTGTAAAGCAGGATAAAAATGGTCTGGGGAAGACTCTAAGGAACTATAAATTTCTATTGCAAGGATCTACAGATAATCACGTTCAGAATTTGAACCAAGAACCTTAATTTCCTAATGTGCTTGAAGTTAAACCAAGTTCTCTATGAGTACCTCTTGACCAAGACTGAATTAACTAGGGTGGCACAGAGCCAGCCCATAAAACAAACAATCCAGACCCTAATCCAAAACCAGAAACATAAGAAATGACAAATAAAACTTCTAAACAATCAAATGAACCCAAGGAAAAACACTAAAATAAATACAAATTCTAAACAAAAAGAACGTACACAAAATACACAAGCTGCAATAGGCACATGGTAATTCCCATTAAAAGACAACCGCATTGATCAAAACGAAAACCTTACTACACACTAAATTGCTGTATTATACAGAAGCACTATACACTAATAAATAATCATGGCACATAGTAATGGCAGCTGTACTGAGCACTTCAAAAAAAAGGAAAAAATTTAAACCTTATTGCAAAGAAATGAACTAGTACATTTAAAGGAAAGAGGAAAAGCATAATAATTTTGAGAGGAAAAAATAATTTCTTAAGAGGGGCAAACTATAGTGAAAAGTAGGCCGTTCCTATACAAGGATGTAAGGCTGTCTCACATGCATTAAATGCAGTCCACCTCATCTCCTACTGGGCTGACGTCTCCTACATGGAGTATGGACCAGTTTTTATTACTATAGGTGACTGTTGTTTATGATCAACATTTACAAAGTCATTTCTCATATTAATGTGCACTACTGTAATATCCCAAATACTGATATTCTCCTATGTTCTATTGTAGTGCTGACTCACACACTCAATCTTATACAAAAATACGAAATAACTGCGCATGCAAAAATGCCCCAAAATATAGCTGAATTAGGCAAATCACCTGGTTCGAGTTCGTGTTCGAATTCGACAATGATGAAATTCGAAAAAAAATCGCTTAAAAAAAGTAGTGGATAAAATTCGCCATTAAATTCGATACATATATATAGTTAAAATATGTAACTATAATATCTTTTATAATACTTAAATTTAAATTAATTATTTAATATAAAGTGCTTATGAACTAATATTATATTTTTATTAACCAATATAAATTTAATCGTTAAAATGAAGAAGCTTATATTTAATTATTGAACAAAAAAAAACTTAATGACGAAGCTTTATATATTTATCAATTTTTAAAAATCTATTAACTAAAATAGATAAATCTATATAGAAAACAATCGTCATAATATTATAAGGAATTCTATATAGAAAACAATCGTCATCATAATATTATAAAGAATTCAAGTAAGAAAACAATGAATACGCAATTTATGAATTTATATATTTGGCAGTCTACACCGCAACTGCTACTAATCCTGAACTTTTAGTCGAGACTCAACCCTCGTGCGACTTTCCACTGTAGTAAGGAGTAAACATTGCCTTAAGTTTCAACGACAATACCCTCAACCCTCTGCGACTAACAAAAAACGATAACCTCCACAGTTATGAGTTCAGTCTTCACTCGCGGATCATGGATCGCAGATCACAGATGAGAATCGAAAAACTTTACTTGGCCGCTTCACTCGCGGAAATGGCTTCACTCACAAAATACACGCGCGGAGGTAGTTTTGGTATGGACTAGGTTTATCCGAGTGATTAAAATCGCCGATTTTAGTCAATTTAGTTCGCTTCCCTCAAAAATCCATCGATTTTCGATTTCCAAGGCGAAAAATCGCCGAATGCAGTGACTTAGGAATTAGGGCTAGGGTTTGCAGAGAGAAATTAACACTTGCCACTGATATTCCTGCTGATAATGACTCCAGAGATAGCAGCATGCATAAAGATCCAGATAGGTGGGCTAGTAGTGCTTCTTTCCTTTGGTATTACCGCCCCGCTGTACCGTAAGCACCCTCCAGATTGAAGGTGTCGTTTTTGTAGGAGGAGAGGTCAGATCCAACTAAAACTTTGTGGGATTGTCTGTCTGTTGATGCCAGAGAGATGGACCGTCACATGCGGAGGTTTGGTTGCCTCTACGAGCCCTAGAGAATTGATTTGTGGTTCTGCTGCTCACGCCCCCCAAGCTCTCTTTTTGTTGATAGCTGCTTTAGATGAGAAAACTGATGGCTGATAGTTCTGAGATGCCGTAGGATGGGCCTGCTGAGAAAGAGGAAGCTAACATGCAAAGGAAAGACTGGGTTTTATGGTCCCAACTAATCCTTCTGTGATTTTCCCGATACTTCTAGCTGCAAACATGGGTCTATCAATAATCCTTCGGAGTGTGCTGGATCTCCGAATACTGAAGTGTATGATGAATGTTGTGGATAAACCTGGATGATCTATGCCAAAAGGAGACTAGGACAGATATCTCACTGTCGAACCCTTGTTAGCTGAAGACACCGTCTTCAACCCCAATTGCCGCGGCTGCACACTGTGCTGCTACTCAAAACTCCAAAATCAATCAACAATAATCATAGATATCTCCTTTAGTCCCACAACCCTTCTTAAATAGATCCTTATGCACTTTTAGGGTTTGCATGTCACTTTTAGGGTTTATGCTCACTTTTGCATGCATGCAATTCTAATTTCAAGTTGACTTTAATACTAAAGAAATAAGGCCTGCATGCTCCGCATGATTTATGATAATAACTCTGATGGCCCTCTTTACTATACTGATGACTGAATAATTGTCCTAATGTGCTCCCAATATTAAAGGTCCTCGGTCAATTCCCTATTTATCAAAAACGGAACATTACAGTCCTCCCTCGCCAAAGATTGCTTGTCCTCAAGCAATGCCAACGCAACTCCACAATCAATCAAATTGAACCAACTGAATCCAGGCATGATCCCAGGGTCCCAAATTATCCTAGGAGATCTGTAGCATCCTCTACTCAAAGCACTGCATTGCACGGTACCATCACAAGATATCCCATGGAACGAGGTAAACGAGGTACTATCACAAGTAACTAAGCACGGTGTAAACGAGGTACTATCACAAGAGACCTCTTGGAAGCATCCTCTAGCAATCACCAAGCTGCCAGTCACTGTAATCCCAGGGTCCCAAATCAATCTAAGAATTGCAAAGGTCAAAATGCATCCACCGCTACCCTGCGTAGTATCGACACAAGGAGCATCCTGTAGACTCCCAAGTAACCCCATCCATAAACATTGTATCCATCCCTCATAAGGTCTCCCACCTGGATCCCAAGGAAAACTTGTGCATCCTTCATCCCAAATATCCCAAGGTTGTTGTGGGACTATACCCCTGGCTAGGAATGGCTTCCCACAAATCGCCCACTCAATAGGACACCGCCCCTTAATCTCTCTCTCATCCAACCCCCAAAAAGGACCTTGTCCATAAGCACCATCACAAGGAATAATCCTACCAAGATGACATTCTGCCCTTCTGATTTCAATTGGAATGCTCATATATTGCTGCCCAATTTCTCGACCTTGGCCAACCTATAAAAACCATCCGCCATTATGCAAATGTGGACTCTAGCTATTGCATGCCTTGTCTATGTATTCTTGAAGAGGATTGCTTTGAAATGCAATAGTATGTTTCTTTTGCTGCCCCATCAAGGAATCCAACTGCTCTTCAATACTGGAAAGCCTGACCGCTGACTCAGTACATACAACTCAAAGAACGGTAAGCTCAACATCTCGTTGTACTATGGTTTCTCGAAGTATCTTGGTCCTCTCTTTCATCGCTAGAATGCTTTCTTTAACCCGTTCAATCTTATTTCGGTGACTATCATCTGGAAGCACTATCTCATCCATATATAAACTCTCCCTAACCTCCATGTGTGACTGCTCACTATCTCGACTGCTGTGCTCATTGCCTTGCACCCCATGTATTTCGCCTATAATAATTGTCTGGATTCCTGCTATAGGTGATGAAGAGTGTACCAACTCCAACTCATCACACGGCTTGTCCACAATCTAACTAGCAAATGTGCTTGTGTCGCTAGACTCACAAGATGGCTCTAATGTGATCTCCTCATGCACATCCTCATCATGTATTGTTAACTCCAAATGAAGCTCACCAACAACCTGTACTTCATGCTCATCTTTCTTCCCTCCCCCAACTATGCCTTTAAGGAGATCCTCATCCAAATCCTTGGGATGGCTCCCGAACTTGATGATGTAATAATCTTGAAAGGATAATGTTGCACATACCTCATCACCCAAGGCTAGATACTCCTAATATCGAGGCAAGTGTTGAAGTACTGCTAACCTCTGAAATTTCCAGTCAAATCCTTCTCATTGTCTTCATGCTCTCACAAGCTGACAAAGAAAACCCTTTTTTTCTGACATACAGTTCACCAACATCACTGACATTCATTTGCATGTACAAGCATGCATCAACATGCACTTTTATTTAATTGTTATGTGCCCACAGCTGGCAAGGATCATGCTCTGATACCACTGTAATATCCCAAATACTGATATTCTCCAATGTTCTATTGTAGTGCTGACTCACACACTCAATCTTATACAAAAATGCGAAATAACTACGCATGCAAACTTGCCATGAAAAAATGCCCTAAAATGTAGCTAAATTAGGGCTAGGGTTTGTAGAGAGAAACTAACACTTATCACTGAAATTCCAACTGATAATGACTCTAGAGATAGCAGCATGCATAAAGATCTAGATAGGTGGGCTAATAGTGCTTCTTTCCTCCGGTGTTACCACCTCGCTGTACCGTAAGCACCCTCCAGATTGAAGGTGACGTTTTTGTAGGAGGAAGGTCAGATCCGACTGAAACTTTGTGGGATTGTCTGTCTGTTGATGCCGAAGAGATGGGCTGTCACATGCGGAGGTTTGGTTGCCTCTACAAGCCCTAGAGAATTGATCTGTGGTTCTGCTGCTCACCCCCCCCAAGCTCTTTGTTTGCTAATAGTTGCTCCAGATGAGCAAACTAATGGTTGAAAGTTCTGGGATGCCATAGGATGGGTCTGCTGAGAAAGAGGAAGCTAACATGTGGAGGAAAGACTGGGTTTTGTGGTCCCAGCGAATACTTTTGTGATTTCCCCGGTACTTCCAACTGCAAACATGGGTCTGTCAATAATCCTTCGGAGTGTGCTGGATCTCCGAATACTAAAGTGTATGATGAATGTTGTGGATAAACCTAGATGATCTATGCCAATAGGAGACTAGGGCAGATATCTCACTGCCGAATCCTCGTTAGCTGAAGGCACTGTCTTCAACCCCAACTGTCATGGCTGCACGCTGTGCTACTGCTCAAAACTCCAAAATCAATCAACAATAATCATAGATATCTCCTTTAGTCCCATAACCCTTCTTAAATAGATCCTTATGCATTTTTAGGGTTTATGCTCACTTTTGCATGCATGCATTTCTAATTTCAAGTTGACTTTAATACTGAAGAAATAAGGCCTGCATGCTCCGCATGCTTTGTGATAATAACGCTGATGGCCCTCTTTACTATACTGATGACTAAATAATTTTCCTAATGTGCTCTTGGTATTAAAGGTCCTCAGTCAATTCCCTATTTATCAAAAACGAAACATTACAACTACACACCAATAATTGCATCAAATTTAAGTTCAATTTCTCATAACTACATCAGCCACGGTCCCTTTCTACTGCAGAGACTAAACTCTAGTGACCATTGTACATCATTGTGTCTCCAAGTACTCTATATTGATCCCAAAGCGACATAGAATCTAAGGTGGTATTGTAACTACAAATTAAATTTCAGTACAGGTAGGTACATATATATTCTTACTAATCCTCTCTTATTGATTTTTTAAATTGCGTCATCATGAGCCATAGATTTGGTCTTAGAATTGGCGATATTATGCTTGTAATAGTACCTCTTCCATATTATAGATTCCTTTATAGTGCACTAGGGTTAAAGACCTTTCAGTGGATTACCACCTTTAGGGGTTAACAACAATATCAAATGCTATAGAGCATCATACCTTTCAATGGGTTAACACCTTCAAGGATCAATATTTCATTTTTACTACTCACTTTTCTTTGCTTTTTATGATTATGATGGGATCATGGTAGTAGAGCCACAGATTAACAATGGATCTCAGTGATGATTTTTGGTCAGTCCGAAATGCATGTTGGGTTTTCTTAATTTGTTTGTAATGATTGATGATGGGATCATGGTAATGGAACCATAGATTAACAGTATTCCAGTGACAATTTTTGGTCCATCTGGAACACATGTTGGGTTTTCCAAAATGCCTCTAGATACCAAAAACATATAAGGGCTAAAAAAATCCAAAGGCCAGTAACATCAACTGTTTCCAGCCATTTTAGAAAATTACTGGGGCAGTTTCTTGGTGTTTTCTGGAAACTTCACAAATTACCAATAGTTTTAACTTTCCAACAATTTCTGCATTTTTTTTCCAGTTAGATATTTTTAAAAGGAAAATCCATATAAGACCCTACCCAGCCCCATCAACCTAAAACAACACTTCTAAAGAACAAAAGAAATGACACGTCTCCAGGTGAAGGGAACAACCAATGGTCCAGCAGTGAAAAAAAATTCTTCTGAAATAAATCGTGCTCCATAGTTATTTGTCAAAATGAACTTAAAATAGATTTTACTTTCATTTTTTCCTGCTTCCAGTCATCGTGTCAAACATTTTTTTCTTGCAACTACACATGATACTGCTATCTTACCAGTATTGATGGCTTGAAGTCCTGATAACAATCAAAGCAAGTCTACCAATGTTATGTGACAGTTAAGGTCATAAGCCAGAAGCCATTGCAAGGTGAAGTAAAAGGCAAGCTTTCAAATTGCAAAAACACATTAAGGCTTTGTACTAAAGGACAAGTACCCCTTTCATAACCTGAACCTCTCTCCCATTTTTTTAAATGTAAAGGGATTGTGGAGTGCTTGTGGGGAGGGATCTGAGAATTTCCAACATCACTGTAGAAATAGTTTACAACACTCTAGATGATACTGAAACAAGGGTCCGTGAGCAATGAGAACACAAAATCCCACATTTTACTATCAAGTATCATAGTTAATTCCAACTTTCTTAGAACAAATCGTCACTTTACATAGGTGGTCTCAACTTAATGGGTCTTAAGAAGACCTTTTAAACTCTAGTTAAAGGATAAAAGGATAAAACATTCTATTAACGTCCACTTAGACCAATCTGGCCTGTCAGACATGTGTTAAATTCCTTTGATGACAGAGGGAAACCAACTCCAGGAAGTCAGGAAGGAACATAGTATCCTACCCTCAATTACTTCTAGACAACTACACTGACTACAATCCCACACTGCAACTTTTATTTACCAATAAACGGCTTTTATAGTAACTAGAATTGGTCATTCAAGATTCCAAATTATTTATATCATTTAGTCAGAAAACCTTCTTCTGATGAAATGGATATTGGTCATAAGCCTTTGAAATTTGTACTTTCTATTGCTAGTTATAAAGGATATATCATTTAAGTTTTCTGCATATCAATCACTAAGACAGCTAAAGTCAATGAGGTCATGGTTCAGTAGTGAAGATGGTGGCCTGTCAAGCCACCCACCAAGGTTCAGTATCCATGGAGACAAATAAGCAATTGGGGCTAGATGTAAATCCTGGGTGACTTTGACAGAATAGTAACTCCTTGTCACAGAAGTTTAGCTAAATGGAGGTGCTTGTGTTTAATGGTTTGCCCCTTGAGGGTCATTTTGACTGCGCAAGCGAGCTGCTTGTGGTGCCCGAGCTCTCTGGGCCAGTTGTAACGCTTCTATTGAGCTTGCACTTTCAAATAAAAAGAAGTTAAAAGAATCAATATGAAATAGAATGCAGTTTCCTATATAACGACAATGTCAAACCTGTTCAGTATGTGGGTCAAAGAAAATGAGAAAAATGTCCTGAAAATAATCACTTAGAAGAGTGAATAAAGAAATGGAACCTTGAGCATTGATTTTCTTGTAACAATTTGCCGCATCTACATATGCTGAAGCTGCCTCATGCTTGCTTTCCAGCTGTGATGAAAAGTGGATGCATTAATTTGTTGTTACACAAAAGCTATCCCTCTTTACTACAAAAGAAATAGAATGATAATGCGAGACTGCTGGACAGACCTTTAAATGACAGTTAGCACGTTTAATGCATGCTGATCCAGCCTTGTCCCCTGGAACAAGTAAGCATATCTATCAATAAATACCTACTTGACGATTTTAATATTATATATACATTGGCACACATCAAACCTACAAACATAAAAATGGATTTTAGTGCACTGTACCAAACATTTACATAGAAGTTAGCATTATAACTCTTAAACATACCACAATTCGTACCCTCATTTAGTTCCTCCAAGAAAACTCATGCCCAAATTTCATCATAGTACATATGAACCATATTAAAATACTGCATAAGCTAAAATGGAAAACAATATGACAATCCAACCTCTAATCTCAGAAAAAAAAACCAATCTAAAAAAAATTAAAATAACTAGCATAGATCCATCTTTAACCCCATACAAGTGCTGAGAGGTTTGCACCTGAGTTTTTTCTTATCCCTCTTGGTGCTCAATAGATCCAGGGTTAAGATGGATCTGTCAATGAAATATAGGACAGCATCAATCTAAGTTTTAACAAAACATCAAACAATTTGACAGATTTTGAGCAGAAAACATGTGCTCCATAGGAAACCTTCAGCTTGAATGTCTAGGCATTGCATACCCCATAGACCCTGTAAAATATTTTTGAAACTATCGGGATTGTCTTTTTGTAAAACTATTATGGGAAAAAAGGAGCTCCAAGGACCAATATTACCCCCTTCAGATAAAACATCTGGTAAACCATGCCTTTCTTTGGCATCTTCATTGTGTGCCTCTTGACTGGTTGTATGCAGTTTTTTAATTTTTTTTCCTCCTGCTATACTTCTCATCTGACAAATTTGTTACCCCTCTAAACAAAAAGGCTCTAAAAAAGCACAAAATCTACGAAATAATTATGAGAAAGTCTGCTATAATCATGGAACTTGTAAGGAACGACTACATTTTCATATGACAATACATGCTGACAAAAATCTCCAAGGATCAAACAAAAAATCAATCCATTGTCAATTCTTCCATATTTAAGAATTCAAACTATCTAAACAAAACATCACAACTAAAAGAATAGAAATTGTGAAAACAGAATATTAAGATTAAGAACAGCATGATTTTAGTTGTTTAGAACAATACAGTCTCATACTCTATACAAGAACCTCAATAAAAAAATTCCTTTAGAGATTGCAGAACCTCATATTGTCCTGCTTTTAACGACCTCACTCTTTCAGCTTTCCACATTATTCGACTTCTATAAATTTGTGATATTCTGCTTTTAACTTTTTTTACAGTACAAGAAACAGTAACAATTTGGACTCTATAGAATAAAATGAAAAAAGTTCAGAGTTGTGATCTAGTGCTATCTCCCGAAAGATGATGTTCAATCTATACAGAAAAGCTGAACTACAGAGCCCCACTTAAAAGCAAATACAGAGGGTTGAGTAAAGAAGATAGTAGGTGCCTTTTACAAAATGGATCAAGGAAAGTAAATCTAATATAAAATCAACTTAATAAAAGTAAAACACACTAAGCTAAATTTGAAATGATGAACTACTTCTGTAAATTATTTCAAATATTTATGCATTGATAGCCATTTAGGATCCAAATAAATACCCCCCAAAAGATAACTATAAATTAAGTGGGACTTCAGTTTTAAAAATAAAATGAAAAACAATAAACTAGCTTTATCAAATAACTGGAAGATAATATTGGGAATGTATTTCAGAAAAATAACGTACATGAGCTTACACAGCAATATTAGGTGCCTTTTGCAACTTTTTGAGATATCTGAACTTTGAAGTATAGAAAACATTTATCAGATATTACAAACATAGAAGACATTTAATATTTGAAAACTGTTGAATTAATCAAAAAAGTTTTGAAATATAATAAGAATGAATTGACAGCCTTTTTATATCCAAAAATAAATTAGATAAATACAACCAAACCAGATCAGATTCAAAACTTATAATGAGAAAAGTACCCCGTAATATATGCATTGGCAAGCCTTTCATATCTGAAATGCTAACAATATGAAAAAGTATCAGAAATATTTTATGGATTGTGTGTATTGGCAGCCTTTTCATGTCTCAAATAATTAGAATAAAACAGCATCTAAATGCAGTATAAGAGAAATTTCTAAATAATAGATTAACACTGAAAATGATAAGTCTTTCAAAATGTATGCACTGGCCTTCTTCGGATAAAAGACTGTTACAGAAAATACTGTAAAATAAATGAAAAAGTAATGGGTGAACATTAAAGGAAAACAATTTCCCATATCCATAGTCAGAATAAGCATAGAAAAAAGAGAAAGCATACTTCAGAATACCATTTACAAAATTGTTGCATTGGCAGCTAATGCGGATTCCAAATGAATCAGAAAAATGTATGTAAAACAAAACGGAAATGAGAAATCGGCGATTTTTCGATTTTTTCCAAGTCATTCCCAGGTCAAGAATTTACCTAAAAAACAGCAAACTTTGGAGGAGGTAAAACAGCGCGATCGTCAAGGAGTGATAAAAACATCAATAAAAAAATGAAAAATGAAAATTTTAATGTTTGCCGAGTTTTTTTAGAGTCCGACTTTATGCCCCCCGCCAAGTTATCCTGAATCTGAGAGTTTCAACATTGTCCGAAGGAAAAGCATAACTGGACAGAAATGTTCTGTTGATGTATTCATCAGTATCGGTTTCATATCAGGAAACCAACGTTTTTTTAGAAGCACACAAGTATTCGTTCACCAGCAGCAAAAACTATTCAAAATTGACCTCCTTTGGAAAATCGGTACAAACTGGAAAGTTTCATCGCTGAAATCCTAGACTACAACAGCCAGGAAATAAACACATATCTGTATACTGAGGGCCGTAATCCTATAGACCTACTCAACCTCACGGGAAACTGTCACTGATACATTCACCGAATCGTACGAAATAGAGTAATATATCAATATTATATTGCAAATTAAGCTTAAAGAACATAATCAAGATATGTTTCACAAATTTGTATGCATCGGCAGCATTTGCATATCCAAAATAATCAAATACATCGGCTGTATTTTCCATATATCAGATAAATTAGAATAATCAACGTCAACAGCAGATATTTTTAAATGTTAACAGATAAGATAAGATAACAGCACAACATTGTCAACCTTTCCAGATAACAAAATGAAAGAAGACAGGATACAGAATGTACGACAAAAAAATCAAAGCTGGCAAAGCAAACATCATAATCAGGCAACCTTTCGAAATCGAATAGAAATTCCAAAGAAGCAAATTTAAATGCGATTTTTATTGAATTTTCGAAAAGAAGCTACCTTCCGAAATCGAATAGAAATTCCAAAGAAGCAAATTTAAATGCGATTTTTATTGAATTTTCCAAGAGAAACTAAACGCGTTCCTGATCCAGAAGTAAAGGAAAGAATATAAAGATGAAACGCAAATGAAAACAAAATACAGCATTTTAGAATAATGATGAGAAGTTTGAGGTTAAGAATTCTGAATTACTCACAGCACTTTCCAAGCTTATAGGCATTGGCAGCGTTCTCAAATAAGTCGGCTGCATCGTCATACTTATAACCAAAGAAAGCCCATCCTCGCATCTTCTTCTCCGCTGCCTTCTCAAAATCAGCTCCTTTGGCTTCTTGCTCGGCCATGCCTGCTGAATCTGCTTTTATCAGGATTCAAGACACAACGATGTAATTCCAGAAACCTTAAATGTGCAAATATCTCTCCAGGTATTTGACTTCCCGGGCTTCGATCATGGGCACTTGACTTATAATAGAAGGAATTGCAGAACCGTCTGATAAAAGAAGGAAGAATGGGTGAAAAAAGTGTCGAAGGAATATCACCTTTTTTTTCCATATGGAGCCCGCAATAAAATTAGAATGGTTTTCAGTGGGAAATTTTTAATCATTATTTTTCCACGTGTATGTAGACATTTTTCATCGGTGTACGTGGCATAATTTTACGTGGCGCGTTTGCCAATCTTGCATAAAATATATTCAGATGAATGTGTATGTGGCATAATTTTACCTGGTTTGCCAATCTTGCATAAAATATACCAAGGAAAAGTTTGCTAAATTTGCACGAAGATTTCGCAATAGGTGAAGTAGTGAGTTACTCATTTTTTTTCAAATTTTGCTTTAAAATATTAAAGAAACGTTTCTAATTTTGTTTTAAAATATTAAAAAAAATGTGTTTAAAGTGTTTTTATTAAATTTAAAGTTAAAATATTTTAAGGAAAAGTTTTATGGTTAAAGTTTTTATATATGGAATTATAATTTTTAATAAAAATATTATCGAATTCAACGGAAGGTAGGACTTGGGGTTGAGGAAATGTAATTTCTACCCTTGCTTGTGGTATAAGGTATGCTACTAATAATCAAGCGAATAGATAACTTTATGTTTCGGAATGGATCAAGTTGTCTCTTTAGGAATCCAATAAATAAATAAATTGAATGGAGCCCTCCTATGTGTGTAAATTGAAGAAGGTTGTGTACAAGTTTGGAAGACACTTATGGGATAGCACATATAGTTAGTTATATGAGGAGCTTGAATATCGCCTAGAGTGATGAAGATCTTAACCTTTGCTACAAGGTTGAAGATGAAAGCCTATGGAGGACGACAAGATCACAGATTGGTGCAAGAGGAACTTTTCAACAAAGTTCAAGATAGAGGATCTTGGTATCCAGTGACCCGAGTTGGATACATAAAATATTAGTAGCAGGGGAAGTTACTTGTCACTCCAATACATAATTTTTCAATACATAGAGTACAAAATGCAGAGGGAGGATGATGGTATGTTTCAAAGGGAGTGACTGCAAAAGAACTCAAAATTCGAGAATCTTGACATAATACAACAAGATGGACAACTTACTGATGGGCCTAGGCTTTACTGAGAGTAAAGCGGATTCCAACCTTTACTTCAAGGTTGAAGGCAGAAGACCAGTGATGCTCTTGCTATATGTCGATGACCTGTTCATGACAGGAGAGGATGAACTCATTGAAGACGCAAATAGAAGACTTGCTACTGAGTTCGAGATGAAAGACCTAGGGATGATGCACTACTTCTTAGGAATGGAGGTGTGGCAGAATGTGGATGGTATTTTTCTTGGTCAAGAAAATTATGCAGTGGATATTTTGAAGAGATTGGGAATGTTGGACCGCAAGGCAATAGCCACACCTATGGCATCAAAGTTGAAGCTTATGTGTGATGCTTCATCAAAGTTGGTTGATGCCATGATGTATCACCAGATGATTGGTTCATTGATGTGCTTGACAAATACGAGACCGAATATATGCTTTGATGTGAACACACTGAGCCAGTTCCTGGCAGATCCGAGACATGTTCACTTGGTTGCTACAAAGCATGTATTGAGGTACCTGGAGGGTGTAGTTGCATATGGGCTCATATATGATATGAATTAGAAGACTAACCTACATAGTTATGTTGATTTGGATTGGGCAGACAGTGCCACTGATAGGAAGATCACTTCGGGTTGTTGCTTCAGTTTGAGATCCAATATGATCTCTTGGTTTAGCAAGAAGAAGTCTTCCATGGTTCTTAGTACAACCGAGGCAGAATATGTTTCCACTTACTCAACTAGTTGTGAGGTGGTATGGTTTCAAAACCTATTATCTGATTTGTTTGACTTACATTTTTGTATGATGCAGAGAGGAGCGGTGAAGCTCCAGTACATGGCAACGGACGAGCAGATAGTCGATGTGTTAACCAATCCTTCAGCTAAAGTGAAGTTCAAGTACTTTAGAGAAAGACTTGGTCTGATCCATAATGAGACCCCTCGAAAGAGGGAGTGATGAGTTCTAGCATAGCTCGTGAGACAGGTTGTCCGAGCGTAAAATCCTAGCGAAGGTCGTAGGTTACTCGGATGTAATTAGTCCTGTAGGTTGTCCTCAGATGTAATAAGTCCTAATGTGATTCTATGCTATAAATAAAAAGAGACCAAAAGACGCAGATGCATGATATCTCACACAGGAAATGAGATAGGTTGTCCGAGCAGAAAATACCCTGGTGTAGTAGGTTGCTCGAAAGTAATCAGTAGGGTAGGTTATCTGAGAGTAAATACAACTCCTAGCATGATACATAGGTTACTCAAACGTAATCAATCCTAAGACAGATTATTTGAATGTAAATATGAGCCCTGGTGTGGTACGTTGGTTATTCGAATCTAATCGGTTATGAGACAGGTTATCCGAATGTATATATGAGCCTTGGTGTGGTACGCAAGTTATTCGGATGTAATAAGTCTTATGGGTTGTCTGAGTGCTAAAAGGAGCCTTAGTGTGGTACGCAGGTTACTCGGATGTAATAAGCCCCGAAGGTTGTATGAATGGAAAATATCATGGACGCAGGTTGTTCAAATTTAATAAGTCCTTGAGGTTGACCTAGAACGTAAAAGTCCTAGTGTAGCAGGTTGTTCGGTCATAATCACTCCTTACATATGTGTGTGTGTGTGTGTGTGTGTTCCCATGTTGGAGATGATAAGGTCACAAGGCACTTGAGGTGCACCTAGGTAGTTCTCCTATGTTGGTAGAATGGAGGTTGACTGTAGAGAGGCGTAATGCACTTGATGTGCTCATGGGAGGTTCTCACATAATGGTAGATGTAGGATTGTCTTGGTGACATCTTGACATGTTCCTATGTTGATAAAACGTAGGTGGTCTGCATCTGAGGTGAGCTCTGTGTGTTTTGGTTTGTTGTGTGCAGGACAAAAGAGATTATCTAGATACGATGAGAAGAAGGTAGGAAACGAAGGTTATTGCAGTGGAAATGTAAAGAAGGTCATGGACTGTACCTACACAACGGCTTGCTAGAAGATGTGATGAAAACCTGGATGAGGACTAGGCCTACACCCAACATGAAAAAGGGTTGGATCTGTAGAAACTTCCTATGACAGATAGATGTGATGCATTGGACAAGATGAGAACAAAGGCAAGAGTGACGATGATGACTCAGTGACGATGACCAGATGTGTTGATGACTGTGAGGAGATAATACCTTTCTAGTTAAGAGGGAGTGTTGATGTAATTGTAACTTTGGAAGATATTCTTATGTATATTACTATTTTATATTGTTGTACCTTCATTCGAGATGTGTTTCCCTCATTTCGGGATGTCATCATTATGTATGGTCATTAAGGTAAACCATCAGTTGTAAGTCAGGGCAATAGGCCCCAGGTTAAATAAAGGAAAGTGTACTTTGTGTATTCCTAGGTAGGTCGGCCCCAAAGGTTACATGGCCGACCTAGTTAGTTGAGTTAGTTACACAACAAAAGCATATAAATAGGGAGGCGCCCTCCTCATTTGTAACACATTCATTCACTCTCTCATGTGCGCATTATGAGAGAGAGGAAAATGAGGAGGGAGAGAGAGAGCTGCAGAAGACATATTGTTTGTGGGTTATTCATCTTGTGATCTTGTCCTTATGATTGAACTATTATGAGGAAGTTTTTGGGGTTTTCTCCTTTATGGTTTCCTCGATGAAAATATTTATGTCTTGTGTATCTTTAATGTAATTTTGTACGTGTTATTCTTTCAGATAAAGATCCTAAGTGAATTAACTTAGAAAAACTAACAGAAAAGTCGTTATTTATCTTATTTTCCCTTAAATACTAACATAAAAGTCGTTATTTAAGAAAAGGGCTTTGTCGTTTTGTTGCATTTCACAAGGTAATTATACAATTGAGCATAGTGATCCAACCCTTGAATATTAGGTAGCATTCATTTCTCAAATCTATTTGTCCACTTTTATTGTGCATATTGAACATTAAGGCGGTGGGGGCGGTGGCACACTAGAAATCGAAACATTGAAAAAAAGAAACATAATAAAATGAAACTAACCTACGTTCAACATACCCTATGGAGTTACCCCATATCCCCACATGAAACTTATTTATACAGAACAGTTCTTACATCAATTGGATGGAAGGAATAACGAAACATGAGTTATATATGATGATTCATTGTTTGAGGTTCATTGATCATCATTGCCCATAAGCAAAGTCAATGGTAGAAGGTCATTTCCAGCAGATCATAGCCAATTATAGCCGATCATAGCCATACCTGGGATGTTTCAATTTAATGCTAAACCATCTAGCATTAATCTTGAAACAAAGTCATGACTAGTTGACTAAAAAACCTTAAACATATCATTCTATTGAAAATAGGTTAGAGGCTAAATAAAAGGTTAAATGTTTTAATTAGTGGATTAAATAGTGCAACTCACTAAATTAGTTAAATTAAACTATTCATATTTATTTTGAATGAAGACATAGGGTAAAAGGCTTTGGTTTGAGTAGAGTCCCTACTAGCATGTAGGGACTAATAATGAAATTATAAATACATACTACTTAATTTTATTTAAATGAGTGCATATATCAACTTTTTATGTAAAAAAATTCCAAAGTCTAAAATTTTATAAAGATTTTTTTTTAATATATCTATCCCTCTCAAGCACAATGAATATGAAATTAAAATGGATACTAAAATTGATATTTTATTAGTGGTTGTGTTTCTTTCCAAATAAATAAGAAATTTATAAGTATTATAAGTTAGTACGAATCATTTTTATCCTCTTTTTATGCATGTGTTTTACTAATAACTTGTTTTTTCCAAACAAATTGCAAATCTACTATATAGGTGTTTTTAACAAATTAGATTCAAAATGCACTTATAACCAAAATATTGCTTGAAAAGATAAAGATTTTGGTCGCAAGACAAGCAAAGACCGCGATGGAAGGAGCCATGACAAAAGAGGAAGAAAGCAGTTCGAGACAAGGACTATGACATATTTTTGGTAAAGAGTTATTTAGAGTGATAGTTTGCTTTTGTAAATAAAGCATGATTGTAATTTGAGTCGTTAGTGCCTATTTTTAGATGTAATGGGACGGGTTAAATTAGTAAGACACCATGTCGATTGACAGTTGAGAATCAGTCGATGGGTAAAGCAAGAGTTGTAAAAGCCTATAAAATTGATCCAAGTTGTGTGCAAACGACATAACACAATGAACGATAAGAGGACTTAACATAGAACAAAGAAAAGAGAATAGAGGAAGAAGTGAAAGAAAGAAAGAGAGACCAAAAACCAGAGAGCATGAGACAAGAAAGAAGTCATGGATTGTAAAAGAAGATCAAAAGAATAGTCTGCAAGTTGAGTGCGCAAACCAAAGGCTATCTTCTTGAATGAATGTATGAGACAAGTATATTCCCTGGTTTCAGTCGAGTGACCTGATAATGTTGTGATAAGGAAATCCCCCTCATAACTACATAAACCTGGTTCTAGCAGTACCCATAGATATTTCGGGTGAGACCTCATCTGTTTCGCAAGTGTTGCCGACGGGGTTATGCTCTGTTGGAACGATATCTTGAGCTTTGTTAACGAACAAGGGATATGAACCTGGGTTGACATAGAAGTAAGTCAACAAATGGTTATGTTGTCGGGATCGTGAATCATTGTGACAGGGATATGTTTTGGCACCCGAAAAAACCAGAAATTCAAGATTGGGTTGATTATAAAGCACTAGAGTTTGCACGGGAAGAAAGTAAAGGATCGTGACTAAGCCCGACGAAATGATTGGAGCGATACCTTTACACAGACATCCATGAGATTTTCTTTAGTGAATTTCCCATTGTATTGCATGAGTGGTTGTCAAAGCTAGTGACCTAGAAGAAAAAAATTCAAGGAGGAGAACCTACAGAGTGGAGTCCTCAGTTGATCCAGCAGTTGAAAAGAGTTAGTAATCCTATATAGACTAGGGCTATTGAATTCTAGGTTGATAGTATTATGGAGGGATATACCACAGAAATTGTAGTCGACACGATAAAGTCATACATCGAAACAAAAAGAAAATTCTTCCAAGGACCTCGAGATCGCTATCTAAAATCCTTGAAACTGTGGATAAAGATGTTGCTATGTGAAAAAGTGTTCCTGAGAATGGAGTCCGATGAGTAAATATTTGTGTGTGGAGAACCGAGATAATGTTGCAAGAAAGATTGTGAGCAAAATGGACTAGAATAAGATGAGATGTTTCCTAATGATAGAGAGACTAAGCAATAAGGTGGTCGCCTGAGAAGTGGAAGAAGATTTCGGTCAGGAAAGAGAAGAAGGACTACGACCAAGAGAGGAAGTTGTAACATGACCAAAATAAGGGACTACGAATTGACACCACATTTTGACGAAGAATCTTGTGACAAAGAAGAGGAATACTAGCTTATATTTTAAGAAGAAGAAGAAGTACCAGATCCAATTCAAGATTACGGCATACCCGTGACCCCACTTACATCTCCAGGACCTGAGGTAAGATCTAAAAACACATTTCCCAATGGTTTTATCGATCATAGTAATAGCAATAGTGGGAATAACAGTCAAAGAAGTCCCACTGGTAGAACCTTTAATTCGGCAATACCAAGATGAACATAATGGATGGAAATGATATAAAGTTATTCAATGGAAATGGATTAGAGGACCTTGAGCAACATTGGTTCCTATGTGAAGTTGTATGGGCCATGTGACAGGTCCAAGATGAGGCCATAAAGAAAGCTCAGATGATCACAACCTTTAGATGTCGCACGTTGGATGGGTACATGAAATTATTTGCGGTTCCAGGTGGAATCCCTCATAAGACATTAGATCAAATCTGGAAATGATTGATAGATGATTTTAAGAAGCATAAATTTGAGTCGTGATGCATTATAGAAATAAAAGAGATTAAGCAGTTTTTTGTAACAAACCCAAACTCCTCTTTATTATTTCGGGAGATGAGGTAAAAAAATTTGTCTTTAACTCCAATTAAACAAACTCAAAATGTTAGTCCTTCTAATCACATGACAAGATGGAATGTTGATAAGGTACCTTTCCACAATTCCATACATAAAAGTACTTTTATAATTCTTTCTACTAAATTTTACCATGAATTATTCTGACTCATATCACAATTTCTATGAGGTCCTTGGATATATTTTCGTTTATCAAACACTTACTTCTAAATATTATAATCCTCACTCACTTAGCTTCTAGATACATAATTATCCTTTCAAGCAACTAGAGGTATGGTTATTCCCTACTACAACAAACCTTTACATTAAATACACAATCTATTTAGATATATATAATTGTATGGAAGCAACAAAATATAACATAGTTCCATGTTAACATATAGAACCTCCTCCTCATTTTAACGATCATTCGCATTACCTAGGGAATGCTCGTATAACATAAATAAATAATCTATACTTACTAACTATACATTGATAGTGTTTCCACCTACATAATGCTCATGTAACATAAATCGTTCATCTATATGTAATAACTATACATTGATAGTGCTGCCACCATGGCAATAATATCATCTTTAAAAGATAACTCAATAAATATTTTATTGATTCGGGATAATAAACATCACATGTATATAATATTTACGATCTATTAACCACCATTCGCTCATAACAAACTTCTTGGTTGTTTTAGGTTTTCCATTCATTAATGATAAACTTAGTCTTAATATATATATATATATATGTATCTTCAGATAACATAGTCTAAATCTCATTCAATGTGTACAGATAAAGGAAAGAGTAATTCTATTAGAGAGGCAAGATTTTTAAGATTTTACGAAGCAATAACTTAGATCAAATTGCAACAATAAAAACTTAGAAGATACAAAGGTAAGAGAGAGACACCAATATACGTGGTTTACCCCAACCAGGGGCTACGCCCACCAATAATTGTTAATCTTTTTATTACTTTACCCAACAAAAGGTTACAAATCTGTAGTGCAACCACTGCAATTAATTTTATTTTTCTTCAAAGTCTCTTTATAGCATAATAAGACTAAGTATTTATTTATACATCAAGAAAATATTGCATTTTAACTCAATGTTATCATTTGTAACATTATCTACTTTTAAAAGAAAACATCTTAATCATGAAAAATTTACTCCTAAATATGGGGATTCTCTTTATCCTTAGGTATTAAACTCGGCTATAGAGTCGGCTTAACAAAAACTCATGACATAGATAGCAACAATAACGAACCTATTGTTCTTGATAGAAAGATCATAAGGGATTCTATTTATCGTTAGATATTAAAATAGGCTATATAGCTGGCTTAACAATAACTCAACACATATAGATAACAACAATAACAAGCCTATAGTTCTTGATAGAAAGATAATAGCATATAAAAGAAATACAAGGGTCAATATAGTTATTAGCTTGTATTGTCAAGTTTTAATGTATTTATGCAAGTACTTAAGAGTTTAAGTGGTTTGAATATCAAGAGAGCATACCTCTCTTAAGAAGGTTGTTTCTTCTTCCAAAAATCGTAGTCTACAAACAAAGGCGGTAATTATATTTTTGGATAATTCATTAAGCTAGTAAACACAACTTTCTCTCCATTGAGAGAAACAATCCCACTTTCCATAGTTACCCAAAACTGTGTAAAAGTGACACTCCTTCACATTTACACAACTATTAAATTAAAAACTAGAGGTTAGAAATTAGCAAGAGATGTGCCCTCTCCTTCTCTATGGATGCATATGAAGAAATGATGGGTTGCATTCAGGAATTATGAGGCCTATGCCCTTTCTCAAACAATACCTTTTTTTTAAGGAAATGATGGATGAAGGCCCAACTCTTCCACTAGAGACGGCGTTCTACTCTTAGCGCATAAACCTTCAAAGATGTTACAAGTTAATAACACTTTTATCCAAGAATGAGTTGACGGATTTGGTAGACAAAGACCGCATCCCCTTTTTTGCTTGGAATCACACACCATCCCTTTACTCCATATAAAAACAATATTCTCCTCCTTTTTGGATGGTAACATCTCCTCCTCTTGGGTGCGTAGTATGGTCTCTTTCAACCGAGAGAAATTCAGTTATGTGGTAAACGTTTTATAGAATTATCTCCCAATCAAGTTAATATATATATTGATATATAAAGAGTTATTAATAACGGTCACAGTATAATTCCATGATCCATTCAAATGGCCTAATATTGCTATACATTTCGTGGTATATTCCAATTGCATAGTTGTATAATAACATTCTCTTACACAGGTGACCATGTCATAATCCTAGAGAAAGACTAGCTTATTTTTATGCTTGACTTTAGGTAGCTCTACTTTTATGTCTTTTTTTGGAGGGGATGTTACAATTGCCTACGGAATCTGTTTGGGACTTTGACCAAAGATTCAAAACTTTGATGGCTAAAGTAAGTTTTCATATGTCATATGTCCAACATAAAGAATGGTTTATTGCAGCGATGTCACTGCATATCCGTATTCCTCTAATGCAACAAAATATTATATCTTAGAGCGAGCCTCTTAAGCTTGCTATGAAACCAAAGGCTTCACCGATCAAAGAAAATGGTGCAAGAATTATGCAGATACAATCGCAGCTTGCTAATATAACATTACAACTGCAGGATATTAAGAAAGGGAAATAAATACAGGAGGAACCTTCGTGTACCCGATGTAGAACTGAAGGCCACCATTAAGATTCATGTCTAACCTTCACGAACTATCTTGCATCAGGCGCACCGAATCCGATAAATACACAAGGGATGTCTTCGTGTAGAATTTGTCAAACTAGAGGACATCGATAAGAAGAATGTTTATATTTACAGAAAATAGTAAGCACACCAGCCAATCTATATTGCAAATTTTGTCGATCAGTAGGACATTACAAGAAAGATTGCATTGCATATCAGTTACTGCAGGAGAAGACAGTCGACACCTTCCTGATGAAGAATGACGAATAGATACAAGTTGAGCGAGCTCGGGCATAATTTCCTTAGACACAATACCCTAAAGCACAATTTCCTCGGGCAGAATACCCACAGTCACAATACCCTCAACCCAGAAGAGGTGGAATTTTTAGAGGTCGAGGAAAAGGAGGAGGATTTGTTCCCAGAAGAGGCCAAGTGATTTGTTATAATTATGGACATCCTGTACATTTTGCCAGAAATTGCAGTAGTTCTACATCGACATGCTTGTACTGTAAAGCACTGGATCACAATGTTGAAGAATGTCCACAGTTGATTTAGGAGTGGCATGTTAGAAACATGGGAAAGCAAAACCCACCTCATAATGCTAATCCAAACCTACAGAAGATTTTTGATGAACTGAGGGAACCTAGTATTGTCGTCGTGACAAGAGGAGGTGCTTCGACTGGAGCATAACAAAAAGCACCATATGGACAACTAAGAGTGTGATTAGCACAACAAAATAAGATGTCATTTTATGCCCAAAAGGAAAAGGAAGTATTATTCGGCGCTTGACATGGGTTCATCAACGGAAATCAAGCATCGACTTTTGCTACTATACCAAGTGAACGACTAATATTCAATGTGCCACAAAGATTCGAGCAAATGTTTCAAAAGAAACTGACATAAAATGTTAGTAAATTGAAAGAATTCTTTAAAAGTTGTTTATCATTTATAACAGATAAATATGTTGTAATAGAATTGTCAGCTTTAATAGAATAAAATCAAGTAGATGTGCGACCAGTAAATAGATTTAACGACATTGGGAAAAGATTGAAAACTGGTCGTGAGTTAAGGTTGAATCCCCAGATAGGTGATTACAACATGGATTATATTATTCTAGACTTGGGTTTTGATGTTGACATTCTTACTAGACAGACAGGGGAAACTATGGGAAAGCATAGACTAGTGTGGTCTCCTATCCAGCTAAGATTAGCCAATCAGTCGAAGATGTTGCCTACTGGTTGACTAACACAGGTTTTGATGGAGATAGAAGGACCCCGAACTTATGTAGATTTTGAAGTGATAGATATTGTTGAAGATACAAAGCTATATCCTACGCTTCTGGGGATCACCTGGGCCATTTATAACCAAATTATTATCAATTTTAGGAAGAGGATATTAATGTTTGAGGATGTAGAGCTAAGGGTGGTCGCACCGCTTGATCCTCCTTAAGGAAAGACGTATGTCAAGCAGGTAAATAATGAAGTACAAGATGGATATCTGGACCATATCTACAATATTACCTCTGCGATGGACAATTATGTGAATCCAACGGTCAATGGAAAACTCAGTTGGCGAAGCATTAGTTCCTACCCATCGAATTCAAGAGAAGTTTTGGAGAATTGACAAAACCATCTCCATGAAGTATCAATGCAAAAATGCGTAAGAATTACAAAATCAATGCAACGAGTAGGTACTGAGGTATGTGACCTTCCTACATATGAAGGTTTTCCTAACTTGGAATCTTTTCTTACATATTTTGAAGCAAAAGTAACAGAACCTCAATGCTTGTTAGCCTTGGACTTTGCATTGAAGTCTACACCGACAAGATGGTAATTTGTGCACAAGCATACTATTCATAATGGTCACAATGCCGAATACTGTTGGAAGTTTGTTTTGGAGAACAGATGCTCTATATTGGTCTGAAATATACAAGACTAACTAATCATGTCGAACATATTGAGCATTGTCGCACGACATGAGAGACGTCGCCTCAATAGGAATTTGTCCACCAGTTTATACATACTTTGGACATGATATAGAGAAACTGTTGTATGTCGGTTGAGTTGCGACAGGAACAATTGAATGAGAAGAGCTAGCTACCATTTTCACACATATGTTTGAATTTGTTGATGATCATCCTTCAATTGATGTTGCTCTACAAGTAATCAAGAATAAGATCTTTGAATATATTTTTGTGTTGATGACAAATTTCCATCAAAGCAGCATGATAGTCCAACATTGGATGGAATGCTACAATGTAACATGTGAACCTAATGATGATGATCCACACGACATAAATATTCCTAAGTCCGAAGCGACAAGTTTCTAAATACTTTGAAAATAAAGAAAGTGAATATTGGTTCTCCAGAGAACCTGAAGTTTGCTAATATCAGAGACTACTAGGATGATGAGACCGTCGGGAATATTATAGACCCACTACATGAAT
Source organism: Pseudotsuga menziesii (assembly GCA_001517045.1). NCBI lineage: Eukaryota > Viridiplantae > Streptophyta > Pinopsida > Pinales > Pinaceae > Pseudotsuga > Pseudotsuga menziesii. The sequence continues at coordinate 242,044 of LPNX010363614.1, read as the reverse complement.
TCCAGGATATATTTCCCACTAAATTTTCATAAATGAAGGGAATTGTTGGAGATCTTGGAGAAATGAGGATTTGCCTGAAGCTCGGCGCAAAACCTGTCAAACAACGACCATATAGGCTCAATCCAAGGTACAAATAAAAAGTTAAGACAAAGTTAGACATAATCTTACATGCGAGCATTATAGAACATGTTGAAGAATCCTAATGGATTATCCCTATCATAGTACAAGATAAGAAAATTGTTGGTGAAGTGTGTATCTACGTCAACCCGAGGAAGTTGAATGATACTTTCCTGCACGACCCATTTTCGACCCGTTTATAGATGAAGTATTGGAGAGTGTCAAGGGACAAGAAGTATATTCATTTATTGATGGATTCTCTTGTTACCATCAGATCAATATTGCAAAGGAATATCAACACAAGACAACCTTCGCAACAAAATGGCATTTTTCCATTATACGGTAATGCCCTTTGGACTCAAGAATGCCTCTACTATCTTTTCCAGGATAATTGTAGTTGCTTTTAAAGATTTCATTCATAAATTTCTTGAAGTCTACTTTGATGACTGGACGATATTTGGGATAATAAAAGATCATATTGAGAGTCTTAGAATGATGTTGGAACAATGTCGACAATTCCAAATTTTTCTTAATTTGAAGAAGTGCATTTTTTATGCTCCTTTTCGAATCTTAATGGGTCATGTGGTTTGTGATGATGGAATATTGATGGATCCTACAAAGATTGTGATTATTTTCAACCTACCACCACCCTCGATAATAAAACAATTGAGAACTACTTTGGGACATACAGGATGTTATCGAAAATTTATCAGAGGAATCAAAGAGTATATGCAAAAGTGACTGCCCCTATGGAGAAATTGTGGAAGAAGGATGTTAAGTTTCAGTGGAATGAACAATGTCAAGAGAGTCAGGAAATTCTTAAGAATAAGACGGTTACAACACCCATATTAGTCTTTCCCACATACTGAATAGAGGAAAGGATAGGAGCTTAATGGAGGAGGATTTTCAGTAAGGCTTTTTGGATGGGATTCTTCAATAGGGAACATCACATAATTACAGGGATTTGCATGCCTTGGTAGGTATTTCTTTATATCATAGTTATATTCTCCTGAAAAATAATCATTATTTTTGAATAAGTAAATTTAATAATAAATGTAAAAATGTAATAATAATTATTATAAATTTATAATAATAATAAATTTAAAAAAAATGTGAAAAGTAATAAGTAAATTTAAAAAGTAATATGAGAAAGTAATAGTTGTTAGTATTGTCAACCCAAAAAAAGCAATAGTTGTTATTAAAAAAGAGATGATGTCTATAGTATCCATGCTTTGTGCTATGTGATAACACCAACCTAGATCCAAATCCCAGGCTCTATCAAGCGTCAAGAGGGATCAAATCTCTCAAGGTGCAAACCTCTTCTCAGGTAATTCGAGGAGAGGTTTGCACCTTGGGAGATTTGATCCCTCTCGATGCTTGATAGAGCCTAGGGTTTGGATCTAGGCTAGTTCTAGTCGTGGGTGTTGACACAAAACTAGAGTTTGATCAGCATTGAAAGGAACATGTTAAGTTGAAAACACAGATTCAATTCTCAATGAAATAAAATAAATGAAAACATGGTTCATCGTGATCATTCTCAAGCAAACCAAGCCATATCCCTAGAAATTCAAATTTAAATACAAATGTCGGCACAATTGCAACAGGAATACCAATGAAATAGAATGCACCATTCCAAGCATATAGATGCGTAGCTTGGAATATGGCATATTCATAAGAGATATCCACCCTTCAAGGCATTCTTTTAATGGCTTTTTCCAGGATTTCTCATACACCACTGAAAAATAAAGGTAGCATAACAATGACAATACCATATTGAAATTTGTCTAGAGCAACCCCCCGAATCCCCATGTGGAGATACCTCACTAATAGAAAATTGAGAGGAACATGAACAAAAACAACAATTACTGCACACAAAGCCAGCGGTAGTGTAATGTTCTGAGTTCTCAGATAAATCCTGAGTGGATGCAGGAAGGCTTGTGTAACCAAATCGGGTAGGGAGAAAACAAGGTATGTGCTTTCTAGGTTAATAATACTTTCATCCTGACAATAGAGTAGAATAATTGGTTTCATATTACACCAGAACAGTCCAATGGACACCGTAGCATAGAGAAGAATGAACAATGTTCTTTGGAGTGTGAGACCCAGAACAGACCATCGTTTTGCACCGAATGCTTGGACACATATGGGCTCCATTCCCTTGGCCAGCCCAGATATGACGGAATAACCTGTTATATTGGCAAAACCATGGAAATCTAGCCTCCCGCTAGCTCCAATTAAGTTAAAAAGGAATATATGCACCTCACCTTTTTACGTAAAATTATAATTAAATTGAAAAAAATGAATTCAGAATTTAAAGGATAATAATGAATTCAGAATTTGAGCATAGCTTAATTTTGTTTCATTTTGATTCACAGATGGATGGTACAATGTTAATGGAAAAACAATCTTGGGAAATGAAGGCATTGATTAGTGTTTGAAATAATATATTTTTTGAAATTTTATAAATCTTTTTAGGAGTAGTTTATTTTTTATTTTCCTTATTTTCACTTGAAATTTGGTAAATATAAATTTAACAAACCTCCATGAGTGCAATTTACCATGGGTTGTTTAGGAGGCCTTGCACATGGTTTTAAAACCATATGCAAGGCCAACATATTTTTGTTGATAATTACATGGCGTCAAATTTTCCATTGATATTACATGTGCCGATGGAATATATCCATGTAAGCTTACTATCTTTAGTTTCTATAGTGAAATAACACCTGTCAAATACCTCAACACAATTAGCAATCACAATCTATGAAGTAGATAACATGGTAATCAATTAAAATAATAAGCTATTGTCATTAGAGGGATCGCAATCTCTGAAGTAGATAACATGATAATCAATTAAAACAATAAGTTATTGTCATTAGAGGGATCAAATCCACTCAGGAATCAAATCCACTCAAGAATTAGAGGGATTCGCCTACCAATCATTTTCAAGAGTGAAATGTGTAATTAATTTTTTTCAATGTATGTGTATGAATTAGAGGATTTAGAGGGATTCACCTACTGCTGCAATGTCTGCTTTTCATTTTCATAGTTCCATAATTTAAAAACCATTATTTAAAACCTTGCAATACATGGTTTTTATTGTACACAGTTTAGGAGGGCCTTGCAAATGGTTTTAAAACCATGTGCAAGCCTCCTAAACCATATACAATAAAACCATGTGCAAGCCTCCTAAACCATATACAATAAAACCATGGGTTGTTTAGGAGGCCTTGCTCATGGTTTTAAAACCATGTGCAAGGCCACCATTTTTTTGCGGATAATTAAATTTATTTATTTATTATTATTTTGTTGGGTAGGAACATTACAACGTATCCCCATATTGGGTTGTTTTTCTGTCCGACATTGTTTTATTATTAAACACTATACACTTAAATCTACGAAACTATAAAAAAAAACATACACTAAAATCTATGCAAGTTTGAAATTCAATATATTTTGAAAAGAATTCCCTTACCACTATACCACAGGTATACCCTGTGACCTACCTCTAACCACCACAATGTGTTACCAATGAGATACACCCTAAATTTGTCGTTACTAACTTATAATAGTTTATATTTAAATATATATTAAATTTATATATGAATCAAAGATATCTCATTATATTTAATTGAATGGAAGATATCTCTTATTATATTTAATTGAATCGAAAATATCTTATTATTTAATTAAATCGCAGTTGAATATAAATCTCTCTCATTATATTTAATTGAATCGAAGATATCTCATTATTTAATTAGATCACAGTTGAATATAAATATCTCTCATTATAACGCTTTGACTATTATATGAATATTATATTAACAATATGGTTGAGAAATGAAAATTTGTATATATATGTTATTATAGTTATGATTATCAATTTAATTATTTTTTAGAGCATATCAATTTAATTATAGTCATGATTATCATGTAATAATAAAATTACTTTTATAATCAACATCACAAAATTACTTTTAAACACTAACATCTATGCTACATAATTAAAATAGTAAACTTAATTTTATATCCAAAATACTATTCACATAATGTAAATAATAAAAAAATGCTTATATAAACATAACTCAAAGGTACAAATTATATATATATATATATATATATTAAAATTACCTATATATTCAACCTCCATGTGACACAATTTACAACTGACTAATTACTTCTATACACAAACATCCATGATGGACATATTAATTTTGTTTTTTTGTTTAAATATGAAATAATACAAGGAAAGCATGTAGCTTTCGGTACCAATAATAAGGATATGATAGCTTACTTCGATATCTGTATCACACAATAGGTAGATAAAAGTAGATATGAGGGTGTATTGCATAACAACCCTTTAATGTTAATGATGTGGTCTTTGATTTTGAGGAGGCGTAACAATGAATGATGTGGTCTTTGATTTTTTATTTATAATAAGTCTTCATATTTGTCATTAACTTAAAATGGTTTGTTAGTTTAAGATAGCAACTAACGTTATTAATGATGCCTTAAGTGTTTGATTTAAGATTTCGTAGAGGAATGAGAAGTTGCATTTGTTGTGTGAGATATCAAAAACCTCAATATTTATGATTAATTTAGAGCATGCATAAAGGATTTGATCAACTTATGAGCAACTTGAAGCCTGTCATTCCTTCACTATAGCACTAACGTTTTGATCAACTTCCACTATCATGCATAAACTTATTCGACAATGATTCCAACACATTCAACGTATTCAAACATATTCAACTGAATCTGTCATTCATATTTTCAATAATGATTCAAACGCATTCGACGTATTCAAACATATTCAATTGAATCTGACATTCATATTTCCAGAGAATAGATAGACACAATTCCTTACGTTGACAATAATCATTAACCACTTTGAATCTATGTTGGCATAAATAATGAATTGCAATATTATCAACGAATCTCCTCCATTCTTGCATTCACTAAAATATAGATCGTTTGTAATTTATATTTATTACTTTTTAAATTTATATTTATTGTAATCTATAATTTGAATTTGCCTTTCTTGCACTCACTAAAATGTAGAGCGTTTCTAATCAATAATTTGAATCTACCTTTCTTGTTGTGCTGCCGGATGTTCAAAAGGATCATCGCCTATAATTTAGCGTTTGTAATCTGAATCTGCGGTGGCATAAATAATGAATTGCAATATTAATAGTGAATCTCCTCCGTTCTTGCGTTCACTAAAATGTAGAGTGTTTGTAATCTATAATTTGAATCTTTTTTTTTGCATTCAGTAAAATGTAGAGTGTTTGTAATCTATAATATGAATCTGCCTTTCTTACATCCACTAAAATGTAGAGTGTTTGTAATCAATAATCTGAATCTACCTTTCTTGTTGTGCTGCCCGATGTTCGAGAGGATCATCGCTTGTAATTAGAGCGTTTGTAATATGAATCTGCCTTTCTTGCTGTGCTACCCGATGTTCCAGAGGATCATCTCCTGCAATTGCTAAGACAAGGTTGGACAGGGTTGTATTGTTCGCCAGATTCAACCCATCGATCCCTCGGAGAAGGGGCTTTTTTATGTTCTTGTGTCTAACCTAATTTATATATTGTTGTTATGGGTTTATTTTGGGGGATAATTAAAAATTTTATTTATTGCCTTTTACTTAATGGATGACAAAACCAATAAATGGATTACTTTTTTTAATTTATATTTATTACTTTTTTAATTTTTAGAAGTAAAAAGTAACGTTACAACATCTACATCATAATTGGCAAGTAAAAAGTAACGTTACAACATCTCCCTCATAATTGTCAATATTATTTATAGGCGACATAATGTTACAACATCTACATCATAATTGGCAAGTAAAAAGTAACGTTACAACATCTCCCTCATAATTGTCAATATTATTTATAGCCGACATAACGTTACAACGTCTCTCTCATAATCGACAATATTATTTATAGCTGACATAACGTTACATAACGTTACAAGATCTTCCCCATACTGGGTTGTAGAGTGCCTCTCGGCGCAATAAAAAGGAGTAATAGTTGTTCTTAAAAAAGAGACGCAAACGATGTACATAGACTAATGACATGCTTTGTCACTTACGCTCAAACGACTACCTGAGTGCGAATTCCCAAGGACATATTTAAAATTTGATATCTAATTAACAAAGAAGCATATACCAAGACAAGTATCGCCTGCTATGCATGGAATTGTTAAGTGTGGACGATATATGAAACATTGGTAGCATAGGTACGACACTGAAAAAAATGGATCAACGTGATTACCGAAGGAAGGGCTCGCACACGAAGATTCATTTTGACTGCTGGATTTTCTTTCTGGTTGAGGAGAATATCGACTCACTTCGAGCAAGGTCTCCCTTGACAAAGAGCGGTTGCACAAGAGATTTACAAAAACAAAAAACTAGCATACAAAACATTCAATGGCCCAGGAAATGCCATCTCACCACTCTCTATGACAATAGCTACACAAGGAACTCACCACACTCCGAAAATTTGGTGATGAGTTATTGGGCATGATCAGTTCCATGGATTTTGTTTGTTTGGAAGAATCTAGGAATTTTTTTCGATTCTTTCAAATTATTATGTTTGTGAACTTTATTGAAACTTTTAACATTGTTGATGCAATGTTGTCCTCTCAAAGTGTTAATGAATTTATGTTTGAACGAAGAAATTTCCCTATCCTTTTGGTTGAGCGAGGAAAGGAGGTAAGTGACATACCTTCTCATGGAGATTGGTTCTGAAATTATGCTCGCTAATAATGAATCTGCATCCAAACAATCATTATTTTTGTTATGTGTGATAATCAATTTGTTAGTGCTTTTCCTTGAGGTTCTGAGAATTCATACTAAGTGTCAAAATATAAAATAGGATAAATATGTATGAAATACACAGCTTGGTCCAATTTACTTGTGTGAAAACAAGAACCAACAAATTTTGTTCATAGGAAAGAGCAACTATACAAGATATTTATAGAAACAACAAACAAAAATTCAAGACGGTATCCCTCCTCGTAGATGTCATATCTGCCAAAGAACTGGAAAACCATCACGACGAGATGAGATGTCTCTAGTACCTCAGGTGACTTTATAAGAATTTGACAAATAGGATGTTGATTTTATGGGACTATTAATACACTAGGAAAAAAACGGGTGCACGTTATATAATCACTGCGACGAATTTACTTGACCAGATGGGATGAAGCAACGCTAGTAAATGATTATACTACTACGACTATTGCAATATTTTTGTTCGACCATGTAGTGATATGATTTGGATGTCCAAAGATCTTGATAAGTGATCAAGGAATACATTTTGTCAATCTGTTGATTAACAAATTAACTGAGGAATTTCAAATTCAGCACCAGAAGACAACATTATATCACCAACAAGCGAATGGTATTGTCGAGGCATTCAATAAGATTATGGAGCATGCATTGACGAAGATCTATAATGTTAAAAGAGATGTTTGGGATCAGAAGATACCTGCAGTACTATGGCCTTATCACACAACCTGCAAAAAGTTGACAGGCTAAACTCCATTTCGACTAGTTTATGGACAAGAAGATGTTATACCTCTAGAATATATTGTACCTAGTCTAAGGATAGTTGTGATTATTAAAATGACTAATGTTGGTGTTGTCGAAGAAATATTGTTGCAGCTAGTCCATTTAGAAGAATATCGGTTTGTCGCATTATATCATAAAAATGTCAAGAAGGAGCCACAGAAAGCTTGGCACGATTGACATATTAAGTATAAACATATTCATATTGGAGATCTTGTTCTCCTCTATGACAGTAAGTTTTTTAAGCATCCTAGCAAGATTCAAACACATTGGCTGGGACAATATATTGTCATTCAGATCACTGGAGGAGGAGTAGTTCAATTACGGAAATTAGATGGTACACCCTTCAAAGGATTACTGAATGGAATTTGGCTAAGGCCTTTTCATGATAGCCACACTTTCGTCAACTAATAGTTTTAAAGAGAAGGAAAAAAGTAAAAAAAAAATGAGAGTTTATGTCACAAAGTTTATGATTGTTTTTGTCATAAGATTATGAATGTTGCAAGTTTATAAGTGTTTTGCAAAGTGTGAAATTGTTGTCGTAGGACATATGTCTGTCGCAAGAGGAGAATTGTATCGCAGGATATAGCTCTGTCACAAAATAAAAATTGTTATCACAAAGTATAGAACGATGTCGTAGACAATGGGTTTGTCCCATAAGAGACTTTATGTCGTAAGAGAATAATTGTTGTTGCATGATGGATTTTGGTCGCAAATTACAGTTGGATAACAACTAATGAGAAGTAATGGGATACTAAGGCAATGTGCTTTTTTGTCACATTTTCCATTAATGCACAATAACTACCATTGAACTGATAGGTGAAGTAATGGCTTGGTTGGTGGTTTCCTTGACATGATTAGAAAGATTGCTCGATGTAACAGTATTTGTCTCCACCTTTCCATTTATTGCAAGATCATGTGAGTAAATGATTGATAGAATGTGTAAACGTATTTCATTTTTGTGTCAAAGCTTGGTAATTTCATTGTATTCGACTAACTGAAAGTTTTCGTTGAGACAAAGTTATTTGATTGCAACCATTCAAGTCGAAATTGTTTGTTTGCAACCATTCGAGTCGAACTTATTTCTCAGAGTGTGGTCATTTATTCTCGAGCACAAGAAATATCCAAGAATCGGGCATTAAGATTCCATCAACTACACCCATTATGGAATAACATGTAGAAGTTGTTTCACAATCCCCACCAATTCCAAAATTTTTTTTACGACCAAACTCGCCAAACCCATCAAAGAAGAAACCCTTTGGTTGTTGAACTATTCGCAAACCTATAACGACAACACCTCCATCTGATTTTGAAGCAACAAGAGTTGGGTCATGCAACTTGCTACTTGATTATGTTCCATAGAGGCCATCAGAAGCACGTAAATTTATTGTAGGAAAGAATGCAAAGTATCAGTTAGTAATGTTAGCAATACCTAAAGGAATTCGAGTGACGAAAAACATTATACCCAACTTGAAGAAAATGGGATTCATTAACCATGACCTTCGGAACTTCCCTGAGCTTGACATAAAAAGATATATGACTACTATCAGAGAGACTGAGGATGGACCTATTCACATGGTCCTGATGGAATGGGAGAGAGGATTGCATAAATCTATATTTTTATTGTTGATGCATATGCCACACTTGGGTCACACAACAAAATTCAATGCATGTATGAAACAATTGTTGGTGTGTTTTTACAGAGGATTCCTATGGCTTGACTGAAAAATCTTAGTAGACGTTGAGCTCATAACATTCATTATAGGACTTCCTCGTGTAGGAGTCGACCTAGCGCCCTTCTTCACTAGGAAGGACCATGATACAACTCTAATCAATAGAATGAAGGAAAAGTAAAATCTATCGAGTATAAAAGAGGTTTTTCCATCGCCTTTATCAATGACACTGTTGTTCGGTTTGCATCCAAAGTTTTATCCAGCAAGTTGTTATGGAAGATGCGATGTTGATGTATTTGTAACTTCAGAATGTATTCACTTGTATATTTTATGTATTGTACCCCAATGTTCCTATTGGGAAGTATCTGTAATGTAATTGAGTCATGTCATACCCTGATGTTCCTATCAGGAGAATCATAATGTAAACAAGTCATGTAAAGTCATTGAGGTTAACCCTCTGTTGTAATTCGGGGCAATAGTCCCCACAATTGAGTTAATGTTAACCCTCCTTATTGTTCAAGGGTTAAAGTCCCCACAGTTTCGATGCACTAGAGTTATTAGACTCTCCTAGAGAAGTCGACCCTCGTAAGTTATTGTCAAGTCGGGAATTAGTATAAATAGAGAATAAGCCTCTCTATTTAACACACAATCACTTACACTCAGTTGTAGCACATGAGTGAGAGAGAAGGAGCTGAGATAAGAGAGAGAACATATGTCGGAGATCATCTCACTGTCTTTCGATTTTACTGCTGCTATTGGTGCTTGTTCTATCTCTGAGGAAGTTGCGGAGTTTTCTCCTTTATGGTTTCCCCGAGGAAAATATTTGTGTCTATTGTCTCTTGTGTTTGATTGTTGTGCATGTTATTCTCTCAAATAAGATCCTAAGATAATACTGTCTAAATTGATAAAAAATCCAACATGGTATCAGAGCTAACCTGAGAAGAAGACACTTTGCAGCTGCGGAAGTTAGGGCTTCTTACTTTTTGGGTCTCTGTCCACAATCCATCAGCAAAAGGAGGTTGGGATGAACCTCCATTGAAGGGTGTATCTTTCTGTCGAAGAAGAATCTAATTCTAAGCATTTTCAGTTTTTGACCTACCACTGCATCGGGATATTAGGGATTTTCACTGAAGAGGAATTTTTTGAGTGAGCCCAGGCTAGGATTGCTCTCCTCCTCAAAATAGAAGTTTAGAGACAAGAATCAATGTTTTTGGTTGGGTAGAACTCTAGGAAAGTCAAACCCTAATTTTCCCTGGAACTAGAGAACCAGCACTGCAGAAGATCAGCTCTAGATCCAGTTTTCATCTTCTCAAATTGGTAAGATCTAAATCTTCTATATTTCCATTTGAGGTTCTCAGTTAAAATGTATCATCACACCAATCTTGAGGGAGATGATAACTTCTAAGCTTGGAAGCATAGGATCTCCCTGGTTCTGGAAAAAAATGAGTTGGACTCTTACATCAATGAAGAGGTTCCAATTCCAAAGGGAGATGAGGCTAAGGCCTTACAAAAAAAAAATTGGTCATGGCTAAGAGTAGTGTTTATTCAATCAAGGATCACCTCATACCATAGGTGTCGTCCCTAAAGACACCTAAAGCAATGTTTGATGCCCTGACCAAACTGTTTGAAGGAAAGAACATAAATCGGAAGATGACTATCAGGAACCAGTTGAAGAATGTGGAGACTATACGGTCATACTTCACAAGGGTCTCCTAGATCAAAGGAACAACTTGAAGTAGTGGATGAAGAAGTGGAGAACGCAAATATTTTGATGACCACCTTGAATGGTATCCATAGATCATGGGACTCCTTCATTCAAGGGATTTGTGCTAGAAGAAAGCTAGTCACCTTCAGTAGACTGTGGGAAGAATGCTCACAAGAAGAAGCTCGGATAGTAGCTTGAGAAGAAAAGATGGGAAGTGAAGATCAAGCTCTCACATTACACTCCAAGAAAATCAGAAGGGACTATAATCACTCCAAAGGTAAGCATTTCAACTCTAGAAAATTTAACAATGATATATCTAAATACATATGCTTTACATGTGATGAAAGAGGACACTTTGCAAGAAATTGTCCCAAGAATAAGAATAGCTCTCACAAGAATAAAGGAAACAAGAGAAGACATCATGCTCATGCTGCAGATGATGATCAACCTTCCACAAAGGGACTCAGACAAGAAAGTGATGATTCTTCAAGTGATGAAGAATGTGTTTTGATTTCCGCTCTCACGGGAACTATCACACATGGAAGCAATGATTGGCTTATAGACAGTGGGGCTTCCAAACATATGACGAGATTCAAAGAATCCTTTGTGAAATTGTATTAACATGAGTCACCTCACAAGGTGAAACTTGGGGATGACTACCAGTATCCAATAAAAGGTAGTGGTGAATCCTCCTACAAGCTAGACTCTGGAAAGTCTATGAAGATAAAGGATGTCTTGTTTGTACCAGGACTAAAGAAGAACCTCCTCTCCATATCTGCATTGGATGAAAAAAGCATAAGGGTTGCATTTGTAGATGGCCAAGAACTATGTGGCCAAAGGGAAAGACTATAGATGATGCAGTTGTGATTGGAGAGCAAGACGGAGGATTATACAAACTGAAGGGCCAACCAGAACAAGCTTTGGTCCATAACTCAGTAGAGACAAATGAACTTTGGCATAGAAGGATTGCACATGTGCACTACAGAGCACTACCACTTGCAAGCAAAGTTGTTGAAGGTCTTCCAGAAATACAGACAAAGCATGAAGGTGTTTGCAAAGGATGTGCGAAAGGAAAGAACACAAAGAAGACATTTCCAAATAGCGAGAGCAAGGAAAAAGGAATCTTGGAAATCATCCACTCCGATGTATGCGGTCCGATGTCATCCAGTTCATTAAGCGGGTATGTATACTATGTTTATTTCATTGATGATTTTTCTAGGAAGACGTGGATATACTTCTTAAAGAACAGAGATGAAGTATTTAGCAAGTTCAAGGAATTCAAAGCCTTGATTAAGAACCACACAGAAAAGAAGATCAAGACCTTTCGATCAGACAATGCCGGAGAATTCACATCAAATGAATTCAAAGAGTTATGCAGAGATTCAAGGATAAAGAGGGAGTTAACCACTCCATATAATCCACAGTAGAATGGGGTTGCAGAAAGGAAGAATAGAACGATCATGGAAGCTGCAAGGGCAATGCCTCATAATCAAGATCTTCCCATGCATCTATGGGCAGAAGCTGCCAGAGCAATGGTGTATGTACAGAACCGTACTCCACACAGAGTACTCGAGAACAAGATACTTGAAGAATTATTTGTCGGCAAGAAACCAAAGGTCAACCATCTCAGAATATTCGGTTGTCCAGTGTACATACACATTCCAAAAGAAAAGAGGACAAAGTTAGATCCTTCTGGAAAGAAGGGTATATTTGTGGGATATAGTGAAAGCTCGAAACCTTACAAAATATACTTCCCAGGATTCAAGAAGATCGACATAAGTAGAGACATAACATTTGACGAAGATTCAGCTTACAACAAATCCAGAAAGAGACCAGTTGAAGACTCTGAAGAAACATAAGTACCCAAAATTCAAGATACAACTATGAACGTTGCAAATCAAGATGAAGATCGAGAAATAGTAGAACCCTAGGAACCTGTAGATCCACCCCAAGAGAAGAATCCTCACAAGAGGAAACCAGCATGGGTATGAGAGGCTATCCAAAGTGCAGAAAGATATGGGGCTCCAGAATAAATGCACAGAGAGAGGAAAAGAACCAAGTCCTCCTGTGGTTATGTAGCACTGATATGTGACATCATTAACAAATAACCTTCCAACTATGAAGAAGTGGCAGAGAAGAAAGAATGGAAGGATGCTATGATCGAGGAGTACGAGTCAATCATGAATAATGATGTCTGGGATGTTGTCCCAAGACCAGAGGGGAAGTTTGTTGTGACTTCCAAATGGATCTACAAGATCAAGCATGCTGCAGATGGTAACATAGAGAAACACAAAGCAAAATTCGTGGCTCGTGGCTTCTCCTAGAAAGAAGGAATAGATTATGAAGAAACTTTTGCACCTGTATCCAGATACACTTCCATCAGATTAGTACTTGCTCTGGCTGCAGTGATGAAATGGAAGATACACTAGAATGATTTCAAGACTGCTTTATTGAACAGTGTAGTGGAAGAGGAAGTGTATGTGGAGCAGCCACTCGGTTTTGAGACACATGACAGGGAGTCTTGTGTGTGTAAATTGAAGAAAACCCTGTATGGTTTGAAAAAGGCACCCAGGACATGGTACAACAGAATTGATAGCTTCCTATCCAATTTGGGTTTTACTAAGAGTAAAGCAGATTCCAACCTTTACTACAAGGTTGAAGAAGGGAACCCAGTGATACTCCTACTATATGTAGATGGTATGTTTGTAATAGGTGTGGATGGGTTGATTGCTGATACGAAGAGGAAGCTTGCTGTCGAGTTCAAGATGAAGGACTTGGGTATGGTGCACTACTTTCTAGGCATGGAGGTGTGGCAGAGTACAGATGGAATATCCCTCGGACAAGGGAAGTATGCAGTAGAGATCCTGAAGAGGTTAGGGATGATGGACTACAAGGCCATGACCACACCTATGGCATCGAACCTGAATCTATTGAGTGATGCTTCATCAAAGACGGTTGATGCTACGATGTATCATCGGATGATTGGGTCCTTGATGTACCTGATGAATACAAGACCAGATATTTTCTTTACTGTGAACACATTGAGCCAGTTCCTGATGGATCCGAGACATGTTCACCTTATTGCTGCAAAGCATATTCCTAGGTACCTAAAGCGTACATTTGATTATGGGCTTAAGTATGAGGCGGATCATAAGATTAACTTGGAAGGTTATGTTGATTCAGATTGGGTAGGAAGTTCCATCGATAGGAAGAGCATTTTAGGGTGTTGCTTCAGTATGGGATCAGGTGTGATCTCTTGGTTTAGCAAGAAACAGTCTTGCGTGGCACTAAGTACAGCTGAACCAGAGTATGTTGCAACTTGTTCAGCTAGTTGTGAGGCAGTATGGCTGAGGAAGCTACTGTCTGATTTGTTTGATCTCTATTTGGATGCTACTTGTATATATTGCGACAACTAGAGTTGTGTGAAGTTGTCAAAGAACCCGGTGTTCCATGACAAGTTGAAGCATATCGAGATCAAATATCACTATATCAAGAATATGGTGCAGATAGGAGTAGTGAAGCTCCAGTATGTTGCGACGGACGAATAGATAGCTAATGTGTTGACCAAGCCATTGGCTAGAGTGAAGTTTGAGTACTTCAGGGAGAAGCTTGGTGTTCTCCAGATCGAGGTTCCCTCTAAGAGGAGGTGATGAGTTCGAGAGCCTTTCTGACATGGTAGGATTGGTTCCTTCCATGGTCAGATGTAAGTGAAGGGCCATTCTGACATGGTGGCAGGTTGGGCCTCCCATGGTCAGATGTAAGTGCAGATCCATGCAGATCCATTCTGACATGGTGGCAGGCTGGGCCTCCCATGGTCAGATGTAAGTGCAGAGCCATTCTGACATGGTGGCAGGCTGGGCCTCCCATGGTCAGATGTAAGTGCAGAGCCATTCTGACTAGGTCAGATGTAAGTGCGGAGCCATTTTGACTGGGTCAGATATAAGTGTTGATCCTTTTCGACATGGTGGCAGGCTGGGCCTCCCATGGTCGGATATAAGTGTTGAGCCTTTCCGACATGGTGGAAGGCTCGGCCTACCATGGTCGGATATAAGTGCTAAGCCGTTCTGACATGGTGGTAAGCTGGGCCTCCCATGTTCAGATGTGAGTGTTAGGCCATTCTAATTGGGTCATATGTAAGTGTTGGACGAGCCTTTCTAACATGGTGGCAGGTTGGACCTCCCATGGTCAAATGTGAGTGCTGGGCCTTTCTGATTGGGTAAAATGTGAGTGCTAGTCGTGCCTTTCTAACATGGTGGTGGATGTGTTCCTCTCATGGTCAGATGTAAGTGTTGGGCACGTCATTCTGACTAAGGGTTAGATATAAGCCCTGAAGAAGACCTACCTGGAGGCTAGGGTTACAACCAGCATGAAAAAGGGCTGGCTCTATAGAGCTTCCTATGACGAGTAGAATTGAGAGATAGCACCAGGTGATCGAGACAGCGGAAGCAGTGATGATGATCCAATTTCGATGATGATACATCTTTGATGATGATCCAGTGATGATCCAACGTTGATGATGATCCAGAGAAGAAGACTTGTGCTGATGAATTGTGTCAAGAGAATACTTTCCTAGTTAAGAGGGAGTGTTGATGTATTTGTAACTTCAGAATGTATTCATTTATATATTTTATGTATTGTACCCCGATGTTGCTATCAGGAAGTATCTGTAATGTAATTGAGTCATGTCATACCTCGATGTTCCTATCGGGAGAATCATAATGTAAACAAGTAATGTAAAGTCATTGAGGTTAACCCTCCATTGTAAGTCAGGGCAATAGTCCCCACAATTGAGTTAATGTTAACCCTTCTTATTGTTCAAGGGTAAGTCCCCATAGTTTTGGGGCACTAGGGTTATTAGACTCTCCTAGAGAAGTCGGCCCTGGTAATTTATTGTCAAGTCAGGAATTAGTATAAAAAGAGAGTGAGCATCTCTATTTAACACACAATCACTTACACTGATTTGTAGCACATGAGTGATAGAGAAGGAGCTGGGATAAGAGAGAGAACAGTCGTTGAAGATCATCTTACTGTCTTTGGGTTTTACTGCTGCTGTTGGTGCTTATTCTATCTCTGAGGAAGTTGCGGGGTTTTCTCCTTTATGGTTTTCCTGAGGAAAATCTTTGTGTCTATTGTCTCTTGTGTTTGATTGTTGTGCATGTTATTTTCTCAAATAAGATCCTAAGATAATACTATCTAAAATTATAAAAAACCAACATGCGATCGAACCACTGCACCGTAGGAATTATTGTCAGAGAAGTGCGTAGCAGGTGTCCAGATGAACTGGGAGACATGTTTGTTGAATGAGTTGTTAGAAACTAATGCACATGCGTAGGAAAAGGGTAATCTCTTTAATTATTCATGGCTTTTGTTTTTAATTTCATTTGTCGCATAGGAAGAACCACCAAACTACCAAGGGGTATATGTCCTTGCACTATGCCGAGGAGCCAGATACCAAAATCTCTGGTTTGACAAGAAGAATCCATAGTGACAAAGAGACAACAATGTGGAATTTTATTTGCAAGGAGAGGCTCGTAGATATTTTATTAAGCGAGCAAGAATAATGAAGGAAACCATCAAAAGGTTTCGTAACATTATAAGATTTTTGGTCGAGGCTCACTATATATTTTTGTAGCCGTAATAGGACCTGCAGACCCAATGGTTAGCTACACAGTTTTATCTATCTGCTGACTAAATTGACATGATTATTCAGGATTGGCCTGAAGAATGGAGAGTATTTATCGCAGAGGATCAAATCTCTGTAGAAGATGATCTGTGACAGGAAGACCCAACAAAGAAGCACAATGGAAACCAGGGAGGTGATCCACCAGCCAAAGAAATCCCAAGAAGTTCTCCCTACGACAACAAAATGGAATCTAATGTGACCCCGACAGATCCAAAGTTGGGGGATAAAAGAAAACACTCAGATAAGTGTGAGAAGAGTCGCAAGAAGAGGAAAGCCAAGAGATCATCTGGAATTGTTGGTCTTACAAATGATGATTATAACCTAATTTCAGATCGAATGGAGGAAGTCACAAATCAAAGTTGCAAGAAGATGGATGAACGCTACACTGAATTGGTAAGAAGGATTCGAGATTTATTGAAGATGCTTTGTACTATGGTAAAATAAGTTGGAGTAATGATCGACCAAGCACCATATTTGACTGTGACATGGGACCAAGCTGGCCCATCTGAAGAGCGACCTGTTGAGACATCGTCGACGACCCCATAAACAAAGATTCAAGTAATTGGTCAGGAAATTGACTTGGGAATGTCGGAGCTCAATTGCGTGATCAAGGATCTTGGTCATGTGACTTTTGATTTTCTGTGGTAGCAATGTATCAACTACATGTTATTCGACATGTTGTAGTATAAGAGATGAAAACAAGAGAGCATGTGATAATTGGACAGCACAAGACATCAAAGAAAAACATTTTGTCATTGAAGTATATTGTCAAGGAAATAGAGAATAAAGAAAAAAACCTGGCAGGAAGACAGGAAACAACTAGATGCAGCAGATATGCTAACTTATATTAATTTCGCTTAGGAAGGGATCACACCCGAGATGTTCTCTGAAGCAAAAGTTTTCAAACTCTATGAGGTAGTTGAAAACCTCCGTAAACAAGTTGATGAGTCAGAATCAAAGATAACTCCTAGTACACCTCTGGAGGTACTGGAAGAGCGAAGGAATACAACAACCGAGGTTGCGTAGAAAATTTAGAAGGTAGAGGCACTTTGTGACAAAGTGGTCGAACAAGTTTCTCGGTTATGGGAAGCCTTGATTGAGGACACAAAGATCAAAAAGCTGAAAGAGTAGTTGCATATTGTTGAAGAAGACTTTAACCAACTGAAGAAAAATTGAAGAAGCTACCAACATTAGAAAATATGGCCAAGGATGTTGATATGAAGAGATTACAACAACATGTAGCCAGATTGTGAAAACACAACAATAGAAAAGAACGAATCGTGTCACATAGTTAGAGGTGGAAGTGAAAAAGGTTATAGGTATTCTTCAACCTGTTCATGAGAAGGTCGACAAGATTTGGGTTCGACAGGAATCACAACTTTTGAACATATCAGTTCCAAACTTATGGAATGACTGAAGTCAATACAGGAAGAGGTGAGACAAGAAACAAAATAGGTCGTGAAAATATTTCAATATTTTCAAAGCAAAATTGCACTGACTGAAATTTCAGACTAATGTGGCTCGGGACGAGCCACATGTGAGTGTTGGGGGCTTGTTGGCCATATGAAAAGATGAGAAAAGATAACCATAATCTTGGTCGGAAAGATGGAGATTTCGGTCACAAGAAAAGCAAACACTACGACGGAAGGAGCCACGACAAAAGAGAAATAAAGTAGGTTGAGATGAGGAGTTTGACCTATTTTTGGTGAAGAGTTAGTTAGAATGATAGTTTTATTTTGGAAACAAAGCACAATTGTAATTTGGGTCGATATTTCCTAGTTTTAGATGTAATGGGGCGGGTTAAATTAGTAAGACACCCTATCAACTGACAGTTGATAATTAGTCAACGGGTAAAGCAAGAGTTGTAAAATCCTATAAATTCGATCCAAGTTGTGTGGATGACATAACACAATGAGTGGTAAGAGGACTTAACATAGAACAAAAAAGAGAACAGAGGAAGAAGCGAAAGAAAGAAAGAGAGATAAAAAACCAGAGAGCATGAGACAAAAAATAAGTCATGGATTGTAAAAGAAGATCAAAAGAATAGTCTGCAAGCTGAGTGCGCAGATAAGAGGCTATCTTCTTGAATGAATGTATGAGACAGAAGTCTATTCCCCAATTTTGGTCAAGTCACCTGATAATGTTGTAATAAGGAAATCCCCCTCATAACTGTAGAAACATGGTTTTAGAATTCCCCATAGATATCTCGGGTGAGACCTCATCTGCGTCGCAGGTGTTTCCGATGGGGTTATGCTCTCTCGAGATGATATCTTGGTATTTTTTTACAAACAAGGGATTTGAACCCAGGTTGACAAAGAAATAAGCCAACACATGTGGCCAAGAGGCAAGACAATAAATGATGCAACAATAATTGGGGAGAAAGAGGGAGGCCTGTACAAGTTGAAGGGACAACCTGAACAAGCATTGGTTCATGAATCTATGGAGGCAAGCGAACTATGGAACCAAAGGATTGCATATGTTCACTACATAACACTACCAATTGTAAAAAAAGTAGTATCAAGTCTACCCTAAATTCAAGCTAAGAACGAAGGAATTTGCAAGGGATGTGTGCAAGGGAAGAACATGAAGAAACCATTTCTAAGTAGTGAAATCAAGGAAAGGGAAATTTCTGAGATAATGCATTCAGATGTATGTGGCCCCATGTCATCCAACTCACAAAGCGGGCATGCATACTATGTTTCTTTCATGGATTATTATTCTCATAAAACATGGATTTATTTCTTGAAAAACAAATATGAAGTTTTCAGTAAGTTCTAGGAATTCAAAGCCTTAGTAGAGGATCACACTGAAAAGTAAGATCAATACTTTACAATCAGATAATGGTGGTGATTTCACTTCAAAATAATTCAAAGACCTATTTAGAGAATCTAGGATTAAGAGGGAAATGAGTACTCCCTACAATCCTCAATAAAATGGCGTTGTAGAAAAGAAGAATGGAACAATAATGGAAGTAGCGAAGGAGATGCTTCATGACCAAGATCTTCCAATGCACCTATGGGAAGAAGCAACAAGAATAACCATGTATGTAAAAAATATAAATCCCCACCATGCCTTGGATAACAAGACTCAAGAAGAATTTTTCCTATCCAGAAGTCATCCATCTCATAATATTTGGCTCCCATGTGTACATAGATGTTCCAAAAGAAAAGTGAACAAAAATAGATATTTCAGGAAAGAAGGACATATTTGTTGGGTATAGTGACACATCAAAAGCATACAGAATATACTTTCCAAGATTCAAGGAGATAGAGACCAGAAGGGATGTAACCTTTAATGAAGAACCGACCTACAACAAATTAAAACAATACCACACCAAAGAAACTAAAGAACCCAAATTTCCCATAACCAAATATATCGTTATGGAAGAGATAGTCCAAGAAGACCATGGCATGACAAAGCCACATAGATTTGTTGATCCACCTCATGAGAAGAAATCCGACAAGAGAAGACCAGTATGGGCATGTGAAGTTATACAAGATGTAGAGAGGTATGGTGCTCCACATGGGACTTCCAAAGAAAGCAAGAGACTGATACCATACTCCAACTATGTAGCATTGCTTTATGACATCATTAATTAATAACATTTCAACTATGAAGAAGAAATAGAAAAGAAGGAATGGAAAGATGTGATGATTGAAGAATTTTAGTCAATCATGAAGAATGATGTCTGGGAGGTGGTACCAAGAGCAAACGGGAAGTTTGTAGTGTCTTCCAAATGGATCTACAAGATCAAGCATGCAACATATAGAATAATTGAAAAATACAAGGCAATATTTGTATCCCATGGCTTGTCCCAAAAAGAAGGCATAGATTACGAGGAGACATTTGCACTTGTACCAAGATACACTTCCATCATATATGTGCTTGCCTTAGCTGCAATAATAAAATGGAAGATACATTAGATGGACATCAAGACAACTTTCTTGAATGGTGTAGTTGAAGAGGAAGTGTACGTGGAGCAGCCACTGGGATTTGAGACACATGACAAACAGACTCATGTGTGTAAATTAAAGAAGGCCTTGTATGATTTGAAGAAGGCACCTAGGACATGGTACGGCAGGATGGACAGTTTTCTGATGAGCTTGGGATTTACCAAGAGTAAAGCATATTCCAACCTCTACTTCAAGGTTGAGGGTGGAAGACTAGTGATACTGCTACTGTATGTAGATGACGTATTCCTAATAGGTGAGGATGAGCTCACTGCAGATACAAAGAGGACACTTGCCACTGAATTTGAGATGAAGGACCTGGGAATAATGCATGAATTATTAGGTATGGAGGTGTGGTAAAGTTGAAATGGAATATTCCTTGGTCAAGGAAAATATGCAGAAGAGATTCTGAAGAGGTTGGAATGATGGACTGCAAGGCCATTGCCATGCCCATGGAATCAAATTTGAAGCTACTATGTGATACTTCTTCAGAGACAGTTGATGCCACGATTTATAAACATATGATTGGTTCATTGATGTACTTGATGAACATGAGGCCAGACATATGCTTTGTTGTGAACGCATTGAGCCATTTTATGAAAAATTTGAAATGTGTTCATCTGGTTGTTGTAAAGCATGTATTGAGGTACCTCAAGGGTACAATTAAGTATAGGATCAAGTATGTGATGGATTAGAAGATTAACC
The DNA here is from genome assembly GCA_001517045.1 of Pseudotsuga menziesii. Taxonomy (NCBI): domain Eukaryota; kingdom Viridiplantae; phylum Streptophyta; class Pinopsida; order Pinales; family Pinaceae; genus Pseudotsuga; species Pseudotsuga menziesii. The sequence continues at coordinate 220,638 of LPNX010363614.1, read as the reverse complement.
TACATGGCGATGTTGATTCAGATTAGGAAGGAAGTGCCACAGATAGGAAGAGCACTTCAGAATGTTTCTTAAGTTTTGGATCCATTATGGTCACTTGGTTTAGCAGGAAGTAGTCGAGTGTGGCACTGAGTTTAGTTGAGGTAAAGTAAATTGAAGCCTGTTCGATTAATTGTGACGAAGTATGGCTACATAATCTACTGTCATATTTGTTTGATATCCAGTTAGAGGCGACTTGTATCTTTTGCGACAACCAGAGTTGTGTGAATTTGTCTGTGAATCTAGTGTTTCATGACAAGTCAAAGCATATTGATATCAAGTATCACTATATTCGGGATATGGTGCAGAGAGGAGCATTAAGGATCCTAGTATGTTGTGATGCATGAGCAAAAAACCAATGTATTAACCAAGCCTCTAGTGAGAGTGAAGTTTGAGTACTTCAAGGACAAGCTTGGAGTTGTGCATATCAGTGTCCATCGCAAGAGGGTGTGAAGTCCTAGATTAGATTTAGGCCTACATCCAGTATGAAAAAGGACTAGCTCTGTAGATGAAGTCCTAGATTGGATCTAGGCCTACATCCTATATGAAAAAGGATTGGCTTTGTAGATGAAGTCCTAGATTGGATTTAGGCCTACATCTAGTATGAAAAAAGACTGGCTCTTTAGATGAAGTTCTAGTACATCCAACATGAAAAAGGGATGGCCCTATAGAACTCCTCATGACGTATAGATTCGAGAGATGTCACTAGTCAATGATCAACAAGATGAGAGTTGTTGCACCAATGATGACGATTTAGTGATGATGATCTAGCAATGATGATCACCAACGATGATGTTGATGTCTAGAGATTTTTTCTAGTCATGGTGATGACCGTGTTAAAAGAATACCTTTCTTGTTAAGAGGGAGTGTTGTTGAAATTGTAACGTTGGAAGAAATTCTTATTCCTATTATTATTATTTGTAATTTTATTCTTCCTCCTTTCAGATATGGTATTCCTCTTATTCTTCCTCCTTTCAGATATGGTATTCCTATTATTATTAATATCGAGTTAAAACCTTCATTGTAATTTGGGGCAATAGTTCCCAAAAGAATAAGTGTAAAATGTATTTTTAAGTCTCCCTAGAAGAATTTGGCCCAGTAAGACCAGGAAGTCGACCCAGTTAGGTTTCTAGGTCACCCACAAGAAGAGTATAAATAGGGAGGCACCCTCCTTCATTTGGACACACACCAATCACAAGAAATTTTGCTCTAAGGAAGAGAAAGACAAGTTCACTTTGGAAGAAGAATAAGAAGTTGTAGAAGTTATCTTATCTCTTGGGTTTTCTATATTTGTTTGGAATTGTACTAAGTAACGAATCTATACTGAAGAAATTGTTGTGTTTTTCCCAAGAGAGGGTTTTCCCATGATAAAAATATGTGTGCCTCTTGTGTTGTGCTTGTCTATCTTTAAATGATTACATTGCATTAGATTATTGATTTAACATATTTGAATTAAAGTGCAAACTCTAACGGGGAAGTGGAACCTAGTGCCAACATCGCAACTATGAAGATCCAACCAAAGGAGGCAAAGGAGCTAGAGGAAGGGGAGAGACTCTTCCACTCACAAATGTTGGTGAAGGGGACTCCACTACATTTCATTTTTTATAGTGACATCCAAAAGAACATGATCTCGATTGAGGTCATCAAGAGAATGAATTTGACGACAATGCCACATCCTCAACTATACATCGTTAGTTCGTTGAGCCAAGGATGAGACATCTGTGTCAATCAGCAATGCCACCTAGCATATGGCATCAAGCCCTTTAAAAATGAGGTATTATGTGGTGTTTCCCCACTTGAATTTGGCAATGTTCTTTTAAGACAACCCTATAGGTGGAAATGTCATGTTTTTTATGAGTCCCGACCATAATATCATCGTTAAATTTGGTGGCTAACTCTATAGGGTACTCGAGGTAGTTTTTATTGCTCCGGTTTCCTTGATCTCAATAAAGCATTATAGAAAGGTAATATCCTAGACCAATAAATTTGTTCTCTTCATGGTTCGATCAGAATGTGGACAGAAGATTACTGCGACCACCACAACCTCAACATGAGGCCTCTCTACACAACAGAATAAGGTAGATGAGATTATAGAAGAATAAATAGACATCTTTGCCTCACCTAAATGGGTGCCTCTACACTACGAAGCCAAACACTCAACTAATTTGATACCTAGTTCTCCCTTTCCTAATGTCCCAATATACAAATGCTCTATTTTGAAGAATGATGAAATCAAACGTTAAATTCAAGAGCTCATCCAAAAGGACCATATTTGACCAAGCTCCTCACCCTATGGGAGCCTAATTGTGTTGGTTTAGAAGGAGGATGCGACATGGTGACTTTGCATTGATTAAAGAGACTTGAAAAAAATCACCATCAAGAACCTATATCCAATCCCTTCGATTGGTGATCTTATTGATTAACTTAATGGTGCCAAGTTATTTAGCAAGATTGTTCTGAAGTCAGGATACCACCAAGTCCCAATCGAGCAAAGTGATGTGTGGAAGACTACCTTCAAGTCTAAATAAGGCCTTTTTGAGTGGTTGTCCGTTCCTTTTGGCTTGACTAATGCTCCAACAACATTCATGAGAATGATGGATTGCATATTGTATTCGTTTATAAATTCTTTTGTGGTCATATATATGACAACATCATTATCTTCAACAAAACTTAGGTGAAACATTTACAACACATTCAACAGATCCTGAGCACCCTACAACAACACAAGTTATATGCCAATTTAGAGAAGTGTTCATTTGGCATGGAGATAATTGAATGTATATGATACATTGTGGATGACCATGGGATGCATGTGGACCTAACCAAGATCCAAGACATTCATGATGGCCAACATAGATGACTTTAATGGATCTCCGTAGCTTCTTGGGCCTCACAAATTTTTACGACAAGTTTGTGTCGGGGTTCTCTCATACTGCTTGGCCCTTGATCAAAGTGACCAATGGTTCGAAGAATGTACAGATCCAAACATCCATGAAATTGGGATGAGAGAATTCCTTATGTTTAACATAGCTACAATAGAGCCCTTCATGGCTCTATTAGTCACAACCCCTTTACGATGTTCTTGTGCTTCTATCCATTAGCCCCAATCGATGCACTGTTGCGCACTATTTCTACTTAGGATGAATCCTCTCATGCTCAAACTAAGGTTGATCGAGTAACCAAATTTGTTGCATGGATCCATCGCATCCAACAACATGTTCATGCTATTTTGTAGAAGTTCAATGCTAAGTAACCCAAGATTGAATTTAACTAACCCAAGACTCCCGTATCACTATTTTTAACTGAATAATGTGCAAGCAACTGACTGTATGTGCATGAAAATCCCTAAAATCACTCAAATGGGGATTTAGGTTTTGGGAGGGCTAGTTGGGGTCAACTAGGACCTATATTTGTTAGAAGAGAATCACAACAGAGACCATCGTTAATCTATTCTTTGAGCATGTTTTGGTTCACTTTGGCCCACCCCCATGGAAAATAATTTCGGATCAAGATAGAAAATTCCTAAGAATTTCTAGTCTATCTTATGGTCAATGATGGACACTATGCTGACCAAGTCGACTTCCTTCCACCCCCAAATCGATGGACAAATAGAGATGGTCAACAAAATGATTGTGCATATTCTAAGAATGTACAACTCCAAACATCCATGCACTTTGGATGAGAGAATTCCGTATGTTCAAAATAGTTATAATAGATACCTTCATGGTTCTATTAGCTACAACCCCTTTACGTTGTGCTTGTGCTTCTAGCTATAATCCCTAATCAATGTATCATTTCCCATTGTTTCTAAACTAAGGTTGATCAAGTAAAAAAAGTTGTTGCATGGATCCATCACATCCAACAATATGTTCATGAAATTTTTTAGAAATCCAACCCTAAGTATAAGTTGCACCATGATCAGCATTGAGCTCCACACAAGTTCCAGGTGGGAGATAAGGTATGGTTGAATTTGCATAAATAAGGCCTCACAAAGCTCCATTGGAAGATCCACCCACTTCGATATCAACCTTACACCATCATGAAGGTTGTAGGTGAGAATTATATCGAGTTAAGTATTCCCCCCTTCCTCAATTTGCATATTGTATTCGATGTGGAGCTAATGTGACCATATTTTCCACCTCCCTTTGAAACATTAGAGGTAGTCAATCAATTGGACCCTACAAAAACCAATCCTTGACTATGTTGAGAAAGCAACAGTCAACCGAATCATGGACACTAAGATTAAGGGCATGCATCATTGTAACATCCAACTATATTGGGTCGTCAAAGTAGGGTAAATTCTTCACTAGGGAAAGTGACTCACTAGGAGTTAGATTCAACAAAAGTTTCATCATCTGGTGGAGGAACTTGAAGCAATGAAGAAAGCAACAGTCAATCGGATCATGGACACTAATATTAAGGGCATGCGTCATTGTAACATCCAACTATATTGGGTCTTCAAAGCAGGGTAAATTCTTTACTAGGGAAAGTGACTCACTAGGAGTTAGATTCAACAAAAGTTTCATCATCTGGTGGAGGAACTTGAAGAAATGAAGACCATTTCTACCTAAGGGGGAAGGACTAATTCAAGTGGATACTACCCACATGTTAAACTAAGTTACAACAATTCTCTATCTTCTTGTTAATTTTCTATGGCCTTTTGTGTCCCAAACTTCTAGGGTCGTTTTGAGGCCCTAAATGATGTTTACTGGCCAATAAAGGGACCTAAGTTTCCATGGAAATCCATGGACCTGAAAAAAAGTTGTAATCCTTAGTTATTTCTATCCAATAAGCTATCATGCACCCTAAATGAAGATCGTATACAAAAGTTCGCTCTCAAGAAGTTGGTGTATCAGCTAGCCACCTCGAGGCCCACAAATCCTTTTAGTGCTTCATATCCTTTGGTCAGATTTTTGGATGTTTAGGGTTTTTACATCTTTATGCTTACCATAAAAGTCCCATTTTGGTCTCTTTATAATCGTCTCATGCAAATGAGTGTAGCCGACACATCTCTCTTCATAAATAAGCTACCACTATCTGAGCTAGTTTGTGCTGCTTTGCAGTTTAAAATGCTTTTACATTCGATCTATTAATAGAATTTGAGTTTCATTGTACTGTTGTTCTCTCTACAAAATATTTGTGTGTATGTTTCTACTTTATATTACTGCCTTTATTTTGTTCTCTAAATAATCTGGATCACTGAAGAGATGTATGAAGTTATTCTTTGGATGCTAAAATAAGTGTATAATGGATTCCACAAGACTAGTTTTAATCTTGTGCTGAATACCTCGTTTGTTCCTAATGCTCAAGTACATCATTTGTTCCTGATAATACATTCTTGATTCTTTGTTATTTAAAATAATGTTTTCTTATTGTAGAGCGAAACATGCTCCACATAAGATGACTTATGTGCACATTTATTCATTTGTTAGGAAAATTAGAAATTGATTTTTGTTTCACATCTAATTAGAAATTGTTTTTTGCTTAACAAATCTTTATCATAGACAAGCAAAAAAGCAATCCATAGAAGTGTACACATCGAAACTCATTTTTTTAATTACTCTAAATTAAATATAATGATTCTTTATCACAGACAAGCAAAAAGAAAACCATAGAAGTGTAGACATTGAAACTCATTTTTTAATTGCTCTAAATTGAATACAGTGATAAAAAAAAGAAAATTCTTGTGATACTAACCTTGTAGGCCTTGGTATTGATTTTGACCTCTTGGAATATTTTGACTTTTGGGATATTTCAAAGAGTTTTTGGTTGAGGAGGGTTTTTTCTCTCTCTTTTTTATTCTAGTTATATCAACAAATTTGACTAATACTATCACTGGATAGTAGTTGATTTCAATTTTTTTTAATTGAACTACAATCTATTTATTGTTGATAGAAAGTTTTATTATAAGGAGATGAAATATTTGATTGGTTTGTGACACCTATACTTTTTGGTATTTGAAGTATTACAATTTGGGAGAATTTGGTCTAGGAATACACAAGGATTTCGATGTATGGCAGTGGATCTCTAATAGGACAATAGTAGTGGCAAAATGCTGGATTCAAGTTCACCTAATTTGATAACTTTGAGAAACACGTTTTTTTTCTTTCTTTGGGAAAACTTGTTGCATTTCCTTGTCTTCTCTGTTCATCTTTCCTTTTATCCTTGTATTGTAAGTGTCATCTGCATAAATTTGCATCGCTAACAATGAATGATATTTCGTTCATATCTTTGGTTTGTAACCTCTATACAATGTTTGTGTTGTATTCAGAATTATCTTTCTGAGATGGAAGATATGTCTAAAAAAAATAGGTTCTCAGAAGGAACCTTTCTATGCTTGGATAATATGCAAGATGTGTGTAGGAAAAATTCAATGGAAACACCCTTGCCATTCTCTCGATCCAGTTGTTCATTGCCCATTAATTCATGTCTAGCACCTTGTAAATTCCAATATTAAACATGTATGTTTGGTGCTATTCATATTATAATTCCTTCATGGAATTCATGTAAAGGAGGCTCATAAGAGATAAAAGGGTCTGTTGCTAGCTTGTAGTTTCTTGGGTAGCTTCAATACGTTAAAACACCTGGGTTCATATGAAGAGTTCTTATTTATAGGAATTGGTAGACATTACTCTGTTCTAAGTTCAACCATGGTTTTCTTTCCTTTCCACACTTCGTCATTATATTGAAGAGAAGTTACCACATGATTAAAAAAAAGTGAGGTATATCAACTCGAATCCATGCTCGAGAATTTTTCGCTCAATTGTACATCTCGCATTGCCTTCTCTCCCTTCACACCCTCTTAACTTGGCCTCAGATTCCAGTATTCCACTAATATTTTTTATTGAAGTGCCTTCAAACTTAGCAAGTACTTGTCAATGTAGAAAAACTGCCACATAATTCCTGAAACAAAGGAACCAATTACATATATGGATGGTGTTCTGAGTCACGATTCAAGTGTGACCAGTTTATGATTAAGAAGTAGCTGATATATAAGTGTGTTGATAGTTCCTGGGTTTGAAGGACAAGAAACCCAGTTCCAAAATAAACCGAAGAAATCCTAGTGATCTTTTATAGGAGGATTTTTTATCTAATGATATGGATTTGAGGATGTCATGATGTCGGGTGCAAGGGAATAATAAGAGGGATTTATAAATGAAAGTGTTTGTACCATCACTAGTTAATTTTGGATCCACCAACTAGTAGAATAGGAGGGAAGGCATTAAATTGAAGTAGATTGGAAAGCTTGAAGGGCTTGTGAGTCTGGAATAACGACAAAAAATAATCAGCCTACTGTAGTGGCAGCAGGCATGTCCTGGATCTTAAGTTGCTTGAGATCCAACAGGGTACATGCCTGCTGTCACCGCATCAAATGGCCTGTAGCAGGCTAGTTATTGTTCGCCCGAAATAACCAAAATTGCGTGGAAACATCCATTCCTTCTATTAATAGGGGGGTATGGACTATGCAACGATCCAACCAGGCTTACTGTAAATGGGGTCATTTATAGATATTTGGGTAGTACTTGGAATTTGATCGACAGGTCTATCAATTCTAATTTAAGATATGATTGCTCAAAGAATAGTTCTTATCTGTCTCTTCGTAGTAAATGTAGTAGGAGTTTAAATTTATAGACTTAACCATAATTATTCCATTGTATTTCGATAGTTGTTGTGTGTAGCTCTTATTCACATTATGCCTCATGTTTCCATCAGAGTAGCAAAATCATACAAAGTTATTTAGGATATTTTGCAATGGGGCATCTTCTCTCGATTTGTAGTCCTGGACGGAATCCAAGTTTTAGGCACACAGAATGAAGAAGCACTGGTTGGGTAAATTGTAACCTAAAGGTTTGAATTTTAAGGTTATCTCCTTGGTAACGTGGAAAAGACGTATTCTATAGACCAATATTTGACACTAGAACATCACAAACTATTTTACATACATTGTTGTAGAGGCCAATTCCAAATGATGCTGCCACAAAAGGTCGTGGATTTGTGAATCCTTTAAGTACCAAAGTGTGACTGCGTCCATACCATGACGATGGAGAGGTTGGAGTTTGAGTGAGAAAGGCCTCCCCATGTCCGGGTGCAGAGGAGGTAGGGATGGACAAAACATGCTTCATACACCAGCGGTTGAATATATCATGTGAAAACAACATCAATGCATAGTTCACATGATTATATATTTCATTACATTTCACAGATTGCTACTTGTTGCATGTTGAGAGTGAATGCTTCATTATCATTATATAAATTGTTCTTGCACTCTAATAAATTGAATGGAATTGTTCCTTCCTTTATTGGAAATCTCTCTTCGTTGAAAAACATAGCATTGGCCTATAACCCTCATGCCCAAGGGGTGATCCCACATGAACTGGGAAACTTGTGAAGGATGTAGTAGTTCCTTGATAATTGATTGGAGTGAATTTATAATAAGGGTGTTAATGAGATTATTAGTTACATTTCCCAGTCATTTTCTCTCTTCTTTTTCCATTTTGAGAGGATTAGTGAACATGACTAATAAGAAATCCTCCTTTCCACGACCCATCCTTATAATCACCTTGTCTCGTGCAGATCTGACATCCAAACACAATAATCGACCAAGAAAAAAGGTTGCATAGCTAACATCACTACCGCCTGGAGTAGTTTACCTTGTTTACTGAACATAAGCACCAATTGCAAAGCCACTTGGTAACTAAAGATGGTTCGAATCTAGTTTTGTCAAAGCAGGTATGAAAAGCTAAAGGTAGGATGAAAAGACAAGGTATTTATAACCATAACCGCTAAGAACAAGCAGAATTTTATCATCATATGATACAGGCTTTTGGATAGCAGCAATATTTTCACAGATTATCTTGAACTGATACTTGAAATACTTGATGGAGGAAGAATCTCGCTTACAATATTGAAGAGTCTTTTGGATAGAAACAAGATTTTCGCATATTATCTTGAACTAATACTCGAAATCATTAATGGAGGAAGAACGAGGAAGAACCTTGCTTGCAAGATTGGAGCTCTTGAGCCTTACTCCTAGGCTAAATTGTAGTGAAGAGGAGTCCAGATATCATGAGCGGAGGGAAGATTGATCATCACCACCAAAACTTCTTCAGAAAGGGGGGAGTTGAATTTATACATATCTAGTCTTGATACTAACTAGAAACAACCACATTAATTTTATTAATGTGTCTAAATACATCAATAGCCATAATTTTAAGCACATACTATAGGGGAAAACATTAATATAAAAAATATGTGCCTAAAGATACCCAACACCACAAGAGCATGCATAGAGTTAAACTCAATATTCTAAATAAATGTATTGAGGAGTGGAGATCATGACTCTAACAATGTAACTGCAAGAGTGTCACGAGAAAACAGAGAATAAACAAAGAATGAAGCTATTAACCTAGAAAAAAGTGGAGGTATTGACGCATAAACATATCATACGGCTTGATTTCTTAAATTGAATTGTTTCATTGCTACAATATTAAATCTAATAGATAGGGGAAAATTAAGTGTAGGTGTGTCTATAAAACACAATTTTTATTGTATGCAACATTATGAGCATCATGAGGAACAATACTAGAGAAACAATAATTCCTTATGCCGATGCTTCTTGTGCCCTAGCTACCTGGTCGAGTCATCAACATAATCTATTTGCATACTTTCTTCCCGTTGATGCTATTGAGGATGGCAGTTGTTGTGTCTGGTAGGGATCTGCCTCCTATGCTTGTTTCAAGGGATAAAAAGTATGATATTCAGAATAGGAAAGACAATGGCATATCTAGCACACCATGGTGGTGAGGCGGTGGGGTTCCAAGGTGGTATGGTAGTGGATTCCCTGAGGAAGTGTTGAGGATGGCCAAAAAAAGAAACGTAAAATGTTTCATTCAGATTAAGGGGAGGCCACATATAGAATTAATATGTTGAAAGGGAAAAACTATTGAACGAGATCATGACGAATAACAATTGTTGAACTAGATCATGACGGTGGCTGCTAGGGCGATGGTTATACGTAAGCATAATATAAATAAACATAACAAAAAATGTTCAAAGATTAATGCTAGCATTAATCTAAATTTTCCAACTTTTCACTCGCCATCAGCTTTTCACTCACCAAAACTTTGTAAACCAATGGATTATTTTTATTTTAGCCTTGGGATGAGGCCAAATAAGAGGTAAAAAATGATGATAGGTGAATAAAATGGTTGCAATAATACTATGGTTGTGCGATAAAGACGTATTGGTTGGACAATAAAGATGAATAGAAAACTTTGGGTATATTTTTTTGAGTTTTGTGTTGTTTAATAAAATATACGTCAAGGCCATTCATATAGTCCCTATCAGCCTGAAGGTAGGGACTAATAAGGAACCCGTAAATGCCCAACATGCCCCTCAAACTCACGATTGTCATTCATTTTGGGTCACCCAAATGTATCATTTTAATTCTCTCATGGTGATTTGAAATCGAAAAACACAAAAATACGTGTCAGCAACACATGAATTTTGGGTCCAGTGGATGGTTTTGTCAAACTACCTTATCGAGCTCCCAAGGACACCTTTATATTTGAATTTTCCATTTTCATTTTTGTTGTGAGAAATTTATCCACATGCACTAGGAGAATAGACATTTTATTGTTTATATGCATTTATCAAATAATATAATGTGCGTTCAAGTGGTGGGTTCTCTCCACTTATAGCTTGACTCGTTTGGTGGGAATGGTTGGTTTGAAAATTCATGCTATATCAATGAACACCAACAATATAACGGGTTGTGTTTCTTCAGAAACATACATTCGACTACGACAATGACAAAGTATAAAATCTACTATGACAAACAATAGTGTAACCTACAACAATGACAAAGTATCCAATCCATTACTACAAACAACAATGTAATGGGTTCTATGTCTACAATGACAATGACAAAGTATCTAATCCACTACCACAGACAATAATGTAATGGGTTTTATGTCTTTCTATTTCTTTAGAAACATATATTCCACTACGACAATGACAAATTATCCAGTCCACTATGACAAACAACAATGTATCCCATGAGAATGACAAAGTATCCAATCCATTACGACAAACAAGAATGTAATGGGTTGTATGTCTACAACGACAATGATAAAGTATCGAATCCACTAGCACAAACAATAATGTAACGGGTCATATTTCTTTCTATTTCTTTAGAAACATACATTCCAATATGACTATCGAAAAGTATCCAATCCACTACGACAAACAACAATGTAACCTAAGACAATAATTAAGTATCCAATCCATTATGACAAACAACAATACCACAAACAACAACGTAACCATTCGTATGTCTTGAGAGACATACATTCCTTTAGAAACATACATTCCACTACAACAATGACAAATTATCCAATCCACTATGGCAAACAACAATGTAACCTATGACAATGACAAAGTATCCAATCCACTACAACAAACAATAATAGCACTAAGAACAATGTAACGGGTCGTATATCTTTAGAAACATACATTCCACTATGACAATGGCAAAGTATCCAATCCATTGGGATAAACAACAATACCACAAACAACAATGTAACGGGTTGTATGCCTTTAGAAACATACATTCCACTACGACAAACAACAATGTAATGGGTTGTATGTATTTAGAAACATACATTCCACAACGATAATAACAAAGTATCCAATCCACTACGACAAACAACAATGTAATGGGTTGTATCTCTTTAGAAACATACATTCCACTACGACAAAGTATCCAATCCACTATGACAAGAAACAATGTAACGGGTTGTATTTCTTTACAAACATACATTCTACTAAGACAATGACAAAGTATCCAATCTACTACGACAGACAACAATGTAACAGGTTGTATGTCTTTATAAACATGCATTCCACTACGTCAATGACAAAGTATCCAACCCACTACGATAATGATAAAGTATCAAATGAAACAATATACCAATGATGAAATTTTCGACAAACATACCAATCAAATTTTTGAAAAACTAGAACAATTGTAAACATACATTCCACTACGACAATAAAAAATTATCCAATCCACTATGACAATGAAAAATTATCCAATCCACTACGACAATGACAAAGTATTGAAAACGACAAAGTCTCCAATGAAACAACATACCAATGAAAATTTTGACAAACTAGAACAATTGTATGTGACAAACTAGAACAATTACAAATGAACAACAACAATGTAACGGCTATACATTCCAATACGATAATGACAAAGTATCCAATGAAATTTCGACAAACTAGAACAATTGCATTCCATTACAACAATGAAAATGAGAAACACTTTCTTACGGAGTACTTGTCCTTTTGATATCTCCTGCAACTAGTTGGTAAAGGTGTCCAATTGGTTATGCATTTAGAACCATTATAGATGAACAACAATAATGTAATGGTTTGTGTGAAACAAACTAGAACAATTACAAATGAACAACAATAATGTAACAGATTGTATGTATTTAGAAACATACATTCCACTATGATAATTACAAAGCATCCATTGAAAAAACGTACCAATGAAATTTCGACAAACTAGAACAATTGCATTCCATTATGACAATGACAAACTAGAACAATTAAATTCCATTACGACAATGACAAACTATTACATTCCAACAATGACAAACTATCCAATGAAACAACATACCAATGAAATTTCGACAAACTATAACAGTAGTAATAGGTTGTTTGTCTTTAGAAACATACATTCCACTACAACAACGACAAAGTATCCGATGAAACAATGAAATTTTGACGAACTACAATTGTAGTAATAGGTTGCACGTCTTTCGAAACATACATCACACTATGACAAAGTATCCAATGAAACAACATACCAATGAAATTTCGACAAACTACAACAATTGCATTCCACTATGACAACAACAAACTATCCAATGAAACAACATACCAATGAAATTTCAACAAACTACAATAGTAGTAACAAGTTGTTTGTCTTTAGAAACATACATTCCACTATGACAATGACAAACTATCTAATGAACAATATACCAATGAAATTTCGACAAACTATATTACTAGTAACAGGTTGTTTGTCTTTAGAAACATACATTCCACTACAACAATGACAAAGTATCCAATGAAACAATGAAATTTCAGTGAACTAAAATAGCAGTAACAGGTTGTATGTCTTTTGAAACATACATCCCACTACGATAATGACAAAGTATCCAATTAAACAACATACCAATGAAATTTTGACAAACCACGACGCATTGAATATGTCTTTAGAAACATACGTTCCGCTACGACTGTGACAAAGTATCCAATGAAACAACATACTAATGAAATTTTGACAAACTACAATAATTTGTTTGACTTTAGAAACATACATTCCACTACGACAATGACAAAGTATCCAATGAAACAATGAAATTTCGATGAACTACAATAGTAGTAACATGTTGTATGTCTTTAGAAGCATACATCCCACTACAACAACGACAAAGTTTCCAATGAAACAACATACTAATGAAATTTCAACAAACTATGACACATTGAATATGTCTTTAGAAACATACATTCCACTACGACAATGACAAACTATCCAATGAAACAATTTACCAATACCAATGAAATTCTGACAAACTACAACACATTGAATATGTCTTTAGAAACATACATTCCACTACGACAATGATAACATATCCAATGAAACAACATACCAATGAAATTCCAACAAAATACGACACCTTAAATATGTCTTTACAACAAAGTATCCAATGAAACAACATACCAAATGGTAATAGGTTGTAATGTATCCTTCCATGTATCCATTGAATATGTTTTTAGAAACATTCCACTACGACAAAGTATCTAATAAAACAACATACCAATGAAATTTCGATAAACTAAGACACATTGAATATGTATTTACAGACATTCCACTACGACAAATTATACAATGAAACAACATACCAGGAAATTATGACAAACTACAACAAACTATCCAATGAAAAAACGTACAAATTAAATTCTAACAAACCATGACAAAGTATCCAACGAAACAACATACCAATGAAATCTTGTTATTGCAATGTATCCAATGAAACAATGTACCAATGAAATTTTGCTATGGTAATGTATCCAATGAAACTTTTCAATGCCACCAACACGGAAACAACACATCGATGAGATTTCGAAAAACATCACAAAGTATCCAATGAAACAATGTACCAATGAAATTCCAACAAACTACAACAAAGTATCCAATGAAACAGTATACCAATGAAATTATGGTATGGCAATGTATCCAATGAAACTTTCCAATGCCACCAACACATGTCTTTCGAAACATTCCACTATGACAAAGTATCCATTGAAAAATACCACCAACACATGTCTTTAGAAACATTCCACTACGACAAAGTATCCAATGAAACGACATACCGATGAAATTCTTCTATGGCAATGTATCCAATGAAACTTTTAAGTACCATCAACACATGTCTTTAGAAACATTCCATTATGACAAAGTATGCGTTGGAAAATACCAATGAAATTACGCTATGGCAAAGCATCCAATGAAACAATAATACCACCAACATGTGGCTTTAGAAACATTCCACTATGACAAAGTATCCATTAAAAAATACCAAGGAAACAACATACCAATAAAAAATTTCTATGGCAAAGTATCCAATGAAACAACAATTATAACTACATTATCCTTCCAAGTATCAATTGAAAAATATCCATATATGTCTTTAGAAACATTCCACTATCACAAAGTATTCATTGAAAAATACCAATACATGCAGTTTCCTTCCAAGTAACCATTGAAGAATACCAATACATGCAGTTTCCTTCCAATTATCTTTTGAAAAATACCAATACATGTCTTTAGAAACATTCCACCATGGCAAAGTTTGGCCAAGATTTCCATACCGATACATGCACTTTGGTATCCATTGAAAAATCCTAATAAACATTCCACCATGGCAAAATTTGGCCAAACTTTCCATACCAATACATGTATTTCCGTATCAATTAAAAAATCCTAACAAACATTCGACAATGTGGAAGTTTGGACAAGCTTTCCATACTAGTACATGAACTTTCATGCCCATTGAAAAATACTAATAAAGAATGTCTTTAGAAACATTCCACCATGACAAAGTTTGGCCAAGCTTTCCATACCATACATGCACTTTCCTTCCAAGTATTCCACTATAACAAAGTATCCATTGAAAAATACCAATACATGCACTTTCCTTTTGAATATCCATTGAAAAATACCAATACATGTCTTTAGAAACATTCCACACGGCAAAGTTTGGCCAAGCTTTCCATACCAATACATGCACTTTCATATCCATTGAAAAATCCTAATAAACATTCTACCATGGCAAAGTTTCATGGCAAAGTTTGGCCAAGGTTTCCATACCAATACATGCTCTTTCCTTCCAAGTATCCATTGAAAAAACCTAATAAAGGATGGCTTAAGAAACATTTCACCATGTAATGGGTTCTTGTGAAGCATCTTGTCACTCCTACACCATTACTTCACACACTTTATCTTGGACTACGTCAAGATGTTGCAACTATTCTTCAAATGTTAGCATCAATTTCTTCCTTGGATAATGGGATGCCAAAGGTCAATTTGCACTAAATGACTGTTGTCCCCAAATACAAATTAGGGCTCATAAGCAACCTAAAAAGTTGACCATGTTAAGGGATTAAGAAACATCAACTAAGAAAATTCACCACATAATTGCTTGAGTTTCTTCTATAAGCCAAGTTGTAGGGATATGCATATCCTAAGTGTATTGATCATTAATAGAAGTTAGTTTATGATATGTCATTACAGATGCACTTAATACTTTAATGTCTCAAGCTTTTCATATTCAAAATATCCATACCAAAGAACCTTATGGATTTGAAATGTATACTTTGGCAAAGTTTGGTCAAGCTTTCTCCACCAATACATGCACTTTCCTTCTAAGTATCCATTGAAAAGACCGAATGAAGCGTGTCTTTAAAAACATTCATTCTATAAAAAAAAATCATTAGATTGAATTGACACTTATGAAACCCTCTACCGAAAGGAAAGAAATCGCTCTAAGAAGATTTGAAATCTGAACTTTTCAGCCCTCATTCGTTGGTTGAGTTGTAGGATCGTGGAGATCAGCCTATGTTCTGGATCTGTTTAACCATCTCTCCTTTTCCAGAGCTTTCAGTGTCTGCTTTGGAGGTTGTATTGGAACGTGGTTTGCTATTGAGGGTCATCAATTAGTCTCAGTAGGAAAAATTCGATCAATATTTCTCCAAGCATCAGCTCCTCATTGAGCTCTTCGGCCCTGGTTTGTTGATGATTTTTGCAGGATCGGACTTTACCTCTTTGCCCGATCTGAGGATCTGTGAACCAGTTGATTTGCCTTTGCTCCAAGAATTTGTCTGATCACTCGACATTGAGTTTGTTCTGTTTGAGGGATCACGTTACTATTAGGATTATTAATCCTCCCTTGACCATATTGTCTATTAGATTATATTTTCCTAACTTAGGAACCTTAATTCATTATTTGGTTCCACTATTACCATTGGGTCCATTTGGCCTAATGGGGCCACCTAGATCAGTTAATAGAGTGTGGGGAACACTACTAGAGGTTAACTACCGCTTATTGCATGTGCATGCATTAGTTTGGGCACCTCCTAGACCAATTCCTACATTTTAGGAGCAACTGGGAGTCCCGACACCAACCTCCATCAGTCAGGTGGAGTTGGAACTAGTTAGTCTTAGCTATCCCTTAGTTACATTCAGTTACTTCACAATCAGTTAGTTGGCACTAGCAATGCATGGATAATGCATGGCTGCATGGGGAGGAACGCTTTTCCTACCTTCCACACTCAGTTGCATTGATTTAACTAGTTGTAACTGATTGATTGAGTTGTTGGACATTAGGGAGTTGATCTTTGGACTCACACTTTGTCAGTTACTTCACAATCAGTTAGCTAGCGCTAGTAATGCACGACTAATGCATGGTTGCATGGGGAGGAGCATTTTCCCTACCTACCACACTTAGTTCCACTGAGTTAACTAGCTTACACCGTATTGATTGAGTTATTGGACATCAGGGAGTTGATCTGTTGGACTCCAATATTGATTGAGAGACCATGAGTTAGAGATTCAGTTAGATACAATCATATCCACTTGGTAGATTCGAATTACTACCTAATGCATTCAAATTCTTCCTATTTGTAACCTAATGTACATTCGATTTATTATTGTGAATAATAATGTAAGTTTCTGAGCAATACTTGTCTGTTTCGTGTGTGGTTTGTTTTGTTCAGTTTGTATCTTCATTCTCCATTCTTTTATTGCAAACATTATTAGAACTATCTGCTTGAATATCTAAATGGAATTCAATTTCTAATATGGTATCAGATCCTTCTCAGGCAGGGTTTCATGCTGGTTTCTCATCGGTGAGGAAAAGCATGATTCTAACAGTTCGCATGTTTTAGTGTTTTTGCAGTGAAATTGACAGGTGCTACATAGCTTGTGTGAAGCTTTGCAAGTCTTCCAGCCAGAGCAATTATGAGTTCACATACTCTTGAACCACAGATCCTCACAACTTCCAATTATCTTGATTGGAAGGTTGATATGCAGTTGGCCTTGTGAAATCATGGCTACCACAAGATTATTCATGGATGGGAGGCTAAACCTCATCAGCCAGTTGAGCGGAACAAGTTTATGAACCGTTGTGCTGAAGCATTAGGGTACTCAGGTACTTATATATCTAGAGATCTCCACTTCCACCTAGAAGGCTTGAGGACTCCCAGAGAATCCTGGGAGAAGCTTGATAGCTTGTTTAACAAACAAGATGAGCTTTGGGGATACATCATGGAGAATGAGTTGGTATCTTTACATCCCAGTAGTTTCGATACTATTGAGCAATTATTTACTAAATTCAAGTCTCCGGTACTTCAGTGTAGACAGTGCATAATAGAGCGGAATGATGAGTAGAATGTCCTTTCCATACTCAGCAAACTAGGTTTTGAGTATTCTTTATTTGTTTCCATATTTCATTCCAAGTGGGAAATATTTCCTAATTGGAAGGTTCCTTTTATTTTTTCGAGTCCTTAATCAAGGAGCAAGACAAGTTGATTCGAATGGGAGTCATCAAGACATCCAAATATTATGCTCTCCTAGTTTTTGACTCTTTCAAAGTGCAAGCAAAGGGGAAATCAAAGGGGAAATCAAAGAATAAGGAGCCAAAGGTAGATGACTCGAAGCCTAAAAAAAATCAACAAACTTACAAAGGGGCCTCCGTCTCTAGGAAGAAAATGAAAAGGTGTCCCTACTTTATGAGGGGTTTTTATCCAGAAGACTCGTGCATGAAGAAGACCCTCAACCAGATGAAAGCTCTATCTGTTCAAAACAATATCTCCCTTCCACAAAGATCAGTAATGTCAGATGATGAAGAGAAGAGTGAAGAAGATGAGATATGCTTGCATGCAAGCCTCTCTCCGTCGAAGGCTTATGTGATAGATTCTGGAGCATCCAACCACATGGTTGCTTCCATGGAATCCTCCATCACTTTCCCTCTATAAGGAGGGCCTAGCAGTCAAATGGGATATGAATCTAAAATCCCAGATGTTGAGAGAGGTTCATATAAAATCCAACATGATTATTTCATGCCCTCTCCTACAGAAAAGCAAATTGTTGAAGATGAAGAAGAAGCAGATTTTTCCCTACAGTCAATTCGAATGGAAGAAAGTCTCCATAAAGTAACTCCTTCTCCTGCTGCTCCAGAAGTGTATGGGATAGCTTATATCTCATATCCTCACATGGATGATCCAGAAGAAGACATTCAAATCTCTGTTTGTGAAGAAAAACACTCTTCCTATTCTTTGCAAAAATTCTCTAGTAATTCTTTAAAATTTGTGCATAGTTTACTAGTGATTGTTTCAGAAATGGCAGAGGAATTTGATTTCTCTATCTATAATGATGTTGCTGGTGTGCATATCAGTAATACCATTGATATTATGGAAATAATATTACATTATAAGAGTGATCGATTCACTCTCATTAGTCTAGAGCTTCCAGTAAATTCCTACAGGATTACATGCACCGAAAATCAGAATTTTGAAGAAGGAGAAAATTGTGCATCTACCGTCTCAGTGGAGCAAAGTTTTGGATCTGATATGAAGCTTTTTGTATCTGGTTTATTTTCTGATATGATAATATGTGATTCAGGTTTCAAGATTCAAGACCTTTCAGTATTGCTTATAACCGGTTTCATCAATTTTGGTGTGACAAATCAAGCACCACAAGTTTCTTTCAATTTTGTTGTTGAGGATTTGATGTTAGTTCTTTCTTGTGAATTTGCTGATATCCGATTTTGTGAAATATTGGATATTTTTGAAGCTATATCAGATTATGGAGCTCAATCATCCTCTCTCCACAGTCCTAGGGCTTCTCTACCTTTGGTCACATGCTCATCTCCTCACAGAACTAGTAAATAGGGAGACATTTTGCATCCGCCTGGACACTTGATCCTAACACTTGGGGCTGATTTTACCACTCATGGCTTGCTATTCAAGGCTGAAATATATAGGTTTCTTGGGTTTTCCTCACATGGTTTGAATTCCCAAGAATCTTTTCTCTCTCTTCAGATGATTCCAGTTGCTCTACATGGGTCCAATTTTCACCGTGCAGCTGTTTATATTTCCGATTCAGTTGAGTGCATTGTTCTTCTTCCAAAGAGGAAGATTCCTCTAGACATAGGCATGTTGTTTGGATTCATGGGTTCACCGTCACAAAAGAACCAAGATACTGCTGCTGCATATTAGTAACAAAAAATTTCACAAGTTTTTTCAAAATTTGTATTTCTACTTATTTTGAGGGGGGGGGGGGTTCCCATGAGGTTTTCCCCTATTTCCTCGGTTGTATTAAGCAGCATTGTTTAATATATTTTAGATTGTATTTTGGTGACCTATGGTATTGTTACCGGGGCCCACATTTATCCAAGTTAGGATTCGAGGGGGTGTTAGGATTATTAATCCTCCCTTGACCATATTATCTATAAGATTATATTTGACTAACTTAGGAACCTTAATTCATTTATTTGGGTCCACTAGTACAATTGGGTCTAGTTGGACTATGGGGCCACCTAGATCAATTACTAGAGTGTGGGGAACACTACTAGAGGCTAACTTCCACTTACTGCATGTACATGCATTAGTTTGGGCTCCTCCTAGACCAATCCCTACATTTTAGGAGCAACTAGGAGTCCCGGCACCAACCTCCATTAGTTAGGTGGATTTGGAACTAGTTAGTCTTAGTTAGCCCCCAATTACATTCAGTTACTACACAATTAGTTAGCTAGCACTAGCAATGCATGGATGCATGGGGAGGAGCACGTTTCCTACCTACCACACTCGGTTGCACTGATTTAACTAGCTGTAACTAATTGATTGAGGTGTTGGAGATCAGGGAGTTGATATTTAGACTCAGAGTTTTTCAATTAATTCACAATCAATTAGCTATCGTTGGTAATGCATGGCTAATACATGGCTGCACGAGGAGGAGCGTTTTTCCTACCTACCACACTCAGTTGCACTGAATTAACTAGATTACACTGATTGATTGATTTATTGGACATCAAGGAGTTGATCTGTTGGACTCCAATATTGAATGAGAGACCACGATTTAGAGATTCAGTTATATATAGTCAGATCCACTTGGTAGATTCGAATTGCAACCTAATGCATTCGAATTCTTCCTATTTGTAACCTATTGTACATTGGATTTATTATTGTGAACGATGCTGTAAATTCCCAAGCAATACTTGTATGTTTCCTGTGTGGTTTGTTTTGTTTATTTTGTATCTTCATTCTCCATTATTTTGCTGCAAACATTATTAGAACTATCTGCTTGAAGATCTAAATGGCATTCAAGTTCTAATAGTTGCCAGAGTCTGTTTTTTCAGAAATTTTAACTAGTTTCTTGTTTTTATCCTATGTCTGCGTGTGCTCCTTCAATGGCCTTTGGAGGGGGTCCTCCCCCTCCTCTTCCTCTAGAGATTGATGCGTTCAAACATCTTATAGCCTCCTGTGGGAAGAGAGAGCAAATTCCATTGGTGCAGAATTTTGTGAAGAAAACATACATCCCTTCTGTTGATATGCCTACTGACCGTCCTTTTAGGACAGCCTTGAATCTAGCGGAGCGTGGGATCATTGGGAAATTTATGGGCATTTGGCCTTCTCCGAAGGCAATCGATGGATGAGTTCCACGAAACTGGAGGCCACTGATTATTGAAGGAATCCGCAATCATTTGGTTGGCAGAGGTTATTATGTTTTTGTGTTTGAATTAGTTGAATATTGAGATCTCATTTTCTGAAGTGGTCCATATTTTATGGGTCCTTAGGGGATCTATTTGAATAAATGGTTCTCGGACTTCGATCCTACCCAGGATGTACCTTAAGTTGTTCTTGTCTCGATTAGGCTCCCCCATTTACCTCTTCACCGCTGGAACTCAGAATCCCTGGAAACCATTGGGAATAAGCTCGAAAAGTACATCAATAGGGCAAAAAGGAAAGAACAATATTCATGTGCATGAATTTGTGTTGAAGTAGATTTAGAGATAGGGATGTGTGAGGCGATCAAGATTAATGTTGCATATTGTTCTCACATTTAGGAGCTTGATTATGAACAGATCCCTTTCAATTGCCTCCATTGCCATGGATATGGCCATTTTGCTCGAAATTGCAAGAAAAAATATGAAGAAGAACTTGAAAAAGAGAAGACTGATCAATGGACTAAAGTATAGAAAGTAGGCACCTCTAAACAGGACAATAGAATGAAAGGTAAATGAGGAAATGTTGGGAATGGAGCCATTCTAGTTGAGAAAAAAATCTTTTAAATATCAGGTTGTTGGAAATGCTTCCGCTTCTTCTAATCCTTTTGTTTTTTTAAGCCCTCCTAAGGATCATAACTCTACTATTCTCGAAGAGGGTGAAGTGTAGCAATCTGATGTGCATATAGAAGAAGGTGAAGTAAACCTTGAGTCTCAGGAACAAGCTGATCCAGTAATCTTAGAAACACCAAGTGCAGATGAAATCCTGTAGGAACTTCATAATTCTTCCATGGGAGTCACATCTTCTCCCTCTTATACATAAATTCTAAAGAAGAAATCAGTAGAGACTTATGGCTCCTCGGAAGAAGATTCTATAGAGCAATTCACTAAA
The DNA here is from genome assembly GCA_001517045.1 of Pseudotsuga menziesii. Taxonomy (NCBI): domain Eukaryota; kingdom Viridiplantae; phylum Streptophyta; class Pinopsida; order Pinales; family Pinaceae; genus Pseudotsuga; species Pseudotsuga menziesii. The sequence continues at coordinate 198,351 of LPNX010363614.1, read as the reverse complement.
AAGGTAGGAAGGAAGTCTCGAAAGGAGGTCAGAGAAGAACAAGCTGACAAATTAAAGATGCAGGGTAGTCATACTACAATAGAAATGTCATTAGGAAGAAGTAAGCGGAATAGACCCCCAAAGGGAGGGACAACTCCCTTTTTCATGGGTAAATAATGCAGATCGTCTCTTGGAACTGCATGGGACTGGGGAATCCCTTTAAGGTAGAAGTAATTAAATATCTATTAAAAATAAAACATTACGATGTTCTCTTTCTCCAAGAAACAAAGATATAAGAGGAAACTCTTTTATCCTTAAGCAGATCAAAGTGGAAAAAGAACGCAGGCTTCGTAGTAAGTGCACAGGGCACTTCAAGGGGCCTCGCAACCTTATGGTGTGAGGACAATTTTCTTCTAAAAGCCTAGCTACCCAACATTGGATCTATACATAATTACAACATTTACCAAGTAATATTTCCTTGGCTCTCTCCAATCTTTATGTCCCAGATAATTTTATTGAGAAAACAGTCTGCTGGAAATCTTTGTCAGATTTTATGGAAATCCACTCCCCCATAAACATTACAGTGGAAGGGGATCTCAATATTATTTTAGATCCTAAGGAGAAAATAGGAGGTGTACGGGACAAGGATCCACTTTAGCACTTAGTGGAGTCGATTATTCATGCTAGAGACCTCCTTGACTTCAAACCCAAGAAAGGGCGCTTCACTTGGACCAATAACAAAATAGGGTCTTCCAAAATTTATGCTCGTCTTGATAGATTTCTGGTTCAAATCTCTTTGATGGATGGAAACATTTTAATCTCTTCCAAAATTGTTCCCAAGCTCACTTCTGATCATCATCCTATTTCCCTGTTGTTGGAAGAAGAGGAAAATATCGGCACTATCCTATTTCATTTTAGTCCTGTTTGGATTGAGAGGGGGGGGTTTTGTGAAACAGTTTCTCAAGCTTGCAGGTACCAGTTTGGTGAAGGTTCCCCCAATTTTGTTTGGGAAGGGAAAAATTAAAATGCACTAAATAAGCTTTGAAAAAATGGATGAAAACTCCTCTCTCAAATCCATTGAGAAGGAGGCAAGAGTCGGTGTTTGTTTTAGCTGAGCTTCGCCTTAGTATGGAGGATTCTGAAATCTCTAAATTTCTATTGGTGAATGAGAAGACCGTGCAAAAAAAATACTTTCCTCTCCTTTTTCCAAGAAGAATAACATCCGTGCCTTAAGTCCCATATCCTATGGATGCAAGCTGGTGAAAAAAACTTTCGCTTCTTTCACAGGCAATGCAGATCCAGACTCTCTTGAAATCACATCTCGAAAATAAGTACAAGTGAGGGTGAAGGTATTAAAGGACAATCACAATTACAACAGGATGCTAAATCGCACTTCCAGCAATTGTTCCATGAGAACGACATTTCTGATGATATTGCAAGTGCCAAATTTTTATCCAACATTCCCTCTTTGGTTAGTTCTAAGGTAAATGTTGGATTAGTTAAACCTTTCACTAAAAAAAAAAAAGTAGTGGATGTTATCTAGACAATGGAGTTGGATAAATCTCCCGGGCCGGATGAATTCTCTATCCATTTCTACAGAATTTGTTGGAATATTATAAAACTAGACCTCTTCCCTATGATTTCAGCCTTTCTTAAAAAAACCAAAGTGGGAGGGTGCACTAATTCTACTTTTCTTGCCTTAATTCCAAAGCAAGTTAATCTAGCATCTTTTGACAAGTTTCGACCTATCTCGCTTTGTAATGTTTCTTGCAAAATCTTAGCCAATCTCTTAGCCAATAGACTAAAGCCTCTATTAGGAACTTTAATTTCACCTCTCTAGGGGGGGGTTTGTCAAAGGAAGACACTTGATAGATAACATGATCCAAGTGTAGGAAGCCCTCCATTCCAGCTTTCAAAGGAAGGAGAAAGGCATGCTCATCAAACTGGATATGAAAAATGCCTTTGACTGTTTCAAGCTTTCCTTTATCTATCAAGTTATTCTCTCTTTTGGCTTTAGTGCATATTTTGTTCGTTTGATAAAAGCATGCACATATAGGCCCTGGATAGCGCCTCTTGTTAATGGTAGACCAACAGACTTCTTCCAAGATTTAGTAGGTCTTCATCAAGGGTTCCCTCTGTCACCTTTCCTTTATATTTTGATGGCTGAATCTTTAAGTAGAAAGCTTACAGTAGAGCTGGTTGCAGGTTTTCTCCCTGGAATTAAGATAGCAAGAGGTGTGGATCCTATAAACCATGTCCTATTTGTCAATGATTCTCTCCTCCTAGGAGGGGCATCCTTAAATATTGCTCAGGCCTTTAATGAAATATTACAAAATTTATGTTTAACTACATGAGCACTTATTAACAAAAGCAAGAGTATTGTATATGGTTGGAATGTAGACCATTTGTATATTCTCTGAATTGCTCATTCCTTGAGATTCCCTCATTTTGATAAGTGGGATAAGATCAAGTATTTGGGCCTTCCAGTAACCTTAGGACCTAGCCCTCCGTCGTTGTGCTTGAAAGTGATAAGTAAACTAAAAGCAAAAATAGTATCCTGGGGTGGCCAATGGTTAACAAAGGATGGGGAGTTGATTTTGATTAAAGCGGTCCTTTCAGCTCTCCCCACCTTCCAGTTCTCTCTACTTCTTGCTCCCAAGTCCATATCGGCTCAGATTTCCAAACTACTTCGAGACTTTCTTTGGGAGGGTGGCAAAGGCAATAAGAAAAAGATGCATCTGGTAAGTTGGGATGTTCTTAAAAGACCAACTTCTAAAGGTGGTTTGCAAATTCGATATCCTGAATTGGAAAATATGGCATTGGGAGGTAAACTCATCTGGCATTTGTATGCAGATACAAACCATCTCGTAAGTAATATCTTCTAGAGGAAATATCTAAAGGGTGCCTCTTTGCGAAATTTAAAAATTGCAAACACCCCTACAGGCACAACAATCTAGAATTTACGCAGAAAAGGAATAGATAATATTCACCATCATCTCTATAGAATTCCTGGCAATGGGAAAAGGATATTTTTATGTGATGATAATATCTTAGCAAATCCTCCTCTTTCCTCTTTCAACTCATTAAATGAGATCAAGTCTTGGTTAACCAACAAAGGCCTTCTTCACCTGAAAGACATTTATTTTTGGGACAACGCTAGAAATTGGGTTGGATGGTCTTTTCTTGAGATCCCAGATCATCTTCTCTCCCAACAAAAATTGTTGATTTCATCTTTGTCAGGACTCGCACCAATTCACTGCTCTTACAAAGATAAATGGGGGTCGGATCGATATGGAAATTACTCAGTTGCCCAAGGCTACTCTAATTTGAAAATTCCTGTTGTCTCTTGATTATCCCCTGTGCTATAGAAATTTGTTTGGTCTTCTTACAGTCTTCCCAAGGTGAACTTCTTCACATGGATGCTTGTTATCCCTCCAGGAAACCCTTCTAGGTTGCAGCTTGAAGATGCCTAGTAACTTTAATATTTTCTTAATGATGGGTAATATGGATCAAGTTGGATGACCTAATAAAAACTCACTTATTCAAAACATGCATAAACACACTCAGATACACAAGGCTTTTAACCACTGCTGTTCAGAGAGTTTATAAAAGGTAGATGTATGAAGAATTCTGATTATGCTAGCAGACTCAGACACAAAGCATATATGAATGGCTAATCACAATAGGTAAATGATACTTTATATTCAATTCATCAATACAAATATAGGATAACAGCTATCTGGCATTAGACAAATAGAACAAACATGAAATGACCATTCAAGTGCAAGTACATAAAGGTAGAAAATGAAATATGAACATAAATGGCAAAAGAAGCGTATATTACTGGCATGAAATGAGAAGTATGAGAGTACAAGTATTAAAAAGTCTCCAAATTAGAACCCCCCTACAATGTTATTCAATGATCTTAAATAATCTTTACAAATCAGTTTCAAGATCCTCAAAAGATGGATCTGATAACCTCTTTTCCTATCTCAAATCAGAATTTGTGAGGTGGCTGGAAAATGCAGAAATTTATGGAAATATGCTGCTCATAGATTGACCTATATATCTCAAATAAAAATAGATTTTGTAAAAATGAGAGAGGTTACTGTTCTTTGGTTTGTTATGAGAAAAATTCACTCTCATTTATTTGAGATTCATTTTCATGTTCCCGACATCTATATTTCAAAAACATGTGTCAAATAGGGGAATTCTAAGATCTGAAATTTAGGGATTAGAGATGGATTCAATTATCCCATTATGTGACACCCATAGGAAAAATGAAAGAGGTTATTGTTCTTTGACATGTTAGGAACAAAAACCCTCGACCATTTTTCAAAATGATTCTCCAGTCACTCAGAATCATTATTTGAAAATATGACTTTTCATAGTAGAAACGCCAATTTTGGTGGCTTGGAGCGCCCTGAAATTTTGGTCTTAGCTGCTGAAAGTCCTCTTTTGGTGGCTTAGAGACCGTTTTGAAACAATGATTAGCCACATAAACCTATGTTTCGAGTTTTTTGAAATAAAAACTAACTCCAAAGTTTTTCTTAAAATATTTACAAGTTAGAACTCATTAAAATCAGCGTGAAAAAATTTAATAAAGTTTTTTCTAATGACTTTCTACCTATTAATAAAATAAATTTGACTAATTTATTTGAGGAGATAACATTTGGCTCCTACTCGGGGATGAAAGTCTCCCTGTGAGGTTTCAAGAACCACAGATCCAATGTCGTTCGTGTAAAACAAAAATTCAAACCTATCCTGTAGTGTTCCATTGGGCATGGAGTCATTTGTCCTTTATAACTGATCCCCTGCAACCTGCCTGTAGCCTGCTTTGCTTATTCATGAAAACAACTGAAAATGATCTAGCTGCTCATATGAAGAACTTATTTTCCTGCTTATTCCTACTCTTAACTAGTAAAAACATGCTCATCATGTGACATCATGCTTCCAATGAAGCCATGATAACATCGAACTATTTACAAAATCTCTTTGCATGCAGATAAATTTCAGAGAACACTTCATGTCGTGCAGCAAAATTTCAACTTGCAGAGAATACTTACAATCATCATTTGCTTTGATTCCAAAGATTGCACAAATGAAGACTTCTGAAAAACATAACTCCATATAAACGGCTACCGAATCATAGAAAGAAGTTAACTCTGCTTGCTGCTCAAGCCTTTCTTCTCCTTCTGATATATGGATCTGCTCATAAACAAGTTTTTGTAATTCTGAAAATAACAGTGAGTTGATTTGACTGCTAATCCCTTCTTGTTTGATATTTTTTTCAATAATGATATCAGTCTTTTGTTCATGAGATGTTGCAAACAGAAGACAAGATCTTAAATCTTTAGGCAGATTAAACTTATCATATTTAATGTCTGCTGCAAACACAGAATGGCTAATTTCAACATGATGTTGTTCCTTGATGAGCAAAGAAAAAGGCTCATCAAAATCAGATTTGTAGTTGTCATATATGGGTTGGCTGCTGCTCAAGTCAACATTATTTGTTGTAGAAATATGTTCTTATTCAGCTTCATAATTATAAAAAATCGGAGAACAAAAAACCTCTGCATCTTGCCAAGAAGAACACACAATCTTCTGACCCTTCTCTTCACTTACATGTGAGAACATATTGTAGGCAGCCTCTTGAAAAATTTCAGTAAATTCTTCTTCTATAACTATTTCTTCATACAAATCAAAGGCAACAGGTGCATCAGAGACAAGGCCTGATGTATCTACAACCATGCAATCCTCATAATTAATTGTATCAAGAAGCTCTTTCTCAACCACATAATTTTCATTTTTACAAATAGAAGAATGAACTACTTTCTGCTGAACTTGCTTCTCAAATTCATGACAGCAATCTTCAAAGAAACTTTCAACTGGAAATTCATCTTTACAAAACAAATGAAAAGCATCATGAAAACTCGTTAATGAGTGAATACTTAAAGCTGGAAGAGATCGACACCAATCAAGGGCTGCTCCCTTCAATGAATATTTGAAAATCTTAATTTGAACATCCTCATGTATAATTTCAAGCCGATGAATAAAGTCACTGAAAATCCAGCAAGTGTTCAGCTGGCACTTCCCACTCTTCTCCTCGAAATATGGGAAGACTATTTTCCCATTCATATATACTAGGTACTGGATGAGGGTAACCAGAAATACTTGAGAAATTGCAAAATGCATACCTCTTGTTCATTTCATACCAGTGGAGTCACCAACAGATTTTTGAACAATGCCAGTCGCCACTGAATTCGTCCTTCATGGAGTCGCCAGATAGATGATTACAACCAAAAAAGTTTCAAGACTTTGTCTATCATCAAAGCTGGAACTATGTCATCTCCCAGGGAAGCTGAGCTTCAATATCTTTTCCCCGGCAACGACGCCAATTTGTTAGCCCTCTAGGAAACTCTTCTAGATTGCAACTCGAAGATGCCTGGTAACTTTAATATTTTATTAATAATGGGTAATATGGATCAAGTTGGATGGCCTAATCAAAACTCACTCATTCAAAACATGCATAAACACACTCAGATAGACAAGGCTTTTAACCACTACTATTCAGAGAGTTTATAAAAGGTAGATGTATGAAGAATTCTTATTATGCTAGCAGACTCATACACAAAGCATATATGAATGGCTAATCACAATAAGTAAATGATACTTGCTATTCAATTCATCAATACAAATATAGGATGACAGTTATCTGGCATTAGACAAATAGAACAAACATGAAATGAACATTCAAGTGCAAGTACATAAAGGTAGAAAATGAAATTTGAACATAAATGGCAAAAGAAGCTTATATTACTAGCATGAAAAGAGAAGTATGAGAGTACAGGTATGAAAAAGTCTCCAAAGTCGAACCCTCCTACAATTATTCTTCAATGAGATTAAATAATATTTACAAATGAGTTTCAAGATCCTCAAAAAATGGATCTGATAACCTCTTTTCCTATCTAAAATCCGAATTTGTGAGGTGGCCGGAAAATGCAGAAATTTCTGGAAATATGCTGCTCAGAGATTGACCTATATCACTCAAATAAAAATAGATTTTTTAAAACTGAGAGAGACTATTGTTCTTTGGTTTGTTATGAGAAAAAAATTCTCTCCTTTAGTTGAGATTCATTTTCATTTTCCCGACATCTGTATTTCAAAAACATGTGTCAAACAGGAGAATTCTGAGATCTGAAATTTAGGGCTCAGAGATGGATTTGATTCTCCCAATATGTTACACTTTTATGAAAAATGAGAGAGGTTATTTTTCTATGACATGTTAGGAACAAAAACCTCTGACTGTTTTGCAAAATGATTCTCCGAACGCTCAGAATCGTCATTTGAAAATCATGACTTTTCACAGTAAAAACGCCAATTTCGGTGGCTTGGAGCGCCCTGAAATTTTGGTCTTAGCTTGCAAAAGTCCGCTTTTGGTGGCTTAGAAAATATTTTGAAATAATGCTTAGCCACGAAAACCTGTGTTTCGAGTTTTTTGAAATAAATACTAACTCCATAGTTTTTTTTTATAAATATTTACAAGTTAGAACTCATTAAAATGAGCCTGAAAAAATTTAATAAAGTTTTTCCTAATGACTTTCTAGCTCTTAATCAAATAAATTTGACTAATTAATTTGAGGAGATAACACTGCTGATGCACAAAAGGGTACTTACAGGGGAAAATTTGTCCAAACGTGGGTTCCTAGGACCATTTAGGTGTTGTTTTTGCAACTCTGTTGTTGAAATGTCTGACCACATCTTCATTGATTGCGCTTTCTCTCAATCGGTGTGGGAATTGGTCCTCAATGGACTGGTTGCTTATGTTCCTTCCCAAATTTATGTTGTCTCTTTTTCCATCTCTTGGCAAGATTGGATTCCAGAGACAATAGATAAAAATGCTAATTGGACCAAACTGTGAAAAATAGTCCTGAAATGTATTTGGTGGAAACTGTGGATAGCAAGAAACGATTGGATTTTCAATAGCAAGACGTCAACCCCCTTTATCGTGGCAAAAAAAATCAAATATTTCATATCTGAATCAGCATGTAATTTTGTTTCCCTTCCATCACTGTCTTCAGAATTTACTACGTGGATGGGAATCTGCTCGACAGGATCTCGATTGCCGGTATCCTCCAAACCTGTGTGTTCCCCTTCCTGGAGAGTGCTTTGCAGTGAAGAAGTGGCAAAAAAATCAAATCTTTCATAACTGAATCAACACATAATTTTGTTTCCCTTCCATCACTGTCTTCAGAAGATACAGCGTGGATGGGAATCTGCTCAACGGGATCTCGATTGCCAGTATCCTCCAAACCTGTGTGTTCCCCTTCCTAGAGAGTGTGTTGTAGTGAAGAATATTTTTTTGCTTGGTGGAAGAACACCTCCTCTGCTACCATTTTTTTATGGTGCGTCCAAGGGGAATCCTGGGATTGCTGGAGTTGGGGGTCTAATTATTTCTCCGGATAGACTGACCAAATCTTGGTTCAGCTGGGGATTAGGAATAAGGTCGAATAACCAGGCTGAAAGTTACAGTCTCCTTAAGGTGTGCCAGATTGCAAAGGAGATCGGGTATAAGTCAATTCAAATTTTTGGAGATTCAGAGTTGTTGATTAAATTGTTAAATTCAGAAGACCAGTTTATCAATTCATCCTTGAATAAAACTTTGTAGAGAATCTAAAATTCATTGAATGAGTTTGAAAGTGTTTCCTCTTTCCATATTTATGGGAAATAAATAAATAAATAGATTCTCTCACAAACAAAGCTTGCCTGTTGTCACAAGGAAACCTCGACTTCAGTGGAGAACCCAACGCATTTAATCCAATTCCTTAATTGTGTTCTAATAAGCTATGAACTGACTGGGTATCTTTTCAATTTGTAATAAAATGTACATACTTTGATCTTCTTGAAGTTTTACTTCTGCTCTGTGTGTAATTGGCTAATTAGGCAATTACTAAATCAAACTTGATTTTTTTTCATTATATATATATATATATATATATATATATATATATATATATTATCCGTTTGAGTTTAAAAAAAAAGATTCATTCTATCATGTAATGGGTTCTTGTGAAACATCTTCCACCAGTGCTTCATAGAAAAAAAATATGTTTGGTACAAATTTAATTGTACCAAGAGTAGTAAGGTGTTCTACAACCCTATATGGGTGAGATGTGTTCCTAACGGTCATAACATAATATACAAAATAATCACCACACAATCGAAAAATATATTCAATCAACAAAATAATTTCAATTCACGGAGAATCTTTGTGCAATTATCTGTGAGAAACAAGGGATCAAAGTTCTCGAGGTCCAAGCTATTTTAAACATGTAAAAAAATTAAGATAAAACAATTTACACCTCAAGAAATTGGATCCCTCTTGGTGCTCAGCAGATTTGTGTTTAACATGGATCTATTTTGATTAATATCAAAGGAAATCTTACTTTGTCATCAAATCGATTTATCTTGGACTATGCCAAGATGTTACAACTATAAAGGTCAATTCGCACTGAACAACCTTTGTCCCCAAAGTGGTTGATCACATTAAAATATTAAAACACATCAACTAAATAAATTGGCCATAAAATTCCTTTAGTTGCTTTTGTAACCGAAGTGGTTGATCACATTAAAATATTAAAACACATCAACTAAATAAATTGGCCATAAAATTCTTTTAGTTACTTTTATAAACTAAGTTGTTGGAATATGATATTTAAATTTTTAAATATTACTAATATGTTAATATAAAATAATAAAAATAAAAATATTCTATATTACCATCATATCACTTGAGGTGCAAACCCCCTTTTTTTTCCACCTCAAGGTATTTTATCCCTCTTTAGAGCCAAAGTTATGAAATTACCACATTAAAATCATCTCATCCAAAAAAATAAACATTATTTACACCATTTTAACTTAATTAGAGATATTGTTGTGAATGTGGGACACAAATCCAACAAATAGACAAAAGTTGCATTAATTAATTAATTATGAAGTAAAACACTTGCAAATTGTGTTGAAATTTGAGAGGTAAATAGTCGTCATTTGCCATGGTCAAGTTCTCTCCCCTTGTAATTAAGGAAGGGGCGGCAGGAGGGGGAGGGGTGCTCTTTGACCCCGGTGGACAGTTGAATCTCAGTTATGCCTGGAATTTGGGAAGCGACACTAATAATATGGCAGAAGCCCTTGCCCTTTGGCAAGGTTTAAGTCAGGCTATTAGCCTTGGCGTCCAAGAATTAACGGTGGTTGGGGACTCGAGGATGATCATCCAGCATCTCTTCAATCGGGAGTTGCCCTCCTCTTTTCGCTTAAAACAAGTGATCCGAAGAATTTTAATCCTAATTCCTCTCTTCCGAAATATAGACTTCTTCCACGTCTTAAGAGAATTCAATAAACAAGCTGATAATGCTGCAAATGAGGCTATTTCCTTAGATTATGGGGTTCTCAGCCTTAATGGCATTACAAGGGTGGATCCAATCCCCTAAGTCTAAGGTTTTGATGATAAATCGGATGAAGGGGGGCTCATGGCATAGGGGCCCCAGCAGCGCGTCATCAGTCTTGGCTGATCCGTGGCTCCCTCTCCTCTCGGATCATGGTGACACGCGCCAAGCGGATCTTCCATCCGCCATGCAATTTTCTCCCATTAAAATCCTCGGCTGTCCAAATCCTTCACAGCATTTTCGCTCGCTGCTTCTTATGATGGCGTTTAATTATTCTTGCAAGCGGATTTTTGCTCGTACATCTGGTCGTACTTCGCAGCAGGATGGTATTAGTTGTGTAATTCTCGCCAGTCCGTCGATTGAGGGGAAGGAGTTATGGAGCATTCATTTTTATTCATGGAGAATTTTGGCCCATCTCCCTCCGGATCATGTAAGAATGCCGCTCTTGCCTGATAAGACCGTGAGATCAGATGGAATTTCGTATGGTAATGATAATCAGAACTGCCTCAGTCCTCAGAAGTGCGATGAATTCGATTTCTCGGTACGCTGTCATCGCTCAGGTTGTTTCTTAATCCTTCGGGGGGCTTTAAAAACCCTGGACAAGCAGACAGTGGGCAGAAAGCAGGATAGTTGGTTCCAGCGGATAGCCGTTTATTCTAGTCCAGAGGTTGGCTTTCCCGTGAAGACCTCCTTGGTTAGGTGGCGAGGTTTTCCCCTTCTGGTGGCTGTGCTCTCGGTGGTTTTCCTGCCAGCGTTGGTGGACATGGCTGAGTCAATAGGTTCCTTCGCCTCCTCTCCGGATCCTGTGGAGGAGTTGGCGGCTGATATCAAGGTCATCAAACGCAGAGTTCGCAAGCAAGGCGACTGTCTGCGCCAGATTGATGTTATGGGTGGACAACGCCTGAGTCAATTAGAAGAGGATATTGGGCGTCTGTGCACGGAATCTCATGAAGCCATGAAGAACCTGGAAGCAGGGGTTCAGCATGCATTGGCGAAATTGGACCTAAGGCTGCAAAATCTGGAGCAGAAATGGGCCAAATGAAAGAATGTTGGCTCTGCAGGGTCTGTCAACCCAGGTGCAGAAGTTACTCGGAGTTAGTTAGACTGTGTCAGTCCTTTTCAGTTAGTCTCTATCTATAAGTCCTGATTTTGCAGTTTTACAGGCATATGTAATTACTCTATGTAGTTTGCAGTATACTCTATGTAGTTTGTAGTAGTTTGCAGTCCTGGTAGCCGAGTTCCCAGGCTTACTGGTTTTGTCGTTGTACTCTCTTTTGGCTTGGCCATCCTTTAATATATATCTCTAACCGTTCTTGTCACAAAAAAAAAAAAAAAAAAGTTCTCTCCCCTTGTCAGGTAAACTTTACTCAGTCAATTCAATGTTTCATATAGTTATTATAAATTTTATTTTAAAAAAATAACTATTATAATGGCCTTATAACAGGTAAATCCTACAAATAGGCAATTTTTTTATCAATAATGAAGTAAAATACTTGCAATTTACCTAATTATAATTAATTTACAATTATCACGAAACTAATATCTAACTTATCGTTTTATTATTAACTTATCAATACATAACCTAATATATTTTC
>LPNX010363614.1:46239-184899 GCA_001517045.1 Pseudotsuga menziesii | reverse complement strand
AATCTACCTAATTTGAAGTGGACATTTGTTTGGTTTTATAATTTTTTAGATATTTAGTCTTTTGAACCGACATGGTGGTGTGTCAAAGGCCACACATCTCATCCACGTTAGGCTGTAGAAAGCAACACACTTCTCATCCACTTTCGGCTGTAAAAAACACCTCTAAACACAATAAAGATTATATTTACATCAAATTTATAAAAACAAAACATAATATATTATTATTAAATTTGAAGTTTAAAAAGTTATATAATTTAAAACTTCTCTATATTATACTTTTTAACACATAAATTTTATTTTTTAAAGTTAAAATATACTACAACCAACCTACAACATATGAAATAAATTAATAATAATTTTTTTAAAGTATAATTCTAAACCTTTTACAACTTAAACTTGTGAATCCAGTAGCTTCCTTGCATCGATATCATGAAGAGGGACTTGGAGATGGCAGCATAAAGAGGTACCTGGACTTTCCAAATTTTGAGCCTATTGAGCTTAAGCCTGCCTATAACAACTTCTCCATTCCCCATATTTCAAAGGAAAAGACACTTGCACTGCATGCAAAGGAGTTATCATGGTGAACCACACCACTTGGCAGCTCGACCATGGTGAACAACCCCAAGAATAGTGCCAACAACTTCCTCTCTCCAACAAACCTCCTCTCTCTCTCTCTCTCTCTCTCTCTCTCTCTCTCTCTCTCTCTCTCTCTCTCTCTCTCTCTCTCTCACACATACCTACTTGCACGATATGTGTACAAATGAGGCACATGCCTCACTTCGCGTGCACGTGGACACACACACTTACTTACGCAAGATGTGTACAAATGAGGCATGCGCCTCACCTATTTATACTCATCAAGTGAGTGACACAATTATGTAACTAGGTCGGCCTAGTCCTTTAATTAGGGCCGACCTACCTAGGAAGACTCAAAATAACATTTATAAAATACTTTTGAGGGTATTATTGACCTGACTTACAACGAAGGTTTTACCCCATGACTTTTACATGATCAAGTACATCAATGACATCTCTGAGCAAAGGAATAACATCTCTGAAGGGAGGAATAATAAAGGAAATACAATAAAATAAATTCTGAAGTTACATTTCTTTAACACAACTCGACTAGAATATCCTTTTGGGTTGTAGTTATATGTATTCCATGAAGGTAGTTGCCTCTTCAGTATTCTACATCACGATGTTTCCATTTAATGGGAAGATAGTCACCCTTGACCAATTCAACTACTATGATCCTCATGCCACCACCAACCCCAAAAAATTCCTACCATAGTAAGCGAGGTGAAACAAATCCCTTATGTTGATGTATTCCTGGGCGTGTACAAATATTTCAACTTGTTAGGGGCATACTCGAGACCTCCTTCTGAAATCCCTACATCGACATATGGCCTTATGTGAGCTATTTTCACCTCTAAAAATGCACTTCCAACCACTTTGGAATCATCGTAAACCCCTCCAATGAGTCATGGAATTGAACAGACATTAAGTCCATTAGTGCACCCCCCATGGGAGTGAAAGGGATCATGTCAGTCATGGCTCATCTAACTCTACCCAGGCTTACTTTTGGAATGCATGTTTGGTATCTCACGCCACCCTACCAAAAAATGGCCTCAAAACCAGTGGCCCACTATGAGTTTGTACCAGTTATGCCAATTACACCATTTATCATGCACATCGAGCCAACAACGCCTACAACCAAATCACCACTATCCATCGCTAAACCTAATAATGGGGGCATATGAGAACCCAAGTTTCCAACCCCCATTGTGACCAAATCCTTCCTTGAATCACCATTTGTAGTCACCCGACCTAAATCAAAGGGCATAATTCAACCTAGGTTGAAATCCCTATTAATGACAAACACTACTACCACCACAAGGGTCAACCCATTGTGTGCCCTATGTGGGAAATAAGGCCATGTGACCAACCTATTCCCCACCTTGTTGGAGCTAGGGAATTTTCTTAATACCTCTATTAGTGTGATGCATGTGGCACATAATACAATAGGGAGCACACCTTCATGTACCAATCACACATGTTTAATTTGATTTTAGTTTGGGCATTATACACGCCATTGTCCCGACCTCCCACGATTTTGGGACACCTTGGAAACCATCCACCTCACATGCCCTTTGGTTAATATTCCTTCACCTCGACAACAAGAAATGGCTTCCATAAATGTTTCACTACATCAAAAACAACACTTGTTGTGCCTCCTTCCGAAATGGCTAGCACAGTGGTACCTACGCCACAAAGACCACAACCTATAGATGTTGAGCCTAAAAAGAATCCCCGGGGATGTACATCCTGTGGGCACCATACTCACATGATTCTCATTAGATTAGCATCATCATAATTAACCCCTCACCGTTAATTACAACACCTGAGCCTACTCGTGCCAAAATCCCATGCCCATGTCAATTATGTGGTGACACTTCCTACTACTCGTTTCAGCTCCCCATCTTACATTCCAAATGAGAAGTATGCCTCGAACATATGCATCTACAAGATCAACTTCCCACCATAAGGTATTTCTGCAAGGATTACTAGTCAAGGAAATCGTTCCCCCTTTACTAGATACCCTGGATATCACATCCTCTGTGGTTGGTCTACTCACTGTTCTATTCACCAATGATGATAGATTGTCCTCCGATGAAGACCAAGATCCACCCCATCCATTACATGTTTTATGGACACCAGTGGATCTCCATTCAATTTTTGGATTTATATCAATACATACGAGTATTACCACCTAGATATAACTCTCAATTCCAACACATGGAGAACCCATATTCAACATGGTGGAATCATCTTTCACCCTTTACATTCTCCATTTGCACCTTAAAAAGAACAATGTAACATTTTATTCTTTGTATTTTCGATCCCTTCGATTGAAAATATAATCATCATTTTTTTGCAATGCAAATGATCTTGCTCAGATAAATTTATTGTCTCCGTAGATGGCACAAATTGTTGGCTAAAGGATCTAACATCAACTGCTTGGGCCAGTTATACCCCATCCCAAACTCTATGCCACATCGATGGAGTTTTCCTGGGGGAACTCACTAATAACCAAGCAAAATATGACATATTCATTGGGTTGTTAAGTGACGCCATCCATCTTGGCATACGTCATTTACATGAGCACCTATATCCCTGTTGATGCCTAGAAAATCCCAGGTACTAACAATAAGGATTCTCCCCAATAATCGTTCCCAATTAGATTGCTTATCGTTTGGTATGGGGAATCCATCCGGTTAACGTCCTGGCTACCGTAAGGTTAAATTAAATTTGCAATTCTACTTACCGGTTGTGGCCCGGTCCACCGTTTATGTATTTTATGTTTTATATAAATGGTATGCAAGTATCTAGATTAAATGTAATTTTAATAGAAAACAAATGGCTTCACAATGTGATGCGTAGGGTCTTACCTCCCGTCTTATCCCCTTTGTCCCTGAACTACAGAAAGCAAATAATATCTACTCCTATCTAACCTATCCCCTTTGCACAAGAAATTTTATAGACAGTTAATACATTTGGAATACATAAACATAGCATAAAAATTAGCATAGAGATAGCTCATTGTTTGTTAAAACATTCATTACTCATTTGTTGCATAAGATTCGTAACAAGGAAATGAAATCATTCACAACATAGGAATAGTCTATAAGTTAGAACGATATCACAAGTTTGCATATTAAGCTAAAGCAGAAATAGTTCCATATTCAGCCATATAAACAACATGCATTTGAAACTCGAACAACTCCTTCTCCAACAAAAAATTTATCCTCTTTACTATAAAAATAAATAGTCCTTCTTACAACAAGTATTTCACATATTAGAGCTAGAAAAGTCCTCTTCTATTCGATTCTATATATATTTATACATTTCAAAATGACTCTTGGTATTCTCTTCCCTTTGGGCTTCCCCTAACCTTTCATTTACAAAATTCATCCTTTAGTGTGCTCACTAGGAAAAGGACCTAAAAGAAAATATTACATAAAGAAACTCCCACTTGTGAATAAGTCAAATAATCTAAGTGGACCCAGCTTGAATTTTAACGTACACATCCCATGCTTGGGCTTCTTCATTTATAATTCAATATTCTGCTGGCTTCAACACTCGCGCTGGTATCTCATGTTATGACAACTGGGACTCTATCTCTTTGACCTTTGGTGCGTTTTGATTCAGCAACTATTCAAACAGATGCTTATGCATTGAAACATGTACGATCTAGACTCCAATGGCTTCCTGACTGATACATTCAATCTTATATATGCTCTCTTCTCATGTCTGTAGCCTATCTTGGAGGTTCTTCAAATGTTGCCCTCTGGCCGGGAAATCCTGCTACGGGCCACCTACTAAAATCTGGCATTGATGGTGGATCGAACACATTCCTTTGTAAAACTCAATACATTTCTCTATGGTTTTATCAATGCTTGTGTTCAACCGTACTACTGATTTGTAGCCAAAATTTAATATCACTAATTCCATCTTGATACTTCCTAAGGTTTCCTGGGGCATGTTTACCGGGAAGGATGAATGAGCTCCAATCCAGGTGAGTTGGCTTCGAACAATTTCTGCCACGTTGGCAAACTTCTTTCGGAGCTCTGCTGCATTTTTTACTATCTCTTTTAGCCTTGCTTCAATCTGTTAACTTTATACATTTCCCTAGCCAACTTCAACAAAAATTGATTCAATTATTTTTGCAACAACAATGATTGATTTTGGAAAGAAGCAATATCCAACTATTTCTTCTTTTCTTCCTGGAGTTGCTTATTTAGCAAAATGTTTTGAACTTCTAATTCCTCAACCTTTTTATTAGCTCCATCTTCTTTGTGTTCTACTTCTGCAACTCACTTCTTGAGATCCCTTTTTTCCCCTTCAATGATATTCACTGGCAATACCAGGGCATCCTTGTCAGATTGCAAAATCTGGCATGCCTCTCTAAATTTCTCCAGCTCGCTGAGACTATCTTCATGTTTTCTTTTCAGGATTTGTCCTTCACCTCTTTCTTTCTTTAAAGTTTCCCTCATTTGAGATATCTCCCCTTTATATTTCTCTAGATCATCCACCATTTTATCTACATTTGCAAGGGCTGAGGCTACACCTGCCCTTGCAAGGAGTTTAGGATCCTTGCTAGTCCCATGGACGACTGTTTTCTCAATTACCACAACTCCTATAAGCTTCTTCCCAGTGTCCACCCTCTTTTCGGTTCTCATGACAATACTTTTCTTATTTCTATCATAGAAAATTGTAGTAAGGTCAGCTACCGCATGCTCTTCAAATGGAATGCAAGGAATTAGTCCAAATTCTAACACGGAAGTTGGATGCTTTGTTGCCATGTTGCTTGATGGAAAAAATCGATTGATGGGATCATCATGAGCCTGTTCCTACTCCTGACTCTCTTGATCCCGATCTTCTTGCTCTTTCTACTTTAGTTCCTCGGCTGCCTTTTTCACTGCTTATTTTGTTCATTCAGTTGTTTCCTTCTTAATTCTCGCAATCTCCTCCCATACTCTTTGCTCTTCTTCTTCTTGTTTTCTCTGATTTTCCTCTTCTGGAATTTTCTGATCTTCCTCTTACTGCCTCTTCTTTTGTGCTTCTGCAGCTAAACGTTGCTCTGCTTCTTGCGACAACCTGTGGGCTTCTTCATCTCTTTTCCTGGAAGCTTCTTCCTCATGTTTTTTTTGCTCGATAGCGCTATTGTTGCCTCCTTTGTTACCCACAGTCTTTATTTTCTTCCTGAACCTCCAGCTCAAGGTTTTCATATTGCGGGCATTTCAGAAAATTTCTTCGTCTTTGTCCCAGTAGTCCATGTATTCGAAATGCACTCCAACCACCACACAGTAATCTGCAATCTTGTTTACTGAATCATTTATGTGGAAACGTTTTTCCACAAAATGAAAATATTCTAATTCCTTTACAAACTCGGATGCACTCCTTACTTTGGCAAACTTGTAACTACCTATATAGAATGGGAGGGGTGGATACACCACCTTCTTATGATCAGACAAGAAATTTCCAATCCTATCTATATAAAGCTACCTCACCACCTCCTTGTGAACAATATAATTAGTAGCATACTTTGGAAATAGGGAAGGGGCTCTAGACCCCCCATACATCCTTATGTACAAGCCTTCTTTAGAAAGGTAATAGTTTCCATTCTCCTCCACTACTTCTAATGTCATTTCAGACATGCAATCGCACTCTATGAGGAATATTAGCTTGTAGAGCGGCAGCATGAAGTCTTCACAGATGTTCTTTTAAGAACTGTGATAATTATGGGCCCAAAAGAGCTGGTACATAGAATACACAGGGGTCTTTGTCTTATCCCATTTGCAGTTTAGCATCAAGAACTGGTGAGTGCAAAAAATGCAATCAGTCAAGAAAGAACTCATGTAAAATCCTGATTTCTTTTGGGATGTTCCTCCAAGTGTTGCACTAATGTAGGACGATAAGGTGTACGAAACTATGCCGACCTAGTTGAAAATAGTGCCCTTGGTGGCTACGAAGAAAATCACTGGTACCCATCCTATCTTATAAATTTTTCCATGTGCTCGGCCAAAGATTCGGTTCAACATCAAAGCTATAAGCCTATATGGGGTACGTAAATTCGCAGTTTCATACTCCCTAGTAGGATTTTTATGGAATTGCTTCCCATGGATCATCATCTTCCTAATACAATAAAAAATATCCAGGTCTAACTCCTTCAACCATTTTTCTGTTAAATACGTCTGAGCTACGGGTAGCTTACACGCATGAGCTACATATGTCATACTATAAGCAACAAAACCTTGCCCATTTACATCTGCCAGTATCATCTTTGCTACATCTACTCTTGGAAGTTCCCAGCCAATGACTTCAGAACATGGAAACAGTCCATGATGAGTCGATGCCTTCATGATGGCTGACCTCTTTATATTTGTGTAGATTGGTATATCTTCTAAACCTACCCCCAGGACAGTGTGGTATTTGATCATTTGATATACCTGGCCCCATCTAAACTCTGGATCAGCTCCAGTCACTGGTTTAGTATCTTCATATATGATTTCTACCTTCGTGATGATTTCCACTTCTAGATCATCTTCCACGGCTTGGGCTTTCTTCTTCCCTTTTCTGGGCATGGTGCTAAACAAATATTGAGGTTGTTTATTAAGTCATGAACTTGTTTTCTTCAGTTTTATATTTTGCTTGTGATTTTTATTTTAAGTTTGCTCATTTGCTTACTTTAGAAAATTTTTGGTTTTAAGTGAAATTTTGATTTTTGCTTTAGGTTTTCATTAGGTTTGTTCTTCTTATGGTTTTGAAGGGTTCTATAGGACATTATGTGGATTAATTGGTTCACAAATAACACCATGATCAAAGTTTAACATAAAAACCTCATTCAAAATGGAATTAATGACTAAAAAAGCGCCAAATTTGGTTTTAAAATATTCTTGTAGCGCAACGGCCAAAATTTTACACTGCGGCGCTACAAGAATATTGCGGGCGCTAAAATTACCGATTTTTAAGCCAAATTCTCTCATGATTTCGATTTCTGGATGACTAATCACATGTGTAAAGGGTTTTGATACGTGTTTCATCAAAAATGATCATGCAAACACGTGTGGTCTGTGACGTGAAGGAGATCGTGGCGATCAGCAGTTAAAGTTGGGCGAATGATGACAGATCGAGGAACGAGCCTAGATTGATGGGAAAGAAGTTCTCCACATATGCATTACGAAGCTGGAGGCGAAGTGGAGCGAAGAAAACTGCTAAAAATACAGAATTTGCAGTTACAGAGAGAATTTAGGGTTTTTCTCAGCGTGCCAGTTGGAAGCAAACTGAAGGCTTGAAGACACTTGGACAGTTAAATTCAACAGTCAGATAGTCCAAAGATTAATTTTAAACGTCTGCAGCAGGTCGGGAATGAGGTATTCCGCGTAAACTTGGCCGTGGCTGCCAAATTGGGGGTTTTTCATTAAGGCTGGTTATGTTAAAAATGATTAAAGAAAGCCTTAATTAATGTTGTTAACAAGCTCTCGACGATCAGATATCAATCTTAAAGGTTTTATATGTTTTAGCAAGTGATAAGTTGAAAAACAACTGTTACATTGAACAATTTCCCTGTCAAGACCAGCAAGTATGGTAGGTTGAAGGTCTGTATTGTTTATGGCGACCAGAGTTCACAAATTTACTTGTTACCTGTAATCAATGCAATGAATTAGCTGAGCATGTCGATTGCATGCAAACTTTATCTGAATATGTCCAGAGGCTGATTGGTTTTGTGCTGAATGCAAGTTGAAGCAGGAAATTAGCACACATAAGATTACTCTCATATTATCTCATTCCCTAGTTAAACAATCACAATCTGAATCTAAGAAGCAAGCAATTGAGAGCACTAATGCAGAATCCCTATTGCAAAGAGATAGCTCATTAGTGACATTAGAAGGAGCCAAGGGTGCTATCTGTGCAGATTCACAACACACAGATGTTTTCCATGCATTCTAAAGATGGTCTAGCATCGAAATGAACATTTTGGAGGTTAGTTAGATTCAGCAACAACTTTGTGAGAGGATTTTTGGTACTCTGTTGACCTAAATTACCTAATATCAGTATAAAACATTTCCTGCATTTAAAATAGAACAGACTGTCAAAAATCTGAGAGCTTGAGAGAAAAAGGGTTGTTAGGTCATTGACAGGGTTTTAAAAGCATACAGAAACAACATTCAGCCAGGAAAGCATATGAAGAAAAGTGGCAAGACCAACAGGGTTGAGCCCACTGAGCTGAATTGGATTGACAAGTTTCCAGGTTGTGCAGAGCTCTTCCAAAATGTTGGATGGTTGGATTTCTTTAAGAAGATTGATCGCTATAACATCGAGGTCTCTCATAAATTTGCCCAATGTTATAACCAAGACATGGTAGCATTTGACACTCTGAAGTTTAAGCTGACTGTGGAGTTGGTGGCTGAAGCAATAGGAGTCAAAAATGAAGGAGAGTTGTGGTTCAAAAAGCTGCCTTTTACCTTCAATGCCCAAAGGTATCTTTTACCTAGCATTATTCCAGACTGGAGCAAAGGAGTGCTCATCCAGAATTTCAGAGCAGAATGGGTGGAGCCCATCAAAGTCCTACAAAGATGCATTAGCTGTGAAGGGAGGTATGCTTTTGTATTCAAATATCATTTCAGGTTCTTATAGCACCTGGCTAGTGAATCAAGGATGAGTCTCCCCTTCTTCTTGTTGAAGAGTTTGCAGAAGCTGTCAAGCAGGATTAAAGAGCATCATGATCACACTTCACAGTCCATTTTCCATCATGGATTGATCAAGCTCACTATCAGCACTGCTCTGCAGAGAGAAGGAAAGACATGGTACTATTTCCTCTTTTGGTCTGGGTTCCAGATTAAGCAGGAAGAACAGCCAATCAAAAAACATGTGGACAAGGGGCAAACCCTAATTAGAAAACTAGGTCAAAAAGTCAAGTCTGAAGATAAAAAAGGTGTTAAACTTGAAGAGGTGACAGAACCTTCAAAGGGAGACTATGAACCTCAGCAGCCTTTAGCTGATAATAAGGGCAAAAGTCTGTTGTTTATAAAAAAGGAAGATTAGCCTGTGCAAAATAGGGCACCAACAGAAACTCTCATGGATGAGAAAATTGTTGACACAAAGAAAGTTGTAGCAAAGGAAGAAAATACCAATGTCCAGCAAAGAAGCCCAATTACTATTTTATCTAAAGATGAAGGATACCTGTTAGAAGGAGATGAGTTGACAGTCAATGCTGAGTCTAGGGTTGGCATACACAGGGAATTTTGCAGTCAAGAAGATAAGACAGAAAGGCCAAAGAAAAAGAAGATCAAGGTTAAAGCTATGGAGTTTGCCACAGTTAGACATCAAGGAAAAAATTTTAAGATGTTGGGGGATCTTGCCTTAGGTTGGAGGCCTAAGACAAGACCCAAAAATAAATTAAGGCTGAACATGAAAAAGCTGCTAAACCCTAAGTTAAACATAAAAGAAGTAACCATTCTTGACACTTCTTCTTCAGATGAAAAGATAAGTCTAGCAAAGGTGATTGCAAAGGAAAGAAAGCATTAAAGTTAGTAGAAGAGTCCAGTCTCACCGAGACTAAACTATCAGCTGTGTTTTTGGAATTAAGAGGTGAAATGTTGAAGGAAAAACAAAAAGAAGAATTGGAAGCTTCCTATTCAGAAAATAAATTGTTAATGGATGAAAATGCACCTAATGAAACGGACAATCAAGAAAATCTAAGTGTTCCTGGTGTTTCTACAGAGCTACTGCATGAGGAGGAAGACATTTTCAGAAAGTTAAATATCCCATGGCTGCCCAGCGAAATACATAATATAGCAGGAGGCAAAGCTTTTGACTCAGACAAGGAGAATTTGCAAAAAACCATCAAACAGTATAAGCATCAGATGGAGTACATGCAAGAAACCAATGATGGTTTGATCCTAGCTAACAGAAGACTCAGGGAGGATTTACAAGAAGTAAATGATCATTACCAAGAGCTCACTGCGGTATCCAAGGAGGCCCTGCAAAGGAAAAGAAACACAGATTTATAATGTGCAGAATTAAAGCAGATTGTCAGAGGCTTACATCAGCAGAATGAAGAACTTACAAGAAGGTTAACAGATATGGAAGCTGAGCAGAAGAGAGCTAGGAAGAAGGCCTAAGCTTTGGATGGAATAGCCTTATTAGCAGAAGCTGCTAAAGACCTTTGAGTATTGTTAGTTAGGCAGTTACTTGTTATGTTTTTTGAGAAATACTTTATTTTGTAAATTGTAATTTTGACATTATCACATCGATGAGTAGGTTAAAAACAGTTAGGGTTTAGACCCTAACAAAAATTTTGAAAAACAGTATTTAGGTAGATGAGAAAGAGAACAAAGGGTTGGATTTTTGGATGGCTTAAGGAGGTCTTTTGGACGTATTGATGAGCTAAGTACTTAAACTCTCATGTGTATTTGATGAACAGAATTATGAAATATATGATCCTTTCTACCCTTCAGTCTTTGTTTTGGCTTCATTTTTAACTTGTTTAGTTACATAATTCATAAATTCATTGTTGGTTTATGGTTTGTATGCTGGTAGTGCTTGTCAGTTGTGAATGAACTTCAATGTCATGTTCTGTTGGATACTGGTAATTATATTATGCATCTCTATTCTTCTTTGCTTATGATTCAGTTCCTATTTGGCTCATGAGTGTATTCCCTTCAGTCACCAAACTTTACAACCAGGAAAAACCTAAACCCTAGTTTTATTTGATTGAATATTTGAGATTATGTTGGCTTGTTTCTTTGTGGCCTGGAAACAATTTCTGGCACAAACACTGTCAAATCCATCAAAACAAGTCTTAGATGCATATATATAACCAGCAACAACATAAACTCATATAAAACAACAATAGTTACCACATCATTCTGAAACATTTCAACCAGTAATAAAGCAATGCTATAGCGAGAGCTGGGCACAGGCTCAAGTTTCTCCCCCACTTTCTACACAGTCGGCAGTTAAAACATCTATTTTAGAGCATCCCTAGGCAAGAAAAACCTACACCCTTGATCCGAAAAGACCATCAACGAAAATATGCTTGCCAAGATATGGGCATCACAACCAAGAAAGAGCTTATGGTGGTTTAAGAATCCCTAGACCAAAAACCTCTCTACCTGGCCACGATAATGACCACCCTTCCCACGCTCCTATGGATAAGAAACCAAGTGGTGCAGATGGTGAAACGCAAGTCTGTACACCCCCACCCCTCTGCAACCTACTACCAATGAAACCCCCATGGCAAGGGTGGAGCCAGCGACTAGTGCGAGGCAGGTGGAAAAACTCAACGCCTCGCAATCCATGAGCGAAGCAGCCTTTAAAAATAACAAATGATAATCGCAAAGTAAAGACCCCACTAATCCCTGGGCATAAAAAAATGATGCAAAAAACCTAAAACCAACAACCTCAATACTGAGCATGATGACTGGGCAGGGTAATGAAATCCTAATTGGCGAGGAAACTGACGGGCTGGAAATCGCTCAGCCCTTACGCGGCTAACTAGATCGACAATGTGATCGACTCACTCACTTAGCTATCCAACACTTCGACGGGCAATGAATAATTGTGACAAGTGCCCGTAGTGCTTAAAAAGACTCGGCCAAAGGGTCAATAAATGGTCCACGCATGCGACTTTATGGCATTAAATCGGGACCACACATTAGCGCCAACTTAAAAATAAAACGACAGCATCGATGACAAACAAAGAGGTAGTCAACGTTCATCGGATGGAAAACTATATTCCTCGTCGGAACTTATTGGATGATTCTAAAGCTTCTAACCGCAGGGTATCGGGTGAACCCTCCGAAGACAATCAGGTGAAAAGAGACAAGTGTCTCCAATGCACATCAGCTGATAGGAAATTCTTCTTCTAGAAAAACACTCATGTCTAAGCTCGGTATCGGCTGGGATTCCGAAAAATATCGAGCGCGGATAAAATAGTCCCTCGAAACATCGGCCAGGCTTTTTCAGAGAACTCATTTGAGTCTTCCGGAACAGCAAGCGGGAGAGAACATAATTCCTTTCGCCAAGCTGAGTCCATCTGCTTCGTCAAAAAAGAAGTCAACAAGTCTTCCGAAGGAAAAGGGACCTGCCTTCTGATACATCAGATGTGTACATCAGATTTTAACGAATGCATCGTTAAACTTACGTGAGTCTTCCGAAAAGGCACAAGGCATAAAGATTAGAAAACAGACCCGGTAGAACTTCCACCATATCGGATAAACTCTGTGAGTTCATCCGATACGTCGGGTAGAAAAAATGAGATTTCTTTTTAATAAAATTCGATTTGCAAAAGAATACTAAGTCAAAAGAAGGCAAAGCAACTCTAAGACACACCAAAGACTAGAAATATCAAGGGGGGCGCCAGGATATGAAAATTTGCTTGGGAGTTGTTACAGCAGCAACAATTGGCAATTGGCTGGCGAACATAGATCTCTGGAAAAACTATCTTTTAAGGAAAAAACTGCTTTAAGGCATTTTGTTAAGCCAAATTTCCCCCAAACTTTCAATATTTCTTTAAGATGTCCAGACCTTTCTAGGGATATGAGATTCACAACTTTAACATTGATTTTAACCCACTAGGCTAGGGCAACCAGGTTTTTCAAAGTCTCGATAACTCTTCTGAGGCCAAAATATTGGGTTTATTTACTTCTGCATTCGGTTGCTTATAGCTCAGACACCACATGATCGTAACAGAATGTGGACAGGTATATTTGTTTGTTCCTCATTCCCATGCCTTTTGCATTATTTTGATGCTTTTAGACCTTTGTCCTTTTGAGTCTTCCCGGATTGCTCCCTTTATTTGAAACTTAGTTTAGGTTCTTCAATCTAGTGTCCTTTTGTGTGAGAGATAGTTTGTGTTCAGCTCACAGATGGAGAAGAACCTCCGAGCAATCTTATCCATTTACTGATTTGATTAACTATGTCTTTTGATATCTGATTTCTTTCTGGGAAATTTGACTCTTTTAAGCCTTTTGGATTTTATTTGTGGCATGGTATCATTTTAAATACCATACATTTGTCCACCATGCTTCTTCTCCGTGGGTCCATTGCTGTTAGCTTCCTATGACAGACTTAGTAGTGTGAAGTGGATGAAGCCCCAAAATAGTATTCTAGACTCGTCTTACCTCAGTTATTTGATAGCGGTTAAACAGGACTTCAATGTGTTCATCACTTCCCTTCAAAGAGTCTATCAACTTAAAGAATCTTAGTCATAATACATGTACATTTAATAAGCGGCCTTTTAGTTAAAATATTTGCAGTTTTCCCAAAATTCCAATGTCCCCCAAACGCCAAAAGTTGTGTTGGCTTATTTGAAAACTGAAGTAAAGAAAAATAGAATAAACTGAAATAACTCAGACTCAAAGAAAGCAAAACTAAATAAAACAATAATAACTATGAAAAATTTGAAACAAAAAATAAAATAAAAAAGTTTTATTTATGTACAGAAACTTTAAAAGCATCAAGTAAAATAAGGTTTGAGAACCAAACCATTAACTGGCAGATTCTCTTCCCACCCCTGCAAATCCTGTAATTTGTAAGTCAGGGGGTCTAGCTTTTATGCAATTTGAAATGGGCCTATCCATAAATGTTGAAACTTAGTGTGCTTTCCCTTTTCATCATGTGGGTGATCCCATTTCAGAACCAAATCTCATACCTCAAACTCTTTATTCCCAGAATTGTGCTTGTCAAACCATCTTTTCACAATCTCTTGTTGGTTCTTCAACCTTTCTTTAGACCTAGATCTAGACTCTTCTAATTTCAGTAGAGTATTGATTCGGGCTTGCAAAATCTCACTATTAGACCCTCTATATGCTTGGGCTAATTGAGAATAAGGCAACAAAATGTTAGGGGGCAAGATAGCTTCCTTTCCGTAAACTAAGGTATAGGGTGACACACCTAAGGAGTTCTTGGGTGTAACTCGATCAACCCAAAGTGCATTAGGAAGAGCTATATGTTAGCTTCTTTGATTCTCTATGACTATTTTCTTTAGAATGCTAATGAGATTTTTATTAGTAGATTCAGCTAACCCATTACCTTGCGGATAATAGTTAGCGGAATAATGTAATTTAATTCCTTTCTCATTAGCAAAAGCAGAAATCTTGATTGACGAAAAATAAGATGTGTTATAAAAAACCAAGGAAATTGGAACCCCAAACCTGGTCATAATATGGTCTTGTAAAAAATTGATAAACGCATCTTCGTTTACTTTCCATAGCGGGATTGCTTCTACCCATGTGGTAAAATAATTTGTGGCCATGAGGATGTACTTGTGTTGTAGTAAAGAATTGGGATTGATCTCTCCAATAATATCAATTCCCTATTGCTCGAATGGTTCAAAAATAATAACTAGTTGTAAAGGCCCTGCTGCCCTTGCTTGTCTTCCACCACTCATTTGGCATGTACCACACTTCCTTACGTAAGTGTGAGCGTCTTTAAACAAAGTTGGCCAATAGTATTAAACCCTTGGAATCTCGTGTCTTGTAGTGTCTCCTGAAAAATGACCTCCAACTAGGCCATCATGCAATTCTTTAACTACCTTGGCTGCATCTTCTTGTTCCAAGAATTTAAGAAACACGCCATCATATATTTTTTCTAAACAACACTTCATCAATTATCTGATAAGATGCAGACTTTAAGTGCAATGCCCTTCTCTGCTTGGAATTCCAATGTTCAGGAAAATACCCATGTTGGAGACAGTGTATTAAATCTCTATAACAAGATTATGTGGCTGTAAATATGGGGCACACATCGATCATATGTAATTTAGTCTCATTTTTCCAATCATTTTCTTCATTGTCCTGACTTTCAGCCATTAATTTACAAAGTCCTTTTCCTTTGACAGCAGTTGTTGGTTTAAATTACAAGTCATACTCCTGCAAGGCTGTGACCCAATTTCCTCTTCGCTCTCCTAACTCCTTCTGTACAAAAAGATTCTCGATTGTCGGGTGAGGCACAATAAATTTGGTTCTATTCTTCAGTATATATGGTTTGAATTGCTTCACTGCCTTAAAAACTACATATGCTTGTTTATCAATAGTGGGATAATTCAACTCAGCACCTTGTAATCCAGTGCTCATGAACGATATGCGGTACTCGTCTCCTGCTTCTTCTTTCTGCATAAGCACTGCTACTAACGAGTTGTCTGAAGAAAAAGTGTATAAGATGAAATCTTTCTCGAAATTTGGATGTTTGAGAGAAGGCTCATGAGCTATCGTTGTTTTAATCTTGTCGAAAGCACCTTTATCTAAGTCGGTCCATTTAAACTGAGCACTTTGCTAAATCATTTGTTGCAAAGGTTTGACTATCTGAGAAAAATCGGGTACAAACCTTCGCACGAAGTTTATACTCCCCATAAAAGATTACATTCCTTTCTTATTGTGGGGAAAAGGGATCCATGCTATAGATTTAATCCTTTCTGGGTCTATGGAGATCCCTTTCTTAGAAATTATATGGCCCAGTAAGTTTCCTTCTAATACGGCAAAAACACTCTTCTTCAGATTTAAGGGGATGCCATATTTATGACAACAATAAAAAAAATTGCTTTAGATGAGAAGTGTGCTCCTCTCTTTTCTTGGAGAAAATTGTAACATCATCCAAATAAACTACTATGCTGCGGCCAATCAAACCATGGAAAGCTATGTACATCGCCCTTTGGAAAGTTGCTCCAGCGTTGATAAGACCAAAGGGCATCCTTCTATATGCAAAAGTCCCCCATTTCATTCTACAAGTGGTCTTCAATCGGTCTTGTTCTGCTACCAATACTTGGTTATAGCCTGAGAAACCGTCTAGAAAAAAGAATAATTCTGATCCTGATACCATCTGTAATATCTGTTCCATGGGTGGGACTGGGTAAATATCTTTATCGGAGGCACGATTCAAGTTTCTGAAATCCACATAAATTCTAAACTCACCATATTTTTTTCTCACTGGTACCAAATTCGAAACCCATTTCGAGTGTCTGACTCTAAAAATAATTCTTGCATCAAGCAACTTCTTCACTTTGCTTTGAATCAAAGGTTCTAACTTCAGATGTATCTTTCTTAACGGCTGCTAGAATGGATTGACTCCTGCTTTAATTGGAACAACATGTTGTATAATGCGGGTTTCATATGTCTTAAGATATTCATATGTCCAAGCAAAGACATATTTGTACTGTTTAAATAAGCTAATGAACTTGCTTCTTTCTCCAAGTGAGAAACACTTTCCCAAGTTTACATATTTAGGCTCAGCTTCTGACCCTGAATTTACCAGCTCAAATTGCATAGATGAACTGTGCATTTTGACATTGGTCAGTCTTCTAAACTTGTTATTCAGATGAAACATTCCTTCCAAATTTCTAACTCCTTTGGGTATGAAATTTGCACTTCGAAGATTTGCTTCATGTTCCTCATCATCGATTACGGCCCCTTTGAAATTCTCATCATTTGTTAGAAATTCTAAGATCTGCGGGTCGTCATCGAATACTCTTAGATTAGTGATGTTGTCTAGTACAGCAGGCCTGAAAATCAATTCAATGGAACATCGATTATTAGTAGGAACAAGCCTGGCAGTTGGAGTAGCTAATCAATCGGCTGCTGCATTTTTTAGCCTAGGAATTGAAACTATATTAAATGCATCGAAATTCATTAGAAGATCCCAAAATTTGTTTAGATAACCTTTTAAATGTGGTGATAAACAATGGATTATATTTCGATCTTGTTTAACAATAATTTCAGAATCTCCATAGACTTTTAAATTTTTTACCTTGAATTCAATTTCCTTCTTTAATCCTTGTATTAATGCTTCATATTCAGCTGTGCAATTTGTGCATTCAAATTCTAATCTACAAGAAAGAAAATGCTTTTTGTTTTCTGGATCCATCAAGATACAGCTAGCTACTGATCCTTCCTGAGTTTTTGAACCATCAAAATACAATACCCAAAACCTATTTGCTAATTCTACTGAATTATTTCTACTTTCTACCGTCTGGGACTAAGCTAACTACGTTACAATCAATTTTATCAGCCCGCAAAAATTGAAGGAGTCCGAGCTGTGAATCTGATCCATTATTAGCATCCTCGGCTTGGTAATTTCCCGGTTCGAATTCAATGAAATAATTTCCCAAAACTGAGTGTGAAAATTTTATTGGCTCATTATTCCCTTCCGATTGTGTCACATTGTGTCTCATATGCGGTTCCCTCATTACTTTTATCTGATTCTGACAACCTTGATAAGGCAACCACAAATAAGACCAGTCAGTTGCAAAATATCCATTTAGTTTTGTAGACCAGTCTTGGCTTAAAATCAGTCCATATGCCTCAAGGATGTCCACTACGATAACATCTATAAATTGGCACACCCTTTCGTCGGCAGCTAAATGTATCAGCACATATTCCATCTCTCCTACGACCTTCACAGTTGTTCTGTCCAACTGTATCATCTTGCCATTGGATGGCTTGGTTTACAAACTGATAGGGGCATAACATTTGCAGATGCTCCAGAATCTACCAAACAATTGTGCACATTATGATTAAAAATTTCAAATGTAATCAGAAATGGTAATGTTCTGAATTTGGAATTTCCCTCGATACTAGCTTCACTGATTTCTTCTTTTGACTGAATATCTTCTTGGGGTTTACTGGTTGGTGGATCCAAGGCTTCCAAAACTTTCTTCTCCTGCTGGGTTAAACTGCACATCTCAAATAAAGAAATATTAACTTTGGTCTTCTTGATGTCTTCTATTATATCATACCCCATCTCATAGTCTGCTAGGATTTTCTTAACACCTTCTACTTCACTTTCAGTATCCTTCACGAGATTACTGATAGTTGGAACATTTTTCCTTCTTATGACCAAATCAGGTATAGGTTGAGTGTTTTTTCTGACTTTCTTCATGTTTTCCTGAATTCTCTTGATTTTGGGTAGTAATGTGTTATCTTCAATCAGTGGACCTTTGCTCCTAGTTGCGACATTCACATCCGACGGCTGTATCTCCTCGTTAGGCTCTTCATCTTCCAGACCTAACATAGGTGCACAATCCCACAAGACCATGGTAGTCTCCTCGGGTGCTTCCCTTAATTCGTGAACTTTTTCATCTTCAACCTCGGGCTTTGTTAACTTAGAGTCTAGTAATTGATTCATAACCAACGTCATGGATTTAATCCACTGTGGGAAAATATTTTCAGAGTGAGGTTATTGATGAAATGTACAAAAATTTTCCATTCCAACTTTAGTGAGATTCATAACAGAAGGACTCTGTGTAGGTGGCTGGGATGCGCCACTTTCGTCTCTTTTCTTGAAGAAAGGTTTAGACTGCTTTCTGCCTTAATTTGCCTCTTTATCTTTCTCTAAGTCAACAATCATGTTGGTTAACTTTTGTACCACCTTGACCACACTATCTAACTCATGAGAATGCTCATCTTTGGGTCTTGTCAACAACATAGGTTTCTTACCGCTGAAGGGTCTAGTCTCTGACTCCATAGAATGTTTATTTACACTTTCAAGTTCAACTTCTATCTTTTCGGCTTCTTCATAAGTTTCTGCTAAGGAAGGTTTTACTGATCTTTTGACAAACATTGCTATGTCAGGGCCAAGGGCTAAAGTGTAATATTCAATTAAAGTTTCTTCAGCAGGCCTTATGGCAGCGTTGAAATTATTTAAGTGAGCAGCAAACCTTTGACTAAAGTCTCTCACTTTTTCTTTCTTTTCCCTTCTTAGAGCCAATAGTTCTTTCATCAAAGTAGTAGTAGTTCTTTGGTTACCAAACTTGTTTTTAAACAGTCTTTCGAAAGTGTCCCAATCTATGATTGAATTTTCCTACAAGCCAAAATACCATGATTCTTCCTTACCTTTGAGAGTATGAGAAAACAACATACATACCACATCCTCATGTTCTACTACTAAAGCTTATAAGGCTAAGAAAAAACTCTGTAATTGATCATCCATAGATATGCCTTCTCTCGGATCAAATCTAGGCAAAGACTTTTCATGATTATGGGGCGAATCATGGACTGGAGGAGCCAATTTCAATGGTGTTCTAGCCCTCCAAGCTGGTATAGGTGGTGGATTAGGCTAATGTGCATTAGTTTTTGGAGGTACATTTTCGACCATGATTAGTTTAGGATAATGGGGTGGGGATTGGAGAGTAGATTGAAACGAGACTGAAGAGGTGAACCATACAAGGATTCATGTCCCCATTGGTTAAGAGGTTGGTCAATTTCTTGTAAAGATAAATCTACCAACTCTTCGAAATTTCCTGTGTAAACTAGATCTCTCCTACGAGTTGGTCTCCTTGGTAAGTCTGGAATATTCGGCAATCCTCCAAGATTCTTTGCATATGATCTTGTAATTCTCCTTAAATAATTTACTACTTCAAAATAAATAGGATAAAGGTGTTCTCGGTCTTCGAACTCAAGGTTAACTCTTCCTTCGGGAATGGAGCCTTTAGGAAAACTAGTTTATGAACTATCACTAGTGAAATGATCTTGAGAAAACAGATTTCCTTGGCCAGCCATGCACTAGCAGCCCTCCTTCTAGCGCCAAAACTGTTGATGCCTGGAAAATCCCAGGTGCCGACAGTAGGGATTCTCCCCAATAATTGTTCCCAATTAGATCACTTATCATTTGGTATGGGGAATTCGTCTGATTAACGACCTGGCTACCGTAAGGTTAAATGAAATTGTATTCTTATCGGTTCTCATGACAATCCTTTTCTTATTTATATCATATAAAATTGCATTAAGGTCGGCTACCTCCTGCTCTTCAAATGGAATGAAAGGAATTAGTCCAAATTCTAACACCGAAGCTGGATCCTTTGTTTCCATGTTGCTTGATGGAAAAAATGGATTGATAGGATCATCATGAGCTTGTCTGTTTTCCTGGCTCTCTTGATCCCAATCTTCTTTCTCTTTCTACTTTAGTTCCTCGGTTGCCTTTTTCGTTGCTTCTTTTGCTCGTTCAGTCATTTCCTTCTTAAATCTTTCAATCTCCTCCCATACTCTTTGCTCTTCTTCTTGTTTTCTCTGATTTTCCTCTTCTTGCCTTTTCTGGTCTTCCTCTTCCTACCTCTTCTTTTGTTCTTCCTCTGCTAAACGTTGCTCTGCTTCTTGCAATAACCTATGGGATTGTTCATCTCCATCAATGAAACTATGTCTTCCAAGATATGGGCATCACAACCAGGAAAGAGCTTATGGCGGTTTAAGAAGCCCTAGACCAAAAACCTCTCTACCCAGCCAACGATAATGACGACCCTTCCCACACTCCTATGGACAAGAAACCGAGTGGTGCAGACAACGAAATGCCAGTCTGCACACACCCACCCCTCTGAAACCTACTGCCAATGAAACCCCCATGGCAAGGGCAGAGCCGACGACTAGCACGAGGCAGGTCATAAAAATCAACGCCTTGCAAGCCATGAGTGGAGCAGCCTCAAAAACTAACAAACAAAAATTGCAAAGGAAAAACCCCACTAATCCCCAGGCATAAAAAAGAACGAGACAAAAAACCTAAAACCAACAACCTCAATACTGAGCATGATGACTAGGTAGGGTAATGAAATCCTACCTAGTGAGGAAACTGATGGGTTGGAAAGCGCCCAATCCTTACACGGCTGACTAGATCTGCAATGCGACCGACAGCTCGCTTAGCAAATCCAACACTTTGACGGGCAACGAATAATCATGACAAGTGCCCGTAGTGCTTAAAAAGACTCAACAAAAGGGTCAATAAATGGTCCACGCATGCGACTTTATGGCATGAAATCAGGACCACACATTAGCGCCAACTTAAAAATAAAACAACGACATCGGATGGCAAATGAATAGGTACCCGATGTTCATTTGGTGGAAAACTATCTTCCTCGCCAAAACTTATAGGATGATTCCAAAGCTTCTAATCGTAGGGTATCGGGTGAACCCTCCGAAGACAATCAGGTGGAAAGAGACAAGTGTCTCTGATGCACATCGGTTGACAGGAAATTCTTCTTCCAGAAAAACACTCATGTTTAAGCTCGGTATCAGCTGGGATTCCGAAAAACATTGGGTGCGGACAAAACAGTCCCTCGAAACATCAAAGAACATAACGGGCAGGATAGAACATAATTCCTTCCGTCGATTCCATCCGCTTCGTCGGAAAAGAAGTCAACAAGTCTTCCAAAGGAAAAGGGACCTGCCTTCTGATACATCGGATGCGAACATCATAGTTTTACCAATACATCGGTAAACTTACACGAGTCTTCTAAAAAGGCACAGGGCATAAAGATTGGCAAACAGACCCAGTAGAACTTCTGCCATATCGAATAAACTCCGTGAGTTCATCTAATACGTCGGGTAGAAAAAATGAGTTTTGTTTTTAAAAAATTTTGATTTGTAAAAGATAGACTAAGTCAAAAGAAGGCAAAGCAACTTTAAAACACACCAAAGACTATAATTATCAAGGGGGGCCCGAGGATATGAAAATTTGTTGGGGAGTTGTTGTAGCAGCAACAATTCCGAACTCCTTATCTCTCATCTTGACAATGTATTTTGTGTCCTTAACCCACTCCTCTTTCACAATTTTTTGCAAGTGTGCCTCTTATTACAACAGTTTAAAACCTTTACATCCGCACATGTCCCTAGGAGGGCTAATGTATTCATCGATCTCATCGCCAATGAAGTTTTAAACTGACACCTAATACATCAAGCATTTATTTGAACCTGGATTAACAAACAGATCATGTATATGTTTGTTGTTCATTATACAAATTGTGTGTGAGTACCTACAACTACACATGGAAAACATCGACATATATATGATATCAACATCATCATACATCACATGGATATTCCAAACACATATCAGATTATAGAAAATATCGCCCATAGGGTCCATCGATAACATGTACAAAATGGGGCTCTTTGTCGTCTATAAAACATTAGAGAGTTTCCAACACTCATACCACTCCTCATGGTACTGGATCATGAGGTAACTAAATAGCTGAAGGTTGCATCACCTCACCCACTGCCCCTGCTACAGCTCTTTGGGCTGGTCCCAGTCTTGGAGGCAATCCCTACCCAACAGGAGGACCCTGTCCTCCCTGTTCTCCTCGTACCACATGTCACACTACAACCACCCTCTGTATCACCTGGTGCCATCAAGCACCACACTTTGCAGGAAGTTGGAGAGTCTTATCTAGCTCCTTTTCATCGAGATATACAACTCCTCAGTCATTGACTCCCTTAATCAATGTACTTAGTCACCTCTCTAGGTCGACTAAGATAACTATCGTTCGTTCTCCCAGAGCCCCTTCCTTAGCAGGAGAGTACCCATCTACAAATACACCAACATCCCTTGTAGTACCAACATAGTGGCACTCGAGGTGTTCACACAGGCCCAACATCTACATCACCAATAGGAAACCGTAATCAGTATCGGATATATATTAAAAATATGTGCATAATCAAATAATGTAACAAAAACATATGTAATCATGGACCACAAACATACATGTGGCATCCCAACCATGAACAAGAGGGGGTAGATCCAAATCCCTCCAATATTCCATACAAATCCATGGGTACCTATCCATCACACCAATCCTATGATGCCACACATCCAAAAACTATAATGTGAACACATGTCCCATTGGGCCACCACTATCACAGGGAATTTCCCATCCCCAAAACATCATCTGAGTCTCCTGGGGAATATGACAACCCAAGTTTCCAACCCTTGTTGTGACCAACTCCCTCCCTGAATCACCATCTATAGCTTCTCGTCCTAAAGCAAAGGGCATA
Source organism: Pseudotsuga menziesii (assembly GCA_001517045.1). NCBI lineage: Eukaryota > Viridiplantae > Streptophyta > Pinopsida > Pinales > Pinaceae > Pseudotsuga > Pseudotsuga menziesii. Next base: position 161,584 of record LPNX010363614.1, on the reverse strand, counting down.
AATCAACCTAAGTAGAAATCCATAGTAATGACAAACACTACTCCCAGCACAAGGGTCCCCCCATTAAGTACCCTATGAGGTCAACAAGGCCATGCGACCAACTTGTGCCCCACCTTGTCAAAGCTCAATAATTTGCTTAATACCATTGTGAGTGTGATGCATGTGGAACATACTACAATAGGGGGCGCACCTTCAACCTCGTCTTTTCCCAACATGAATATGTCCAAGTCGTTATGTATAAATCAAGCACATTCGATTTGCTTTCAGTTTGGGAATTATATACACCATTGTTTGGACCTCCCAAATACTTCCCATGCTTTTGGGGCACCTTTGTTACGATCCACCTCACTCATCCTTTGGTTGAGATTCCCTCACCTGAACAACAATAAATGGCTTCCATAAATGTTGTCACTGAATCGGAAACAACAACAGTTGTGCCTCCTTCCAAAATGGTTATCATGACGATACCTACGCCGCAAAGACCATAACTTATAGATGTTGAGCCTAAAAAGAAGCCTGGTGGATTTACATAATGTGGGTACCATACTCACATGATTCCCAATGGGATTAGCATCGTCATACATGACCATACCACGTCACCATTAAGTAATGATAACACCTTCATAAAATTATGAAAATCATGTGTTTTAAATCCTATGATATGGCCATCAACTATAAAAGATTTTTCCAATGATGGCCCATATCTAGTAGGTGTCCTTATTGAACGAATGACTTTTTTTAGTTGGTATAGCTCTCTTTTTTTTCAAAACCCATGGGGCCTTTGCATATGTTTCATTTTCCATGTTCAGCCACAAATGTATTCTATCAAATTTGGTATGCGAAAGAGCAATATCTCTCCTTGAAGACAAGGCGTCCTTGGCTTTACCTAATATATGTTGAAATGTAGAATTTGGCACATTTTTTAAGATGTGCATATGATCTAAAAGGTGATATATTAATAGATCCTTCCAGTAAGGGAGCTCATAAAATATGGATTTCCTTTTCATTCCTTCTAGCATATTAACCACAACTTCTTCTAGTTCTTCAATTGAAACCACCCCGATCGGAAAAATACTCCCAAGATTTCAATTCAACATCTTCATATTTCTTACTCCAATCACCTGGACCCATAATCATGGCAGGGATTCTATTTTCAACTTTTCCATCAAATTGATTCTTCATGCAATTTCTAAACGTATGATTTGGTGGTAGAAAAACCATGTTGTTTGCATAAATAAATTTATGTAGATCTTTAGAATACTGCCCTTGAAATTGTTCTACACACCTTGGACATGTGAATTTCCCCTTTGTTTAAAGCCCTGTATTTCAACAGGCAATGTCAATAACATCAAAATAATATTATAAAAGTAAGTATGGAATTATTGATGAAGATAGAACATGTGTAAACACGTAAATATTTTATCTTAGAAGAACAAACACCAATACCTGGGAAATCATGGATAGTCCAGCATAGCACACCATACAACTTGAATGACCCATTTGATGGAGGAAGTGATATGTCATGCATTCGTATACCTTCCCATAGCAGTTGCATCTCATCAATAAAGGGCGCAAGATAAACATCCATGTTTTTAACTTGATTCTTTCTCGAAACAATGAGACTCAACATAAGGTGCTGCTTTCTAACATCCATGGGGGAATATTTTACACTGTCAATCCGGCGGGCAAAAGAGTAGTATTTGCACTCATGAATGAGAATGGACACACTCCATCTATTGCAATCCTAAACCTGATACTACAGGATTCATATTTGAATTTTCTTGTTCATTTTTCCTCTATGTGTTTCATTGCTTTGCAACCTGCCATAATTCACATGAATCCATCTTTACTTCTATTCTTCGCATGCTAGTCCATCAATTGTGCAAGTGGCTTGCAACGAAACATTCCTTGAAGTCTAGATATAATTGGCATGTGTTGTAAAACCTTAGTTGGTACTGTAGAACCTTGTGCATCTGTACAATATCTCTTCTCTTTGCATACAAGGAATTATGCCTTGTTTTGATATTTATCTATGTATAAAATGCAATAATTTATACATGAATTAATTTGCTTATATTCAATCCCCAACTCAACCAACAACTTACATGCTTCTCTGCAATTTGATGGCAACACATTCTCTTCAGGGAATAGTTTAGTTTTTAGTGCCCTATAAGATTGCAAGAGATTAAATCAATATAATGTTTGACTTATGATGAAAATGTTTGATATGTCATTCCATACTATGAATTTTATATTCAATATATGGTATTAAAATCCCCTTGATGAAATTTAAATGTAGTTGATGAATGTTTATGAATTACATACAAAATTGACAATGCAAAGTAATAAATAGATTTGAACTGACTTTAGTGGGGTAGTGAATCTTATGTCTGACCAACCAAATAGTAACTTGATTTCCAATAATATTAATCTGCATGCGAATTTTGAGGTTCTACTTGCACCCGATTTGAACACGTGTCTTGGATGCTTTCTTGACTGAGTCTTTCATCAAGTTTTTTTCATCATGATTTCCTTGGTGGTAATTACCCTTTCTATCATCATTAGTGTCAACTATATGATAATTATTGTCATCAATGTTTTTATCCCCAAAGAATGATGTAAGCACTTCATTCAATCCTTCTTCATGCACTGTATTTTTATTATCATCATCATCATTAAGGCTAGGTGGCATGTCATCAATATATGCTAATCTCATCAGCTCTTCAAATTTCTCAGCTAGTAGTATTCACTTCAATGGTGCTTTTCTCACCCTAGTATGATTTAAAGTATGGTTTGGATCATCCCGTCCAAATCTTAATAACCTAGTTCGATCTTGGGTATTAGTAGATGTATCATCAATATCTTCTACCTATCAACAAACACAAGCAATATTTAATGTTTGTCAACAATTGGGTAAATCACAACTATATCAATTTCAAAGAAATATAATCAAAATCATCTTAAGAAATAAAAATATATAATTTATGAACATGTATACACCAATTGAATCATGCAACATTTTTTATGGCATATTTTTTAAATACAATAATTTAAAATAAAACATGATTTTGACAACATAGATTATAAAACATCAGTCCACACTCGTTGATTATTCTTTGGTTTTCTGCCCTTAACAACATCCTTAGGGAGACCTTGTTCTTCCCTTTTCTTTCGTGCCAGAGTGCATTTTAAGAAGGGGTAATCAATCAATAACTCATCCCTAATGTTAATGTCCATAATAGCCTCGACAATTATCAGTCTATCAACATCTCTCTCCATATATCCATCTTTATCATTTATAACCTCGATAAATTGACTATTCGATCTTACAGTAAGGTCCCTTCCTTTACTACTATTTATAAATCCTGCAATATTTTTGTGTGTGAAAGCACATCCATCTATATACATAAGATGACTTCTATTCATTTCTTTTCCATTTTCAAGTTGGAGATGATGTGTATACATATTCGAATTTAGACCATATGCTAATATGAGGAACCATAATATGGCATTAATCTCTTAGTGGTTCGTTGTGAATTGTTTCTATGTTTAGATCCCACATGTACATTTTAGACAATAAAGAGGCCTAGATTTGATCCATGAAGATTGGAGGGTCGTATCATGTAGTTGTATCCTCAAAATTGAAACAATGAATATTGGAGGGTCATATCAAGTACTTGTATCCCCTTGTCTTTATGCAAATTATGCATCTTTAAATCGGTTCTTGTTCTAGTGTTGCTTGTTTCCATTAATTCCTCATCTTCCGAGCTAGTATATGTGCACATATTTTTGTTGGATGTATCATGTGATAAATAATCATCTCCCTCTAGGATGGAAGTTAGTGCACTGGGAAACCTTAAACCAAGAACTTTATCCTGCAAGTATTCATTACGGAAAAAATAAATTATTTAAATAATGTAAAACAACGTTTAAAAGAATTATAAATATTATTTATATCAAATTGGAAAATTCCTTACCATGGTTCCTATGGGATTTGAATCGATTGTAGGAGGCATACTGCCCAGTGGAAGCTCTTCATCTATGTAATGTCTTTGTACACTTTCTTGTTTGAATTGTTTCTTTCCACGAAACATAGAACATCCACAAAAACCAAATTTTCTCAAAGTATTCATCCCATGTACTATAGTGTTGACCAACTTCTTGTTTAGTGCAATCATTTGTTGTGTCTGCAGGATCAATTGTTATATCCTCTTCCACCATCTGTCCTCTACGTGATTTAACAATTTTAGGTCCATGTGCGCATACATATCTTTTTGTTTTGCTAGTTGAATGCTCATGCTCTGTATTTGCTCCAATCTCCATCTTACATTAGCTACATGCATTATTTTATGTCATGATTGCATAAAACACTATAAAAATTAATAATATTGTGAAAAAAGATGGATGTATCACACAAATTCCATTAAATCAATCTTTTCAAAGTCAAGTCAAAATTTGAGTACTTTTGTCTAATTTCAGGATCTTTAATTAACAAAAATAAGAGTGTTGTCTATGGATGGAATGTTGACCAACAATGTTTCCTTGGGATTGCACATTCCTTGGGATTTCCTAGTTTTGCTAAGTGGGAAAAGATCACTTATTTGGGCCTTCCTTAAACCTTGGGACCCAACCCTTCATCATTGTGGTTGGAAGTGATCTGTAATATTAAAGGAAAAATTGTATCATGGGGTGGTCAACGGTTGACTATGGCTCCTAAACTGATTTCGATTAAGGTTGTCCTTTCAGCCCTCCCCATATTCTAGTTCTCTCTGCTTCTTACCCCCAAGTTCATCTTGGCTCGGATCTACAAACTTCTTCGAGATTTTCTTTGGGAGGGTGGAAAAGGGAAACAGAAAAAGATGCACTTAGTAAGTTGGGATATTCTCAAAAGACCCACTTTGGAGAGTGGTTTGCAAATTAGAGATTCTGAATTGGAAAATTTGGCATTGGGAGGAAAGCTCATATGGTAGTTGTATACAATAAAAAACCACCTGGTAAGTAAGATCTTTTAGCGAAAATATCTAAAGGGTGGTCCTCTGAGAAACTTAAAATCTTCTAACAACCCTACAGGCACTGCAATTTGGAATTTATGCAGAAGAGGAATAGATAAATTTCAAAATCATCTTTATAGAATCCTTGGCAATGGGAAAAGGATTTTATTATGGGATGATAAAATATGAGGAAAGTCACCTCTATCCTCTATCAATTTGGTGAATGAGATTAAGACAATATGGTTAAGCAATAAATGCCTTCTGAGGCTGGTGGATATTTGTATTTGGGACAAAGCTGGGAATTGCGTGGGTTGGTCTTTTCCCGCGATCCCGGAGCAGCTTCTTCACCAACATGAATTGTTGATTTTATCCTTATCGGGATTAGCACCAGTTAACTGCTTCTCTAACGATGAATGGGCTTGGGTCACTCTGGAAAATACTCAGCAACTCAAGGCTTCTCTGAATTGCAATCTCTCCTAGCCTATATCTTATCTCCTGCAATCTGGAAATTTGTCTGGTATTCCTATTGTCTTCCCAAGGTGAAATTATTCACCTGGATGCTTATGCATAAAAGGGTGTTGACAGGAGAAAAATTGAGCAAATGCGGGTTCCATGGACCATTTTGGTGTCGCCTCTGCAATGATGTCGTTGAAACGTCAGACCATATTTTTATTGACTATAGGTTTTCTCAATTAGTGTGGGAGTTGTTCCTTAATGGATTGTATTCTTATGCTCCCATTCAAATTTGTGTTGTATCTTTATTTGCTTCCTGGATAGATCGGATTCTGGAAAGATCGATTTTCAGACCCAATTATTAAAAAATTTGATTGGAAAAATGTGTGGCATACTATCGTGAAGTGCGTGTTGTGGAAGCCATGGACATCACGCAACAATATGATATTCAACTTTGTGTCGGAATATCCCTAGAGTGTGGCAATAAAAATAAAATCACTCATTGTTGAATCCGTTTGCACTAAGATTCCTCTCTCATCGTTGTCAGCTGAAGTAATCTCATCGCTTGGCAAGTGTTCGATGGGAAATATTAAAAAAACTGACTTCCTCGAAACCAGTGAGTCCACCTATTTGGAGAATATGCTGCATTGAGTTAGAATTTTTAGCCTGGTGGGTGAAGTCCTCTTCAACTAGCATTTTTTTATGGAGCGTCCAAGGGAAATCTTGGGACTGCCGGAACAGGGGGCCTGATTATCTCACTGATTATCTCACCTGATAGACAGTCTAAATTTTTCTTCAGCTGGGGGTTAGGAATAATGTCAAACAATTAGGCATAAATTTATAGTCTTCTCAAGGCCTTCCAGATAGCAATCCAGATCGGGTATAAGTCAATCCAAATTTTTGGAGATTCAGAATTGGCGATCAAATTGCTAAACTCGAATAGTCTCTTCAACAACTCAGCCTTGAATAAAATCCTGCAGAGAATCCAAAATTCATTAAGTGAGTTTGAATATGTCACCTCTTTCCATATTCTTTGGGATTTAAATAAATGTGTAGATTCCTTGGCAAACAAAGCTTGCATTCTAGCTCAAGGTAAGATCAGTCTCAATGGAGAACCTAGTACATTCTGACCTATTCCTTAATCTGAGATCACTCTGGGAGTAGTTTGTATGATATTGTAAGAATTTATTCATTCTTTGAATGTTTCATAGCATAAATTATGCTGCGTGTAATTGGCTGACTTAGTAATTGTTATTTCAAACCCGAATCTTTTCATTAAAAAAAAAATTTGTTTTTGTTATAAAAAAATGAGTACTTTATGTTCATGGTCAAGCATTGTGTCCTCATTACATATGACACAATCTGTTTCCATGGCCCCCTTGATCCCCTGTAATACACAACATAGTCAATAATGTTTAGTACACAATTTATAACATTTCAACTAATATGTTATCCAACACAAAAAAACCCACTTTAATCATATATTTGACATATCGATATCATGTTTTGGATTTGAAAAAAAAAACAATTTTATGGCATTGGATATATACATCGAGCCCAAATTTCACTAAGAAAAGTATCCAACATCCCTATCCCACATGGCCATCATAAATTTCAAACTTTTCCCTTAATCATAGAATCACATTTAATCACCATTTCTACAAATTTGAAATCAATAAGTTTGACCTCAAAGGCCTCATGGACAAAAGAATGACTTTATCTTGTCCATATTGTAGCATTTGTTAATTCATAAACACCTTCCTCCATTGGTTGTGGTAACTTTGTCTTCTTACCTTTACTGTATCTGCAGATTTTGTTGTCATATATATTTCCACCCACTTCTCTCTAGTTGATTCAGTAGTTCTATGTCGTTCAGGTTCTCTTTCCATGGCATCCTCTGCAACATGTAATACATAGATAGGGATAGATATTCCTTGTATTCCTAGGAAGTATAAATAGAGGGTGCCTTCACTCTACATAAAGAAAATGGAGAGAGAAGAAGATTTGCGTTAAAACTATTGTTGTTCCGATTGTGGAGTCTGAAAGCTCATTAAAAGTGTTCAAAGAATTACCCAAAGGGTCAACTAGATGGAGCAAGATGGGAGAAACACAAAGCGTCACAGGGAAAAATGGAAAGAGGAGGATGACTAGTAGCAGTTTGAGGAGAGAAGAAATTATTTCCAGTTGCAATTGGACCTATTGATAGACAAAGAAGACCGACTGGAGGACAGTGTTGAAGATATGAAGGATAGAGTGGACATTGTAGAGAAAGAAGTTGCATAATTAAAGAGAAATTTGAAAGGGAACGAGGAGGCTGAAGCTTCATCATTTGATCCTCCTCAAACCAAGTTTGAAGACAAGGTTACATGGTTCCAGTTTTAGTTAGATATTTTGAACTATTTTTTTGTGATTTTGGAGGGCAGTTTGTGAGAAGCTATAAGCTCGATGCTTTAGAGATATAATATTTTTAGTTAGATATTATGAACTATTTTTGTGTAATTTTGGTAGGATAGTTTGTCAGAAGCTATAAGCACAGGGGTTTAGAGATAATAATTTAGTTGGCATAATAGAAATAGTTTTATTTTGCAAAGCTTCTTTAGAATCAGTTAAGACTATTTGACAATATGCAAGACCATTAGAACAAAAACCTATCTCTTTTCCGTTCTATATGCAACAACTTATAAAATCATGTATATATGTGTTGTATTTAATGAATACCCTTTAATTGTATATGTCATGTTAATTATGCTTACAGTTGACACTCAACATTGTTATTATCTTGAATAACATATGCTACTACTATGTAATCTAATTGGAATTGAACCAGTATGAACTTACAATAACACATAGGATATGCCATATTACTACATGTCTTTAGTTTCACTTACAACTCCAAATTAATTTATCCCTAGTAAGCATAGGGGAAGCAAACAAGTCAGGCAATATGCAAGAGCATTAGAATAAAAGCCTATCTCTTTTTTGTTGTATATGCAACAACTTATAAAACTCATGTGCATATGTGTTATATTGAATGAATACCTATTATTTATATATGTCATGTTAATTATGCTTATTGTTATCACAAAACGTTGTTATTATCTTGAATAGCATATGCTACTACTATGTGATATGGTTGGAATTGAACCAACATGAACTTACAGTAACACATAGGATATGTCATAGTACTACATGTCTTTGGTTATACCCTAATATACCTTCCAAGGGTATATGGTGTACTTGAACATACACTTATTGTTGACATAGGTCCCGTTTCCTAACTAAAGCCATCCAATGTTGTCATGGTGTATGTGTGGTTATGTCATGAGCTTTATTTGTTAAATAGTGGTTGTGGAATTAAATTTTTATGACTTTATTTCTCAATAATGAAGTTGAGAAGATGTTAATAATTCCACATCCATTTTTGAAACAAATGCTCTTGCTCTTCTTCTAGTTCTAATATCATGGATTGGGAGTTGAGGTCGTCTTCATTGTGAGAATGACTGTGTTAGAGGATTCAAGCGCATAAGTTGTAATTTTACTACCCTAGTTGTAGTCTTGCTTGGTCATGAGCTTCAAGAACATATATTTTTTAGCACCAAGTTTTTTCATGCATGGATGTATGATGAATTTCATAGCACATAATTGCATCTTTCTTCTATCTTGATGGTGCTTACCCATGTTGCCAGCTTTTGTGGGTGGAGAAGACTCATCAAACTATGTCAGTTTTCTGGGTTGTAACAAGTCTCCTCATTCTTTATCTTATTATCATACTTTGTAGTATTATTGGTTACATTGCTCACCAAAGGAATTGTGGTGTTGCTTGGACTTGTTCTTCTAATCAATCCTTTGTGAAATTCTTAAAGCATATACAAGTGTCTAAATGATCAGTAAATCCATCTTATAATTGATGTATTGGTGTAGTCTACTTGTTGGAGTTAAGTCTCTTTATGGTACTCTTCAGTTGGGTATTTTGTTTACAACTTCTAGTGTGCTTCTGCTATCATGGATGAGCTTCCAAGAGATAATAGGTGCACACAATTATCTACATTTATTGCCATGTTTCTAGAATGTGCAGATTTTATATGGTTAAGGATCAAGAATCCAACAATGCCTCAATCCTAAAAAACTCTTATTGGGATTATCAAAGTAATATTAATGTGCATTACTCCTTCGGTGCTATTATGAGTGGTGTTTGCAACTGCCTCCTTGAAAGGCATGAGTGTCAGCACCACAACTGTTGTCATTGGGTTCCTCTTTTATCAAGGCCTTGGGTAATAAAATAAATAATTGGTTGAGGTTTTCTAGTAATTTGATTATAGACTGACTAGATCTTGTTGCCCATGCAAATCAAAATGTGGAGGGATATGCTAAGCTGCTTTTGGGACATGGGGAGTAAACATGGCTGCAATTCATGCCCTTTTACATGTATGTCCAACTAGTTAGTTGTATAAAGTTAAATACTTCTTTATAATATCACATACAACTCCAAATTAATTTAGCCCTAGTAAGCATAGGGGAAGCAAACAAATCATATGGAAATGTATAGCTAAGCTAATGGGAATACAAGGGAAAGCACAGATAAAGCGGGGTATACGATACATGTAAAATTTATGTTAGTACTGATCCCGTTGGACTGAACATGAATACTTCCACAGTAACTGCTTACCTTATACTTATGGTAATTAATGCAGTCATTGCGAGAGTTAAGTGATAGGTAATATAAGTAGAATGAAAAAACTCACAAGGTACATATATAAGTATAGTAGCTTACATTACTTGTACCAAATAATGATGGATATGATATGCAATCACTTAGACGACTTTTATAATCTACATAACTGTAAGCTAAGGGTAACGAATGGAAATCATTGGTTTAATTAATATGTAATAGTCGTGACTAACCACATTGTAACTTATGTTTTTCCCACATGAATACAGATTGTAAGTGATTAGTTCTTTGTTATACCTATCTTATACTATAGATTGAGTTCATAGTGCAATCATAGTATCATCGACATAACTTATATTGTATACCATAACAACTTCGATAATAAGAGAACTAATAAGATCGATATAAGTGTGATCCCCATTGATTATACTAACACGCTTACTTATGCAGATAACACAAGCTTTAGTACAAGAGATACATAATAGGGTAAAATGTAACCTCATTACATTGAACCCCATTCTATCTTATTAGGGATATAAGTGTAATACATAATCAATACATAAGCTAATATTGTGCTAGTTACTCACATCAGAACTAGTATAACCCTTGACAAAGTAGAGTACTAGTACCATAACTCAAGGAACTAAACCTTGTATACCGGTGTTGGAGACCAATGTTTAATATCATAGCTGGTAAGAGCTTATCTATGATCACCTTTAACTCATAGTAATAACATTGAACCTTGTGAGCTCGTTCATGAAATCATGAGATAAGGGTAATTCAATCGTATTAATACTAACAATGTGTCTAGTGTGTTGTAGTTATTCATACCAATATCATAAGCTTCTCTAAGCAATGTATAGCATAAACTAAGTGGTTATCTATATTAAGGATAATATGTTATAATACGGTAACTTATTTGCATATCTAATATTGTGCTAGTTAATCACATAAGGACTAGTATAACCCTTTAAAAAGTAGAGTATTAGTACCATAACTCAAGGAATTGAACCTTGTATACTATTGTTGGAGACATTGTATAGATTGAATTAGTAAAATAATTAGATTAGATCGAAAATATGGGGCATGACATCCAAGTACACACATCATTAACCCGGTCACATAAGGCATAAGGATATTGATAACAAGGTACATCAATTAAACCAGATTACTATTATACATTACTACGAGTATTTTTGTTTCCATTACACAATAGGTTAGAAAACTACAAGCATCTTATCAATATACCATGCTTATTATGGGATTAGTTCATATCCTTCTACCCTTGGAACACAGGTTAAACACATGTCGCTCTTAACATAGGCAATGCTTGAAAGCTGGAAGTGACATGGTTTGTACTCACTATAAAGCTATATCTACATAATTAAATGTGTTTGGAATATGTAAAAGGTTTGAGTAATATTTTTTTATTGTACTCTTTCTATTCATGAGATTACCTATACAATATACTCAACTCCATTGGAACTATTGGTATTACAACTTGTTATCGATATTATAAAAGGTAAGAGCTTATCTATGATCACCATTAACTCATACTAGTAACATTGAACCTTGTGATCTCGTTCATGAAAGCAGGAGATAAGTGTAATTAAATTGTGTTAATACTAACAACATGTCCAGTGTGTTGTAGTTATTCATACCAATATCGTAAGCTCTTGTAAGCAATGTATAGCATAAACTAAACTGTTAGCTATATTAGGGATAATATGTTATAATATGGTAACTTATTTGCATATATAAAACACAAAAGCTTACATATCCATGAAAACATTTGTATCAAGTGAGCTTAGTCATAGCCCTGCCTTTACCATGGGGTAAGCCCGAAGAGATAACATAATACATACCCCATAGGTTTCCTAAAATCCAAAGGGAATATTATGGTATAAAGTAATAAATCAATAGCATATAATAAAAGTAAAACTGCGGAGGATGCGCATGTCACGTACCCATACCTCGATTACCATGCAGAATTAAAATTTTGTTTAAAGAACCTTTGTTCTTCTTTGATATACATGGATGACCATGAACACACTCTTCAACAGCCTAGTCATTACACCACAATGTAGCGTCCCCACTATAGCACGATGTCCATGAACCCAATGCCCATACACCTTACTGATCTACGGAATAACTTAAAACTTATTATTTCTTTCCCTTAAACACAGTCGTGGCCGGTCATGTTCATCCTTTAACATTCATTCTTAGGCTTAGAAACCATTGTAATGGTTGTCCCACCATCAACAGATTCACTCTATAGCCAGAAAGGTCCTTTCCACACTAAACCCGACCTCTTCGCCTTCCACCTTCTGCCCTGCGGAACTCAGAAATCAGAACTCTACAAAATGTCACGGTGATTTCCTGTCTTTCCGTGTTCCACTTTCTGCCTACTGCTACGGAAATCGAGAATCAAAAAATCAGCTTTCGACGGAATCATTTGGCCAGTTTTCTACCTTCTGCCCTTTCGCTGTGGAACTCAGAAATTGGAAACATAACTTTTGATGGAATACCTTATCCACGTTTTCACCTTTCTCATTCCGCCCTCCAGTGCGGAACTCAGGAATCGAAAAATTAACTTTTGACAAAATACTTGATCCACGTTTCCGCCTTCCACATCCTGCCTTTCCGCCCTCTAGTGCGGAACTCAAGAATCGAAAAACTAACTTTTACCTTCACCTTTTCCCCATTTTCCGCCTCCCATCTTTCACCTTTCGCTGGCGGATTCCGGGGTGTGGAAAACACACTTTTTGTATTGGATTTTCTGCCATTTTTCAACTTTCGGCTTCCGGCGTAGGAGGAGCCTCAGATGCAAAAAACCAACATTTTGCCTTAGCTTTTTCCTGTTTTCCACATTTCGCCTTCCCCCTTTTGTAGGTAGATCCCGTAGTGCGGAAGACCCACATTCTACTTTGTTTCAACTTCTCTCTTCCACCTCCCTCGTTTCGCCTTCTGCAGGCAAATTCTGGGGTGTAAAAACACTTAAGTCATATGCATTTTGACTTTTTAACAAGGCTTCTAGCCTCCATGATCATGAGCAAAATGCATTGAAACATACAAGGAAAATATAGATGCAAATGCAAGAATATTCATCAACAGTAAACTCTACCGAAACATTAACAAGCATTCATCATATTCATTTCATTCATAAGCAAATACACTGCATAAACAAGAATAACATAGATACTTATCTTGAAGATGAAGTTGTTCCGCAACTAGCTATGTCCTTGCAACGTTCCACCCAACCATAGGCTAGTTGTGTTCATTAAACTCTCAACACAACTGCCACCCTCGAGTTGGGCATGACTTCCACAAGGAACTAGGGAAAAACATACTCACACACAACAAGAACACATCAAACACAATCAATCCAACCTTCTGTTGGGTCTATCATATTATCTAGGCAAGTCAACACACAATTGGGTTTATCAGGCTACAGGCATACAAGCCAAACACTATTGGGTTTATCAGGACTTACTCAGCCAAGCCATCATACAGTTGGGTTTATCAGGACTTACTCTGTCGAGCCAACATTCACATTAAGGACCATCCAAGCCAATAAATTGGTTTATCAGGCTACACAGCCAAGCCATCTAACTTTTGGGTTTATCAGGACTTGCTCAGCCAATCCAGCATTCATAGTTGGGTTTATCAAAATTTCCAGGCAAGGCTTACACGCATGGCCAAAGTGCACAACAAGACACAACCAAGGAAACTACCAGTTGGGTTTATCAGGTTGCTCAACCAAGCCAATGTAAGATTGGGTTTATCAGAACTTACTCAACCAAGCCAATCTATCTTTGGGTTTATCAGGTTGCTAAGGTAGTGGACAGGAATAATTGCTAAACTAGTGAGCTCATCCACAGAGCTAAGGACACCTTCGCAAGATCTATCTAGCCTGGCATCTATAATACCTACACACCCAATACAAGGAAGTGTCCCCTTCTCTTCTCCATAGTCCTTTGGGCTACACCTTACCTTCCAGTGCTCTTCAGGATGTGCATAGAAGATTCACCAACCACTCTTATCTTATTGTGAGGTTCCACACTAGGTTTATCAAGCACCTTCTACGACTCTTCAACCCCTAATTCTTGCATACAGTTCAGACCCAAACCGAGGTGCACATCATAGCAAACCACAAGGAAACACATCACCACATGCTTCACTCTGTAACACATAGAAACAAGTTTGCATTCCACTTTGTAACACAAAGGAAAAACAAGGTTCCACACCACAACGTAGATGGAATTTTGAACCATGAACAGAACCATTCTGCAACTTAGGATGGATGAACGACAATGAACAACCCTCTGCTCACATTGAAGAATCCCCCATATTGGAATGCGTGAATGGTATTAATGATGAGAATCACCCAACTGTTCAGGGGAAAACTGGGATTGACAGACTGGGCATGCATCCCCGCGATTGCTTGCTTCAAAAGTAAGAACATGACTTCCCCAGACTACAGGTTGCAGGTGCGCTCAGACTGCAGGCAGGCTCAGTCACGAAACTAACTACCATGCCTTTCTCTGCCCAAGGCATTAATTGCCTCAACTGCTCTTCTGGAAGAAATTACATTAGAGGAAATTTGGGGTCTAAAATGGGCCTTATAAGAAAACGTGTCAAAATAAGTTTTGTGAGTTGGAATTCAAGAACCAATAGAATTTCAATAAAATAAGTCAACCATAATGGTTGAATTGACATATTTGTCATTAAGAAAAACTACTTTTTTTGTTCGTATTTTCGACATATCTCATTTTGTTTTTACTCAAATTTCGATTGGGAGAGCTCGTTGGATGCGGAATTTGATTTCGCATCCAACGAGTACCCACACTGCATACTTTTTATGGACCCCAATACCCCAAAAACAAGAAATACCTTAAAAAACGTGATGATGACATCATCATCACATTTTTTAAGGTATTTCTTGTTTTTGGGGTAGCAGGGTCCATCAAAAGTATGCAGTGTGGGTACTCGTTGGATGCGGAATCAAATTCCGCATCCAACGAGCTCTCCCGATCGAAATTTGAGTAAAAACACAGGGAGATATGTCAAAAATACGAACACAAAAAGTAGTTTTTTTCTTTCTTCCTCCAAAATTAATCAATATTATTTTATTATTTTAACTATTATTTTATTATTTTCCTTAGGAGGCCCATTTTAGACCCCAAAATTCCTCTAATGATGATTGAGTGCAAAGGACAAAAAAGATAGCTGAGGGTTTATGGGTTTCCCCATTGACATTTGATCTCACCCTATTGGCCCAAGAGTTTGACTAACTCCCCTCCCTATTCCTTGTGAAATCATGCCCCCGTCTCTTTCACGTTGCAGTGCATAACTAGTTGTGGTATTTTATTAAATTGTGTATTTACATGATATCTCAAAATGTAATGTGCTTGAATAGCACTATAACCATAGGTATCAACCTTGATCACCTCTACACAAAACACCAAACCAATGGCAGGGCCTTGGCCTTGAGATCCTTGCCATGGTTTACATACAATATATACATCATGTACAATTTCAATACCATGGGGTCAAAACCAGGGCATTACATTCCCCTCCCCCTTGGGGTCAAAATTGGGGTGTTACAATCCCCTCCCCCTTCATTAGCACTGTCCTTGGTGCTTTACAAAATTGAACAAAATTGGATGTGCCAATCGCATGGCATCCTCCAGCTACCACATAGCCTCTTCAGGACCGTAGTGCTTCCACTACACCTTTACCTGTCCAACAACTCGATTCTAGAGGACTGTTAACTTCTTATCGAGGATGTGTAATGGCTTGGTTTGGAGCTCTCCCTCGGGTTCCACTTGAATCACATCCCAATTTATCACATGGTTAGGATCATGTACATATTTCTTAAGCAAAGAAACATGAAAAACATTACGAGCTCTAGTGCTAGCAGGAAATGCAAGTCTATATGCAACTGACCATATTCTTTCAAGCACTTCAAAAGGCCCACAAAATATAGGTGACAACTTGGCACAACTTCCAAGATTCAAGGAACTCTTCCTTGGCCTCACTCTAAGGTAAACATGATCCCCAACACATAACTCTCTATGCACTCTATGTTTATCTGCATAGCTCTTATGTCTGTCTTGAGCTGCTTTCGAGTTCCGCCTAATCTTTGCAACCTCTTGCTCCATTTCCTTGAGGAATTATGGACCAAGCACAATCATGTTCACTAGAGTATCCCATGTCACTGGTGTCCTACACCTTCTTCCATACAAGGCTTCATATGGACTCATCCCCAATGATGCTTGTTGTCCATTATTATAAGCAAGTTTTACCAAGTGTAAATAATCTTCCCACTTGGATGGTTTGTCCATCACATACATGTGAAGCATGTCTTCAAGCACTTGATTCACTCTCTATGTTTTCCCATTAGTACGAGGATGGTAGGAAGTGCTGAAGTTTAGCTTGGTACCTGAATCTCCAAACAAACCCTTCCAAAACTTGGAAGTGAACTTGGTATTCCTGTCATAGATTATTTCCTTAGGCAATCCATGCAATCTGAAAATCTCCTTCATGAATATTTTCGCAATGGAATCAGCCTTATACATGGACTTTATCGGTATAAAATGTGATTCCTTTGTCAACTTGTCCACCACAACCATGATGGAATCATGTTGCCTCCAAGTCATTGGCAATCCTGTAATAAAATCCATGGAAACAACTTCCCATTTCCATTCTGGGACTAGTAAAGGCTGCAACAAACCTGTTGGGTGTTGATGCTCAACCTTCACCTGCTGACATTTCATGCACTTTGAAATATACTTAGTAATGTCCCTTTTCATTATTGGCAAAAAATATTGCTTTCTGGCTGTAGCAATTGTCTTCTCATATCCTGGGTGACCAGAATATGGAGCGTGATGGATTTCATCCATAACAATTCTTCTCAAGTCTTCCACCTTTGGAAAATAAATTTTGTTCTTATATGTAAGAAGTCCATCTTCTTCCAATTTATATCCCTCGTACCTCTTTTTAAGGCTTTGTTGTTGCATCTTGTCCTTGATCCACACATACATTTCATCTTCAGCAACATGATTAACAATCTGTTGCCTCAAATCTGGTTGGAAAATACTAAGAGATGCCACATGCACTTTCATGTTGAGTGCATCAACCACTTTGTTTTCTTTTCCTTTTATGCGTTTGATTTCAAAATCAAACTCACACAAAAACTCCAACCATCTAGCTTACTTAGCATTTAGAGTTGGTTGTTCAAACAAATACTTCAGACCACAGTGGTCTGTCCTTAACTCAAACTTTCTTCCCATTAAGTTATGCCTCCACATCTTGAGAGCATGTACTATGGATGTAAGTTCTAGATCATGAGTAGCATAGTTCTTCTCATGCTCCTTCAACTTTCTGGACTCGTAGCATACCACATCGTTGTCTTGCATAAGAACTCCTTGTTACAGCTGATTTTACCACACATGGTAGATCACACATTTATGGCCTTCCCTGTCCCTATGTAGACTCTTTGGACCCCATGGACTATTTTTGTACCTTTGATGTTTCCAATATCATCCCTAAAACCACATGTTATTTGCCATACTCGACTTTTAAACCTATTCTCGCGTATATACGCGGATATGACCCTCAAACCCACGTACATCGGGATGTGTGCAAACGGCAAAATAGTTTTGGAGTTTTCCTTGATGTGGATCCGAGACACTTATCTCTTGGCCTTCCATATGCCTTGAGATCGCTCGGATTTGACCTTCCATCACCCCATTGAAGCACTATATAAGGAACCCTTTGGATACATTGAAAGGGGAGGAATTGAAGAGCAAGAAAACTATAGTCCATTATTGCTGAAGCTTATACTTGAGTCTGCATTCCTTTGTCCCTTGGAGCACATTGTGTTCTTCCCAAGCTTGCCTTTGCTTGTGAGATTGCTATTGAAAGATGGAGGATTGAAGTGGTGGAGGCCCAGGTGGAGGACTCAGTTTCTCCAGTTCGTAGACGTGCCGACAGAGGTTGTCACTATTGTAATCTCTTATTTATATTAATAGAAATATATTTTCCTGTCCAATAATGTGTATTTAAATGAATATTGAATCCATGGATGCTTTTAAATGCTTATATGTTATTGATTATATATGCTAGAGTAGGTCTAACACCATTATATAGCTTGCTTGTCCTGCTTGCTGATTATTGAGAGAGAAAATTGCTAATACAAGCGAAATTGGAAAAGCTCAACAAGGATCTACATCAACCATCCGGAATAAGGTATGTTTCGAGATCCTTTAGTGTTAGATGTTTTGTTTCTCTTGCATATGGGAAGGGATTGATTTATGTGGTTACTCTGTCTATTGTGGTACCCCAAGCCATAGGAAGTTATATCCGTAACAAAATTGGCGACTCCGCTGGGCAGTTCCTAGTCATTTCCTTCGGGGGTTTTATTGGCATTCAATGTTCTTGAATTGCTCCGATTTCTTTGTTTTTTTGAGTCAATTCTGGGGGCATGTTTTCCTAGTAGTGTTTGATAGGAGTAAATTTTGTCTCAGCTTGTCTGTTTACCTTCGTTTTATCTCTTTTTCTTCCTGTACGCGATTTTTGTCTTCACAGTCGCGTGTACACGCGGTTTTTACTGGAATATCCACGTATATACGCGGGTTTTCTGCACACAGTTGTGTATGCCCTGAGTTTGCCTTTTGGGGGAAGATTAAGTGTTTCTAGGTGAGTTTGGATGATTGCTGAGTCTTCTTGGATGCTTCTGGAGTCTGTATACACCTTTGTTTCTAACCAGAGACACTTTTTAGTTTGAATTTTTTGAAAATGTTCTTGTCATTTCATTTTATATTTTTTGTTTTGGGATTAGTGCATTAGGTCTCTTTTACCTTATTTATTTGCTTGGGTGTTGTCTGGTAGTGCTTGCAGAGTCTTGGGGTTGTAGAGTCATACTTTTGCTTTACTATCTCATTTTAATTCAAAAAATACAAAAAACATTTGCTCTTTTGCATCATTATGCATTGTTGCATTTTGCATGGTACTTGCATTAGGTTTGCTTGGAGAGTATAAGTCATATTTTCATATAGGAATGATTGCATATTCATTTGAAGGAAAATTTTGCACATCACGTAGTAGCATACCCCATTTTTCATTCGACGCGGTGCATTTGCATTGATTGTTAGGTGTGCATTTTACTTCTTGTTGCGTCATAACATCGTTAGTTGCACGACCATTTTCCCTTTTGAGTAATAAGCCAATTAAAATCAATGCATAATAAAATGAATTACACTCTTTTCTTTTATAGGGTGCACCAACAAGATTAGGTTTTAGGGTCTTGGAATAGTTCATTGTGAGTAAATTCTCCAAGACCACTAATCGAAACATTTATGTGTCTGTCCAGGTGAAAGTGTGAAATTCCTTTATATAATTAGTGTTTCTCAAGACACTCCTCTTACAAGGCAGTTAAGCACGAGGCAGTGTGAGCGGTTATTGATTGGAATGATCCCTAGTTGTAACTGAGTAGCATCGGAAATATTTCCAGGATTGTATTTGTATTTGGGGGCTCTTTCGAGAGTTTTGAGCTTTGCTACCCTGCCCATACGGTCAATCCCGCCTGCAACTGTCCGCCTGGGCATTGATTATATTGAGGTAACCTTAGTTTCCTTACCTAGGTTATCGAGGGGGTACTTTCCAGAGGTTATTCTGCAGGTGTCCTGGCCAGGTAGGGGTCAGACAACACAGTCGCTATATGCGTTGAAACTGACAGGCACTATAATTGGTTACGAACCTCCTCTTGTTGTGTGTGGGAGTCTCAAGCCTCTCCTAGGTGAGACATACCTGCTTCATTTAGGAGCTCACATATCCTACCCTTGTTTTCTTGTGATTTGGATTTACATTTTATAGGGGGTATGCTCTGTGCACGCTAGTTTGCCTAGGGTTTGCGTAATTAGATTGAGTCTTTTTCATTTTTGAGTCATTGTGGATTCGAGTGCGACACTTCACCGCTCTCGTTGTTTAGCAAGACTTTCGCCTTCCACATCTCCTCCTCCTTTGGGAGAGAGAAACAAATAGTCCGGGCAGACTACTTCTCACGTTGATTCACACACGATGGGAGATCACAAGGATGAGATTCCTGAGATGTCTTCTCCACTTCATGAGGTTGGGGATGCAGACTCTACTCCCGTATATGACCCTTCATTGAAAATACCTTCACATTCTGGTTATGATCCCTCATTCACAGGTTGTCAGTATTGGTTTCCAGGTGACGAGACTCATCATGAACCCACAAGCACTAGTCATGTTCATTATGGCATGCCTGATATCCCTGCACATGATCTGACACATCATGCCAAGTAAGAAGTTGAACCTAGCACTACGCCTGGGGGCACTCCTATTCCTTTCCATGTGGAGATATTTGGGAGCACTAGTCAAATTGCACCTTCCATCCCGGTGGTGGAAGCTACCTCACATGTTCGTCCTAGACCTACTGTTAGTAGTCATATGCAAATACCAAACCGAGATGAGTGACCATAGGGAACACCACTTAAATCCCTTCACATGTCCCTTCGTCCTCAAACCCTACTCCTTCGAATGCATTTTTGACAACCCTTCCTCCCCCTCATTCACGTGGTCCTTCGGGCCGGAATATCGCTACTAGCCATGTTTGTACTGCGATTGCTCGCACGGTAGTATCTCAGAGTAAAGTACCTCCTATTGTCTCGAGAGGTCATATTCATGTTTCTGGATCTTCTCATGGTCCATCGCAAGGAGTTCTCCATATCCCTAACTATGGAGCTTCTCATGGGACATCCCATGGGACACCATATGGAGCTTCTCATGGACAGTCTTATGGACCGCAATATGGACAGAACTATCAACCCTATGGGTACGGGTATCAACAACCTGCTTACTCTTCCAATTATGGCTTTGTAGCACCGCATAGTCAAGGTACACCACATCATAATGCTTCCATGCAGCCCTACACGGGTCAGTTAGGAAGAGGATATTATGGCCAAGGCCATGGTATTTACAGCAATCAGCCTTAGATGAACCAGAACTATCAGGGAGCGTGGAATAAACTGGCTCAACCTAGGCTCCCTTTCCTCGCAACGTTGAACTTACCTGACTTATCGAGACTTATGAACGATCTGGTATCTCATGACCCGTCCTAGCTGGTCATCCCTGACAAGCTTCCTTCGGACATTCCCAAGTTCGACGGCAAAGCTGGAGAAGATCCTAGTGAGCATGTCACTACTTTTCACCTTT
Source organism: Pseudotsuga menziesii (assembly GCA_001517045.1). Lineage (NCBI taxonomy): Eukaryota > Viridiplantae > Streptophyta > Pinopsida > Pinales > Pinaceae > Pseudotsuga > Pseudotsuga menziesii. Next base: position 140,230 of record LPNX010363614.1, on the reverse strand, counting down.
GGTGCTCTTCCAATTCCTTACATGATGACTCAATCTGTTTAAGGCTATTTCAATGCACCCTCACCGGGCCTGCAGTGAAATGGTATATAGAGTTACCAAGGGGGGCATTCGTTTTATTCGATGACCTTGCCATGACTTTCCTCAATCATTTTCAGCTACTCGTGCGTTATGACGTTGGTACAGAACTCTTGTAGACATTTCAACAAGACAAAGCCACACATGTATCGGATCATATTCAAGAGTCGCGTAGATGGAAGCGGTTAATTAAAGCCTTTATACCACCGAAATTTCTCCTTGAGTGGTTCCTCAAGTTGTTGTTACCTTACATCGTGAAGGATGTTTCTACATCCGGAGTCCAAAATGAGGAACAAGCAATATTTAGGGCACAAGAGTTGGATTTGATCTACGCTCAATTCGGACTTTTGTATGAGATTATACCTAATGCTCCGCAATCTAGTTTCGATCCCAAGATCAAGCCTGGACCACATGCCGATGGCATTGTGGGTTGTACAAGTGCCAAACCTGTGGATTCGGTTGGGAAACAAGTGAGCCAATTGTCTATTAATCAATTCGCTTCGAGACAAGCCACGACTTCGTCTCAACCCACCCAAATGGTGAGTGTACTTTCCATGCAATCGTCGGACCAGAAGGGCAACCAGCAGCTCGGAAGGAATAAGAAAAAGGGTAAAAATAATCGTAAGGGTGGGAACAAGAATGAAAATGTTAATTTTAATGACAAGAACGCTCGGAATGCTGGGGGGGACAAGCAGTCTAAACATAAGGTAAAGTTTCCTTGCAAATTGTGTAAGCAGGACCACCTCACTCACTTGTGCCCTCATATGGAAGATGCCTTGAGATTCAAAGCATAGGGCCCAACTGTGTTAACTAATCCTTTACCCCATTATCAAAATATGAACTCGAGGACCAATGATCCTCATTATGCATCGGGTGGAGATCAAAATCCGTCGGAAGCCAATACTGGTCATGGTTGCATCAACATGGTACGTGTGACTAAGGTTGTGACTCGCGCAAAAGATTATGGTTCGTCACAACCGGACCTTAGAAAAGAACCTGCTCCACCCGAGAGCCCTTTGTGTATTGAAAACACTATGGATAAACCTGAAATTGCACCTTGCATTCCTAAGGGAGTCCTAAAGCATTCAGAGGACAATCCTAATGCCCAAGTTGCCCAGAATTATTCCGTTGTTGAGGATTTGGGCCAAACTCCTTGTGCGATGTCTGCGCTTGAAGTACTTCAAAGTTGTCCTCCGCAAAGGAAAGCCTTGCTTTATGCTCTTAGAGTTAATGATTATAACTCTTCTTCCATTATCAAATTTGAAACCATGGGACTACAACCTCGCTTGCCTTACTACGTGTCTCTTTTGATTCATGTAGAGTGTCATAATATGACCGTCAAATGCACTGTGATTAATGAAGGCGTTGCTGCTTCCGTGATGTCTTTGTCATGTTGGAAGGGTTTGGGTTCTCCTGATTTGTCTCAATCTGCTACTATGTTGACTGCCTTTGATGGTAGATCATTTTGGCCGCACGGGATTCTTCCTTCTCTTAAGGTCCAATTGGGAGGGAAGACCGTCGCGATCGAGGTCGAGGTGGTTGATGCGCCCCTTGACTACAATCTTTTGCTGGGCCGAAATTGGATGTATAGTATGTAAGTCATGGCCTATTCTCTCTTTCGAGTAGTATGTTTTCCATTTAATGGGAAGATCATTACGATTTATCAGACATCATTCCGTAATCCGAGTGTTAGTGCATCTTCAGGAGCTTCTATCCCGATTATTGATCATTCTCAGTCGGTAACTAGGAGTGTGGGTGTAGGTATGTATCCATCTCTTATGGGGACCTTTAGTTGTCCTACACCTATTCTTATGATCGGATCTAGTTTTGGTGGGGCTTCGTCTTCGTTGAATTCGGTGTCTTTTCACACTACCCATATCGAATATCCGTGGATTCTTCCTTCACTGAGTCCTTTGAATGGACCTGTCGAAATGCATGTGTCGTTGCCTACGGCAATGATAGCATATCAAGTGAATCTTGATTGTGTTGCAGAGCCTAGTCCTTCCTTTTCGCGGATGGAGGAGGAGGACCCGTATGTGCTTCCTGCATGGCAGTTGAGTCCTCTCATGCACATGATTACCTTGACGACGTTTTTCCATTAGATGAAGCCATTATTAAGGCCATGTCTAGGGTTGAGCCACCTTGGGAAGAGTTACATCATAGATCATATTTTCTTCCCAAGCTTAACCGTATGGAGCATGAGGACTTTTGGGAGATTCTTAGCGAGAAGATTGGTAGTCCCGTGATTCCATTGAGCTCTCCTGGTCAGATGGCTGATGGGAACATGGTGAATTTATCACCTACTATTCCTATCAATATTTCTCGCGATCCTAGCAAAGTTGAGAACGTCTACATTGGGGCGGTTTGTTCCCCTGATGAAATCAAGGAGTATACCGAGCTATTTAAAGCATTTCGTGACATGTTTGCTTGGTCATATGAGGAAATTCTAGGTATTGACCCTCGTATTGTCGAACATGAGATTAAGACCTATCTGAATGCGAAGCCCGTTCGACAACGTTTACGTGCAGTGAATCCTAGAAAAGCACCCGCTATTAAGGCTGAGATAGAGAAGCTGTTGAAAGCCAGTTTTATCTATCCCATTCCCTTGACGGTGTGGGTTTCAAATCCCGTTATGGTTGATAAGAAGCAGGGAGCGATCCGTATATGCACTGATTTCCGTGATTTAAATCGTGCTTGTCCTAAGGATAATTTCCCCACACCATTTATTGATCAGATTTTGGATGAGTGTGCGGGAAGCGACGTATTCTCCTTCATGGACGGTTTTTTCGGATATAATCAGATTCAGATCAAACCTGAGGACCAACATAAAACTGCATTTATTTGTCCTTGGGGTCCCTTTGCATATCGAAATATGCCTTTCGGTCTTAAAAACGTCGGAGCTACATTTCAGCGGGCTATGACCTTAATTTTTCATGATCTCAAAACAATTATCGAAGTGTATTTGGATGATCTTGCTGCTCATTCTCGTCTGAGAGTGCGTCATCCATACCATTTGAGATTAGTATTCGAAAAATGCTGCCATTACCAGGTTAGGTTAAATCCTCATAAGTGCATCTTTTGCGTGACTGTTGGTCTCTTGCTAGGTTCATTGTATCCAAGGAAGGTATAAGAGTCGATCCCTTAAAGGTTGAGCCAATACTTCAATTGTCTTCCCCGCGTGATATTAGACATCTTCAGTGTTTGCAAGGCATGACAAATTTCTTGCAGAGATTCGTGGTTAATTTTGCCAATTTGACTAAAGGCTTTATGCGTCTTTTAAAGAAGGACACGACTTTTTGTTGGGATGAGTGAACCCAGGAGTCCTTTGATGCTCTTAAGTGAGCCTTAGCATCGACCCCCATGCTTAGTCCACCTGACTATAGGCGTGATTTTTTTATTTATGTGGTCGCGTCCATAGAGACGGTTGGTATGGTTTTGGTTCAAGAGGATGAGGAGCTCCATGAGCATTTCATATATTATTTGAGCCAAAACCTCATTGATGTGGAAATCCGTTATTCTCATGTAGAGAAACTTGCCTTGGCCACCGTTCATGCGGTTCAGAGATTGAGACATTGCATTCTCCTTCGCCAGACCTTGGTGGTAGCTCATGTCAATCCATTTCAGTTCATCCTCACTAGAAGGATGATCGGGGGAAAATATAATAAGTGGATTGTTATATTGCAAGAATTCGATCTCGAATTGATTTCGGCGAAATCGAAGAAATCGTTGATCTTTGCGGAGCTCATTTCTGATTTTCCAAGTGTGGAGGAGGAGGAGGTTTATGAGGATATGTTTGTCGATGAGCATATTTTCCTTATCTCAACTTTGGACCCATTGTACGGGGATATCATTGTATATTTTCAAATGTTGAAGGTCCCTACTCACCTTTCACGGGATGAGCGACGACGATTACATCATGTAGCTAAGAACTACCTTATAGTGGATAACACTTTGTACCGCCATGGGGTAGATTCCATTTTGAGTCATTGCTTAACCCATGATGAGGCTGAGGTTGTGCTGAATAATTGCCACGGAGGGGAGTGTGGTGGTCATTTATCTCGGCTTTCAACAACCCAAAAACTCTTGAGAGCAAGATATTTTTGGCCGTCGATCTTTAAAGATTGTGTCAATGCGGTCAAGAAGTGTTACCCTTGCCAGGTGTTTGCATGCAATATGCGCTCGCGTCCTGCACCGTTACATTTGATTATCACCACCGGTCCCTTCACCAAGTGGGGGCTTGACTTCATGGATTGCAACCCAGCTTCGGCTGGAGGGCATCATCACATTATAGTGGCTGTCGATTATTTCATGAAATGGGCAAAGGCTATGCCCACGATTAAATCCAACGGTGAGATGCATTTCGTTTTCAACCAAATTATTAATCGGTTTAGCATTCCGAAAGAGCTTGTCACTGACCATGGTAGGAAATTTCAGAATAAAACGATGGAAGAGTTGGATTCAAAGTTTGGGTATAAGCAGGAGCACTCCTCTTCTTATTACCTCAGGCGAATGGATAGGTTGAAGCAGTGAATAAATCACTTAAGTCCATTCTCTAACGAACCATCGCGCAAAGCAAGACGAATTGGCATATCATGTTATATCCTACTTTGTGGGCCTATATAATCATGGTTAAGACTGCCATCGGTTTCTCTCCATATCAGCTAGTACATGGGGTGGAGTCTGTCTTGCCGATTGTATGCGAAATCCCTTCGTTGAAGCTAGCTATAGAGCTTTTACCAGACACTTTTGCATTGGAAGAAAATTTGGTCTACTTAGAGGAGCTTGATGAGCAACGCCGGGATTCCTTAGTGGCTCTAAAAGTAAATAAGCATCGCATTAAGGTCCAATATGATAAGTCTGTCAGTCTGAGGAAGTTTAGTGAAGGTGATTTGGTCCTTTTATGGGATCAAGCTAAAGAACCCTTGGGGGCAGGGAAGTTTAATCCCATGTGGCATGGTCCTTACGTAGCCAAATGTGTGTTAGGGAAGGGCACCTATAAGCTAGTGGATTATGAAGGGACAGCCTTGGCGGAGCCTAGAAATGGGCTCTATCTTAAAAAATACTATGCATGATCTTCAACTAGGGCTAATTGTTGTATATTATTGTACATTTCTTTTGCATAGTTAGGTTTTCTTATGGTGATCGGATTTGTTGATTAGCTTTCGTTTCTTATGGAAGATGTCGATGGAGTCTTACGCTTACATAGGATTCGCTAATGGTGCTAGCCGTCACACTCAAAACTCAGCTTCGGCTGCTTGCGTGATTTGTACTCCTACGGGTCAAGTATTGTCTTCTGGAGGCATATGTTTACGGCCTTCTTAGAACAATGTTGCTGAATATAGTGTCGTTATCGAGTTATTGCGGGATGCCATTTCACATGGTGTTCTCTCTCTTGAGGTACGCCTTGATTCACAGTTAGTGGTTTCACAGCATAATGGCTTGTATCATATTAGGGATCGGACATTATTACGAAGATTCTTACGTGTGAGATTGCTAGAACGGTAATTTGAGAACATAACATACATACATGTTTCAAGAATTTTTAATCAAGTTGCTGACTCATATGCTAACTATGTGTTAGATTGGCATTTGTTTCATAGACCATAAGCATATCACAAACATACATTTTTACACACATGTAAATAAATAAAATCGATCATCATAAAAAAATTTCATTAAACATCCAAAATGTGACGTCATAATACATACGTGTCATAATACATAATCGGGGCTTCCGAGCCACCAAAATATAATACACGGTAGTGCAAAAATAAATACTCTCAGGACTCTAAGCCTGAGGAGGAGGAGGGGGGTTCTGATCATGGTAGCACACCAGAACTCTAGCTACCCATCGAAATAATCGAACCCATGCCTGTGGTACACCAACCACCTGGCATTGCATGGCCTCAGGCAAGTCAACGACTTGCGCCATAGGTACCCTGTGTGTCAAGCATACAAAGTTTGTGTGGATGCTTTGGAGTGTTCGCTCCACATCTGCACCCATGATGTCATCTCCTCTTCCCCTCCATCTATGACGAGGGAAACCGTCAGGTCGTCGTGGTCCAACATCTGCATACACATGATAGATTGTCACTATGTGTCGTCACACCAAAACATGTCTTTTGAGTCAATATATCAAAATACACAAAAAAAAATTAATAATTCAAAAAACTTAAAAAGAGGGTTTGGATTCATTACATATGTCGCCATATGCGGCTCCTAGTGGTAGGGGCATGTCCGGATCTCCTCGAAAATATATCCCTGCATAGGGGTAGTCATCGATGGCAATGATCTACTGCCGCCACCATGGAAAGAAGTCCGCTCGGTAGGGGTTAGCCACCCTACCTCTGCCCAGTCTGCGCATAACATTTGCCCAATGTCGTTGGGCCGGATCTCAAACTTTGTGTGGAGAAATGTCCACTCTAGGGCTTAACCTCGGTACACGCTCAAAGAAGAATGTGCTCAGTATGTTGTCGAAACCGAAGTTTCTCACCCTGCCCATCTTACAGTCACTGAGTTGTTGCTTCATGTTACTCAATTATGCAGTGCTCCAGTCGTACACTGCGGGTCTCATACACTCCATCGCATAGAACATCAATGGTCGCGAGGCTTGGTGGAGTGAAGCTAGACCGGCTATCCTGCCAAGTGCCAATAGTATGGCCTTTAGTCCCAACACCTAGATCGAGTTTGTCGGGATTTGACTCCCAACCTTTTCCGTGTCCGGAAAGCAGTACACCGCAATGTACTCATCAATAGTCAGACCACCTCTGGGCCCGCGAGATCGTAGGTTTACCACCTCTCTTCGTCGGGATAATCCAGTAATAAAGTATATGCCCTCAATCTCTATACTGAGAGACATCCCGTCAATGTGAAAAGACTCTAAATCTAGATCCCAGTAATCCACTAGCATCTGCAGGAGTCTTGGTTTGGCCCTTAGGCTGCCAAGACACCAAACTTATACAAACCGCATGCACGTAGAGCTTGTTGGGCCATTAAGTCACCTTGAACAGCCTCTTCTATATCACCATGTTCCCTCTCCCTCCATTCTAGAACCATCCTGCACATAAAACATGATTTTTAATCATTATTTGCCTTAAAAATCCTTATTCGCGGCCGCATATGTACGCGGTTTTGGGAGGTTTTTCTGTGTATGGCCAACCCTATACGCGAAAAAACCCCAATATCCGCGTGGGCCGAAACGCCTCCTTTAGATTGGCCTAGAAAATAAAATTGACAATGGAAACTGAAAAAATTTGCATGAAATGGGAAGAGGAGGACATGAGGAGTTGCCTGGAACAAACGATGTCAAATTTCACCGGACGATGCTCCCAGAATTCGTGTTGGAAGTTTTGAGCTCAAATGGTTAAAAATTTCAAATGATATGGAATTTTTGAATTTTTTACTATTTATAGAAATTTTTGAAATTTTTTGAAAATTTTTACCCACTTTCTATAGTTTTTTATCGTTTCTGACCATTTTGGAACATTTTGGACTAATTTGATGATGTAGGAGTCCATTTTGACCGCCGTTTGACCATGGTTTTGACCCATTCGTGCCAATTTCAAGTATTATGTCTAAACTGGCATATAGGTTAGGTTTCACATCTGTTTGCACTTTGCATGACCTTATGACCGTTTCATTATAACCTTAGGTATGAACCCATTCTATCTTGTCACAAAACCTCCTTGTTGCTTTTAGAAGTGACATGATGTGAATGGTAGAGCTTGACCATACATGGGTGCCCTAGTTAGCTCCTGTTTTGCATTTGGTGCCCATGCTGATTTTTTTCCTTTAGGGTGTGGGAGTCCTTTGTATAGTATTGCCATGACTTTGTGCAAGAGCCTCATACTCCTCTTGATATTTTTGTTGGCCTTTTCCCAGGACTCCCTTATGTCAAGTTTTAATTGCATTATCATAAGCTTTTCTTGCCTTATTAAGCCTTATGCCGACTTCCCTGACTTTGATTATCATCCATATAGCCCGAACTTGTCTCATGTCTAGCCAAGTAGAGCCATTTTACATATCTTTTGCAGCTTGATGCCCCATTTTTTACCAGGAGGGGACTTTCCCCCGAGTGTCATTATCCTACACATGTTTCCTTGCATTGAGCATATGTACGTTTCGCTGCTTGGAACTAGTTTGTTTGCCCCTTGACACTCGTCTCCTCCTAGTCTGTAACTATACAACACTTTTATTCTTTTTCAAGCTTTTTAAAATATTTGAAAAAGTCCAAAAAAAACAAAAAAAACAAAAATCTAGACAGGAAAAGATGTTATCTTTGGTAGCAGTCGAGTCGTGTCGCCTTCAAACAGAGCACTGTATATCACATCCATTGGTTGGGTTAAAAGTTTGACTTTAGGAGCTGTACTCGTTTCTCTGAGTTTATCTCCATCGACTAGTTAATCTTCCAGTCCCTATGGAGCCTCTGTCGATGCCTCCTGTGTCGCAGAGATGTCCCAGTTTTGTATATTGAGTCTATGTTGCCTCCATTCAGTCACCATTCGCCTTTATGCTCTTGTTTGAAGGAGGTTGAAACCTAAGTTGGTCATTCCTCAGCTCTCTTGACTTTGCATGTCGACCATTCCTGGTACTGTTACTAGTTCATGCACATTATGATTGAGTCCTTCCACATTATACAGCTTTGCTGAGTACCTCATGTTGGATGATGAGGGATTCCTTAATGCCCTCCTTCCAACGGATTTCATCACATCGACTTTAGATCATTTATTCTGGGATAGGAATCTAGAGTCATTTTGAGTTCCTTGAGACTTGCAGTCATTAGTGACATGTTCTCTCGGCATCGACAGTTTTGGGAATACATTAATGTCCCCTGATCGATGGATTCTCTCAAGTGTTCGACCTAAACACATTTATTCACACTTGTTAGTTTGCACTCTAGTACCTTGATTCCCATTTTCATTATCGGTGGGTGATCTCGCATCTGTTAACGATATACATCAATGACTGGTAGTCAGACGATGGAATACTATGTTCGACCTCGACACCTCTATTCACATAGTAGGACATGTACTCGTAGCGAATTGTGTAGAAGACCTTCCATATTGGTGGAATTTCATATATGCTACCTCCTTGATCGTGCCAGTGATCATGAGATTTCAGCTCTCGTGACTTGATTCCAATGTATGTCAGATATCTTCAGCCATTATGGAGATCTTGATCCATTATATATCTTCATCTTTCATGGAGATCATGATCCTTTGTATATCTTCATCATGGAGATTCTGATCTATCTATATTGTACGTGGCAATGACCACACATGTCATATTTTGTATCATGCCTATTCATGGCCATTGTACTCTTATGTATTTGGAACTGCTGTATGTACTTGCAGTCATGTGCAGAGTTTGATTATTGTATTATATTGTTGGATGGTTGGTTCTTCCACCTGGTTCTTCATCACTCCACTTCTGGGATGGACTTATAATGTATTTCGGCCATCGTATCACCCCTCTGACCTCACACATTAGGGGGCATCTGTTACAGCTGATTTTACCACACATGGTAGATCACACCTTTATGGCCTTCCCTGTCCCTCTGCAGACTCTTTGGACCCCATGGACTATTTTTGTACCTTTGATGTTTCCAAGATCATCCCTAAAAGCACATGTTATTTTCCATACACGACTTTTAAACCTATTCTCGCGTATATACGCGGATATGACCCTCAAACCCGTGTACATCGGGATGTGTGCAAAAGGCCAAATAGTTTTGGAGTTTTCCTTGATGTGGATCCGAGTCACTTGTCTCTTGGCCTTCCATATTCCTTGAGATCGCTCGGATTTGACCTTCCATTACCCCATTGAAGCACTATATAAGGAGCCCTTTGGATACATTGAAAGGGGAGGAATTGAAGAGCAAGAAAACTATAGTCCATTGTTGCCAGAGCTTATACTTGAGTCTACATCCCTTTATCCCTTGGAGCACTTTATGTTATTCCCAAGCTTGCCTTTGCTTGTGAGCTTGCTATCAAGAGATGGAGGATTGAAGTGGTGGAGGCCCAAGTGGAGGACTCAGTTTCTCCGGTTCGCAGACGTAACGACAGAGGTTGTCACTATTGTAATCTCTAATTTATATTTATAGAAATATCTTTTCCTGTCCAATAATGTGTATTTAAATGAATATTGAATCCATGGATGCTTTTAAATGCTTATATGTTATTGATTGTATATGCGAGAGTAGGTCTAACACCATTATATAGCTTGCTTCTCTTGTTTGTTGATTGTTGAGAGAGCAAATTGCTAATACAAGCGAGATTGGAAAAGCTCAACGGGGATCTACATCAACCCTTCGGAAAAAGGTATGTTTCGAGATCCTTTAGTGTTAGATGTTTTGTTTCTCTTTCATGTGGGAAGGGATTGATTTCTGCGGTTACTCTGTCTGTTGTGGTACCCCAAGCCATAGGGAGTTTTCTCTGTAACACTCCTCCAAGTCCTTGATTACATGCATCAATACACACCACAAATTCTTTTTATGGATCTGCAACTTTCAGAATTGGTGCACTTGTAAGAAGATTCTTCAACTGCTATAATCTCTCCTCACATCTTGGATACCATCAAACTTTATCCCCTTCTTTTGCAAAGAAGTGATTTAATGTGCAACCTTGGAGAATCCTTCAATGAACCTTCTGTAGTATCCTGCAAGTCCCATAAAATATCTTACATCTATCACATTTCTTGGGGTTGTCCAATTCATAATGGCCTCAATCTTTTTAGGGTTCACAAATATTCCTTTCTCTAAGATAATGTGACCCAAATAATGAATTCTATCTGTATAGAATTCACATTTGCTCAACTTTGCATACAGATTATGCTCCCTTAGCATTTTCAATATCATACCCAAATGTTCTTCATGCTCTTCCTCATTCTTAGAATAAATAAGAATGTCATCAAGAAAAACAAGAACAAACTTGTCCAGATACCTATTGAAAACACTATTCATGAGGCACATGAATGTAGTTGGTGCATTTGTGAGACCAAATTGCATCACTACAAACTCATAGTCTCCATACCTTGTTCCGAAGGCTGTCTTATGAATATCGTCATCCTTTATTCTTACCTAATGGTAACCAGACCTCAAGTTAATCTTGGAAAATACCTTTGCTCCTCTCATTTGATAAAAAAGGTCATCAATTCTAGGTAAAGGGTATTTATTCTTCACGGTGACTTTGTTCAACTGTTTGTAATCAATACACAACCTGAGTGTGCCATCTTTCTTTTTTACAAATAGAACTAGTGCTCCCCAAGGAGACACATTAGGCTTGCTATGCTTCTTTTCCAACAACTCTTGCAGCTGCATCTTGATATCTAGCAATTCTAGTGTGCTAATCTTGTTGGGTGTCTTGGACACTGGTTCTGCTCCTGGCACAGGGTCAATTGTAAAATCGATGTCTCTCTTTGGAGGAAGCTCTGAAATTTCATCAGGAAAAACATCCATGAATTCCTGCAACACATGAAAGTCCTCCAACCTAGGAGTTTCATTCTCTGTTGCCTCCAAAACATGAGCTGCATACAATCTACAACCTTTCCTACAGAACTTCTTCAACTACATTGCTAAAATATTCCTGACATAAAACATCTTTAGAATGCCTCTTACAACTCTTGGGTTTCCTTCTTCATCCATGCATTCAAAAGTCTTATTATAACAATCAAGCTTAACTCTGTGAACTTCTAACCAGTGCAATCCAATGAGAATATCATAGGAACCAAGTGGCAGAACATTCAAGTTTGCATAGGTGACTAACCCATCCATGACCAATGGACATCTCTCTACCACTTCACTAACTTTTCTCTTGGTGCCCATGGCTAGTTGAACTAACCATGATTTGCTATGCTTTAACTTCTTAAAGGAACAAATCTCAACAATTCTAGAAGTAATGTAATTGTGAGTAGATCCAGGGTCAATCAAAACAGAAACATATTGCTTAGCAATCTTCCCTTCAACTTCAACCACAGTTGATTAATGATCTACTTGGAGGTCCTCTAGGGCTGCATAAATTCTAGGTATAGTCCTTAATACTTGACCCACAGTTTTTGCTTCTTGAACATTGTAAGTTGTCCTTACATACCCCTCCTCATGAGGACATTTCATGCACACGTGGTTTCCTCCACATCTCTAACATTGGAGCGGTTCTCTGATCTCTCTTGGATCTCTTGGCCTATCTTGGCCTGTCTCTCATCGTTGTGGTTGGCTTAGTCACAGCTTGTGATGGTTGCCTTTGTTGATTTCAGAAGTTGGAAGGTTTGAAACCTTTCTTCCTTTGGTCAAAATTGTCCTTCTTCTTGTCCTTCCAAGCCTTATGGATATCAGGTTTGCTTTTGTTCTGATCATAGCAATACCTAGCCTTCTTTATAGCCTCTTCTAGAGTTCTAGGTTAATCAAACTCAATTCTGTCTTTGTATGCTTGAGGTTGCCCACTTAGAAAATGTTGCATTTTCACTTTATCATCCTTGATGTATCTGACATACCTCAACAACTCCACGAAGTTGTTTGCATACTCTTCCATGGTTAGTTGTACCAATCTCAGCTCATGGAACTCTTTAATCTTGTCATCATAGTACCTGTCAGAGAGGTACTTCTACTTGAAATACTTCTTAAACTGCTTCCACATGATATTTCTGTCATTGATCTTCCTCACTTGCCTGAGGTGTTCCCACCATATGGATGCTCTTCCATTTAGATTGAAGATGGCTACCCTAGCCTTCATATTTCCAAAGTAGTCTTGGACTTGGAAATATTTCTTCATACCAAGAAGCCAAGCTTCAGCTTCTTGACCAGTCTTTATCTCACCATTAAAGTAGGAGGCCTCGCCTTCTTGAATTCATTACGTGAATTGTTCATGTAACGACTCTTCCTCTTATTCCTATGACTTGAAGAGCGTGAACCCCCAATGGATCCTTCAGAGTCAGATGATCCACTAGAAGACCTCTTTCTTCTTTTGGCACTGCTCTTACTTCCTTCTAGATTTACTGCCCGATGACAAAAGTTCATCTGCCTTTGGATGTCTATCAAACTCTGCAGCATGGATGCATTCAGTTGGTTCTGCTCTTCCTGAGCTTTAGCCAACCTTTCATTATCTTCTCTGTAACTTTGCATCTCCACCCTTAGGCTTCTCATGGTGGATACAATATATGGGGGAGTATCTTTATATCTCCTTTCCTTGGATTATGTCTCAGCATTTTCAACTCGAATGTTCTCACCCATAGCATCTACCTCGGGCCCATAGGGGTCTTGTGCATCATTCTTGCTGTAGGTTCTCATGGATGAGCCAAAACCAACCTTTATGAATTGCACTATGACTTTGCAAAAACATGTTAATAAAACATCATTGTTAGACAATAAACAATGTGCTTAAATTCTAAGATTGTTTATCACAATGTAATGTTGGTATCAGAGGGTACTCTTTCCTCTGTCAACTATTCATCCTGGCCCATTCAGGCCCAATGCTACAACCCGTAGCTCCGATACCACAATGTCATGTACCCATACCTCGATTACCATGCAGAATTAAAATTTTGCTTAAAGAACCTTTGTTCTTCTTTGATACACAGGGCATGGTCGTGAACACACTCTTCAACAACATAGTCCTGACACCACAATGTAGTGTCCTCGCTATACCACGATGTCCATGAACCCAGTGCCCATACACCTGACTGATATGTAGAATAACTTAAAAATTATTAGTTCTTTCCCTTAAACACAGTCATGGGTCATGTTCATCCTTTAGCATTCATTCTCATGCTTAGAAACCATTGTAATAGTCATCCCACCATCAACATATTCACTCTGTAGCCGCAAAGGTCCTTTCTGCACTGAACCCGACTGCCTTCCACCGTCTGCCCCGCGGAACTCGAAAACCGAAACTCTGTAAAACGTCATGGTGATTTCCTACCTTTTTGCATTCCGCCTACTACTACGGAACTCAGGAATCAGAAACTCAACTTTCGACAGAATCATTTGGCCACTTTTCTGCCTTCAACCTTCCATCCTTCCGCCATGAAACTCGGAAATTAGAAACTTAACTTTTGATGGAATACCTTATCCACGTTTCCGCCTTCCACATTCCGCCCTCTAGTGCTGAACTCGGGAATCATAAAAACTAACTTTTGACGGAATACTTGTTCCACATTTTTGCCTTCAGCATTCTACCTTTCCGTCCTCCAGTGCGGAACTCAGGAATCAAAAAACTAACTTTTTACCTTAACCTTTTTCCCATTTTCTGCCTCTCACCTTCCTCCTTCCGCAGGCGGAATCTGGGGTGTGGAAAACACACTTTGTACCTTGGATTTTTTACCCTTTTCCACTTTCGACTTTTGCCTTCTGCAGGCGGATCCCGAGGTGCGGAAAACCAACATTATGCCTTACATTTTCCTGTTTTCCACATTCCGCCTTCCGCAGGCAGATCCCGGAGTGTGGAAGAGCCACATTTTGCTTTGTTTCAACTTCTCTCTTCCGCTTCCTGCCTTCCGCCTTCCGTAGGCGGATTCCTGGGTGCGAAAACACTTAAGTTAGATGCATTCTGATTTTTTAACAAGGCTTCTATCCTTCATGGTCATGAGCAAAATGCATTGAAACATACAAGGAAAATATAGATGCAAATGCAGGAATATTCATCAACAGTAAACTCTACTTAAACATTAACAAGCATTCATCATATTCATTTCATTCATATGAAAATACACTGCATAAACAAGAATAACAGAGATACTTATCTTGAAGATGAAGTTGTCCCGCAACTAGCTATGTCGTTGCAACGTTCCACCCAACCATAGGCTAGTTGTGTTCATTAATCTCTCAACACAGCTGCCGCCCCCGAGCTAGGCATGAATTTTACAAGGAACTAGGGAACAACAGACTCACACACAGGCATAACACATCAAACATAGTCAAGCCAGCCTTCAGTTGGGTTTATTAGATTGTCCAGCCAAGCCAACACACAATTGGGTTTATCAGTCTACAGGCATACAAGACAAACATTGTTGGGTTTATCAAGACTTACTCAGCCAATCCAACATACAGTTGGGTTTATCAGGACTTACTCATCCAAACCAACATTGACATTGAGGACCAGCCAAGCCAACAGATGGGTTTATTAGGCTACACGGCCAAGCCATCTCACTGCTAGGTTTATCAGGACTTACTCAGCCAAGCTAGCATTCACAGTTGGGTTTATCAAGATGTCTAGCCAAGGATTACACACATGACCAAAGTGCACAACAAGACACAACCAAGCCAACTACCAATTGGGTTTATCAGGATGCTCAACCAAGCCAATGTACGATTGGGTTTATCAAGACTTACTCATCCAAGGCAATCTATATTTGGGTTTATCAGGCTGCTAAGGCAGTGGATAGGAAGAATTACTAAGCTAGTGAGCTCATCCATAGAGCTAAGGACACCTTTGCAAGATCTATCTGGCCTCGCATCCACAATACCTACACACCCAACACAAGGAAGCGTCCCCTTCTCTGCTCCACATTCCCTCGAGCTACACCTTCCCTTCCAATGCTCTTCAGGATGTGCATAGAATATTCACCAGCCACTCTTATCTTATTGTGAGGTTCCACACTAAGTTTATCAAGCACATTCTATGTCTCTTCCACCCCTAAGTCTTGCATACAGTTCAAACCTAAACTAGGGTGCACATCACATCAAACCACAAGGAAACACATCAACATAGGCTCCACTCTATAACACAGAGAAACATGTTTGCATTCCACTCTATAACATAGAGGAAAAACAGGGTTCCACACCACAATGCAGATGGAATTCTGAACCATGAACAAAACCCTTTTGCGACTCAGGATGGATGAACCACAATGAACATCCCTCTACTCGCAGCGGAGAATCCCCCGGAATGGAATGAGCGAATGGTCTGAATGACAAGAATCACCTAACCGTTTAGGGGAAAATCAGGATCGACGGACTGGGCACGCATCCTCGCGATTGCTTGCTTCAGAAGCAAGAATGCGACTTCCCCAGACTGTAGGTTGCATGTGCGCTCAGACGTTAGGCAAGCTCAGTCACGAAACCGACTGCCATGCCTTGCTCTGTCCAAGGCATTAACTGCCTCAACTGCTCTTTTGGAATAAATTAATGATTGAGTGCAGAGGACAAAAAAGGTAGCTGAGGGTTTATGGGTTTCCCCATTGACATCTGGTCTCACCCTATTGGTTCAAAAGTTTGACTAACTCCCCTCCCTATTCCTTGTGAAATCATGCCCCCATCTCTTTCACATTGCAGTGCATAGCTAGCTGTGGTATTTTATTGAATTGTGTATTTACATGATATCTCAAAATGCAATGTGCTTGACTATCACTATAACCATAGGTATCAACCTTGATCACCTATACACAAAACAACAAATCAATGGCAGGGCCTCCGCCTTGAGCTCCTTGCCACGATTTACATACAATATATACATCATGTACAATTTCAATACCATGGGGTCAAAATTGGGGTATTACAACGCATTAATGCTAGAACGAACAACCCCTAGCATATCCACACAATAAACCTAGGATGTGCAATAATACTCAACCAAACAACCCTGAGCATATGAACTTCCTAGGAATTTATTCTTCTTTTCAATAGGCCTCTACATATGATTTTTAAAAGGACTTTTTACAAAAAAGACCTTTAAAAATCATATGCATTCTTTTTCCAAAAAAGTCCTTTAAAAATATGACTCCTAGATTCAGAGGATATTTCTCGAGATGCATGGCATCTATATTTTGGTGCCACATGCCATATGACAAGGGAGTGTGATATATTTCAACCACCTGGATCATTGGCTACTAGATGCTTGGTGAGGTGTGGGATCCACACAGAAGGAGCAGACGATAGAAGAGAGGGTTTGTTGTAATTGAGTTAGAGTCGAGATGGACTCTAGCCTTTCATCATATTCTATATGTTCCTCTTCTGAGTGCAAATGTGCTCTCTGTTTCAACCTTGGAGGATCAAGGTTATACATTTGAGTTCGGAGGACACTCAATACAATTACGTCCAAAGGGAGCTATGTATGTTGAGGAGTCCATCATACTGGGTATTAGAGAGGGATGATTGTATAGGTATGGGGTCAACCTCTTCGAAGATTAACTAGAGGAATTAGGGCTAGTTATGCTTCATCATTGAGGTGGTTGGAGGACCACCTTAGCAAACCCACTTGGTGGGAATGGACCCAGCTAGAAGAGATGGGATACTCATATGACTTCAGCTGAGCTTTAGCAGGCAACCACAAAACAGATGAACTCAAGTTTCTAGATTTTATAGTTGATAGTTAAATTGTATAACAATTTTGCTTTTAATAATATTTACTAACGTTTATTAGAATTGGTGCATGTTTTTCATCATTGCAATGACATCTTAGCTGTAACTTATTTCAAGTTTTATAATGGTATGTGCACTTTGATATTGATGTAATATGATTGTGTTTTGTTTTATATGTTGTAATATTATAAATATAATTGAAAATTTAATTATTGCATGAAATAAGTAATAACTTTTCATTTTTAATGTTTTTTTGGTAGAACACGGGTCTTGCAGAATATCTTGTTGAGCGAGATGATGATGATAGATCCAAATTATGTTGGGTCTAGCATCGACACAAAAGATGATGATGATAAGGTTGATACAAAAGATACCGAGGCAGATGATGATGATGATGATGATGATCAAAATGGGGATGATGATGATCATGATGGTGGTGATGATGATGAGGCAGTTGTTGGTAGTAGCCAGTGACATATGTGATCATATAGATTGCATCATGGATCATTGTTGATATTATTAAGTTGTATCATTTTTCACATGTATCATTTTGACTTGTATTGTTTGGACATGTATCATCTTAACTTGTATCATTTTGACATGTATCAGTTCAAGTTACATCATTGATCATTTTGACTTATGTCAACTGTTGGACATGTATCATTTTGACATGTTATTGAGTTATTGACATATTTGACTTTCACTTGTTTTAGTTATATATGATGATGATCTTATGATCATTTTAATTTACCATTGAGGATGGATGTTGACAAATTCAATTAAATTATAGATATTTGAATTAACACTTGTTTTAATTATAAATGATGATCATGTTATAGTAATTATCTTGTTATTTATATATACTAGTTGTATATTTTATTTTGATGGAGGTTTAATAAGTATAATGATGTTGCTAGTCTGTACGCATGTCGGTTTCCCTAAAAATTGTCTATAAATGTTATCCTATAAAATATTCCAAATGTAATACGACTTACTCTATAATCATATAAGTTATTTAAGAGGCATGGTATATTTAACTAAAAAACTGAAATAACATTATTATTTTAGTAAGTCGAAGCAAAACAAGAAGCATTGTTGGAAGCAAAGCGGAACCAACAATGGAATCCAAACTAGATAAAAAACAGAAGCAATCTCGGAAGGAAAACTTGGTGCTACACATGAAGAAAAAACCAAAGCAATTAAGGTAGAAAACAAAGAAGTAACAAGCGAAGCAATTTTAGAAGAAACAAAAGACATCATAATATAAGCATATTAGAAGCAACAAAAGATGTAAAACTGGAAGCAAAACCAAGAAGCAAAACCAGAAGCAAAAGTGGGAGTAAAACCGGAAGCAAAATCAGAAACAAACTTGAAGCAAATCAACAAGTAAAGGCGGAAGTAAAACTAGAGGCAAAACCAGAAGCAAAGCTAGAAAAAACAATGGAAGCAAAACCCTAAGAAAAGTTATAAGCAACAAGGGACGTCATAATGGAAGCAAAAATTGGTGTCATTTAGGAAGCCAAAAAAGAATTTATTTTTATTGCATTACCCGAAGCAAAATAGGAAGCATGACTAGAAGCAATATTAGAAGCAAAACTAGGAGAAATATTTGAAGAAAAACTATACATCAAAATGGAAGCAAAGATGGAAGCCATCTTAGGCCTAAAGTAGGAGTGAATTTAAGCTCAAAATATGATATTGTTTTAGATGCCACATTTCTAGTGCTATATCCATCGTTTTACCATGCGTTACAACATGTGCTATTTTCGACGCTATTTCCAGGGCCAAAGTGAACACACTTTGGCACCGACAAAAGTGCCCAATTCGTGAACTAAAATACACTAAATTCCAACGCTAATTGCATGTTTTGTTATAATGCATCTAAGTGCCCACCAAGTCCCCTATCACTTGAGACACTAATTCTTCATAATGCCACTCTTGCCACTCTATATAGACCATCCTGATCAGCTACTAGCACCTGCAAGCACAAATAGTCACACATTAGGGTCGACCTCAACATCCAAATTATAAAAGAAACAAAGACCTCAGCTTGTGCGAGTTTTTCTCATAAAGCCACATGAGTAGCGTGACACCTCAATGTTTATGTCACGCTTAATGTGATTGTATGTAGGTATCCCACGTGGCCATTACTGTGCAGGGTAAGCCCATTTTGGATGTGTTATTTGCATGGCTATCCCATGGATAGTCCTCTAAAACCAATGAGCGAGTGAAGCATAAATATCTTGCACACTGAGTGGCTATATTTGTTTTCTTGTGTGAGGGTCATGCACGATAATGGATTCTCTCATGCGATCGTGCGCGAGAATCCCCAAAACCCGCATGGTTTGTTTTTATGGTTAAAAAATGGTTGTACTATGGCAATGACCCCTACCCTAAAAATTCAACCAGACATAAATCACAAAGTTGAGATGAAGGCTTACCTGAATCTCATAGCATGAAAATCAGACACATGTATCTCTTGGAATCAACAAAAACACCCTTTGGAGCACAACAATGAATAATACAAATGATTTCAAAAAACGAGCCCCAACCCTATTTATAGACATTTGACCCTAAGTTTAAACCCTTCTTACAGACATGCCATAACTCCATTTAACAAATTGTTCCCACCACCTTGATCAGTCCATCGAGACCTACACCATGACACTACTCACTCTTCGATTCAAAAAGTTTCATGCACTACCAATTTTTACTTGCACCCCTCTGTTGTGCTATCGTTTTTTGTTATTATTTATGCATTGTCAATACCTTTGTCACGTTCTTTACTACACTTGGGTATATGCGTACTGTGTGTAAGATAATGACCAATGACATTGTGATTCCAACCCTTTTAGTAATGGCGTAAGAATCACATCACATGTATCATCCTGAAACTGGCATATAGGCAATGTTTTCCCTCTGTTTACTTTGCATTTACCACTGATCTCGTTGATAAGCATAGGGTCCTAATTCTGAGTAATTATGTACCATCAACACTGTCACTAAGCATAACATGTTCCCCCCATGGGTGTGCACATATTTGCAACCCCCGCCATATTTTTGGAACCCATGATGTAGAACTACCACAAATCCAAGAAATTTGATCAACTTCGAAAAGGTCAACCCATAGTTCATCATTTTATAGTTGTGCATTTACTCCCTCACCCCCAAGAGTTGATGCCATTATATTCCTTGAGGCATGTTATGATCAAGGCTCATAGTTAACCACTCATACCTCCATGGGTACTCTACCATCTACAATCTTCCTCATATCATCACCCCCGCAAAGACAACAATGGGTCCCCCACCCTATGAAGAAACCAATTCGATTCAATTACTCCCCCAGGAACAATCTGCATGGCATTTATTCATGGGTCACCCGTCTTCATGTTTGCAAAACAACCTTCTCATCATCATGGTAAAAGTTTCCCAACCCACTCAAAATTGTAGGAACTTTGCCCATCATCAAATTGATTCCCCGATTCACCCAAAGCTGTGGGAATCCCACCCATTATCAAATCAGTTCCCCAACACATTCAAAACCATGGGGACCTCACCAATTATTCTTTATGTACAAACGGTTCCTCGATCCACATAAAAATGTGGGAGCCCTTTATTCTTTTGGCAGCAACTCTTGTTCACCTTTGATCGATGTAGTTGAGTCTCTATATTCCCAACATTGTCTATTTTGTCAGTCACCATTACCCTCATTAATGTGTCTCTAACAAAGCCCTTCATCTGTAGTTTATCTCCGTTTGTTACACTTTGTTCCTCTATTTTGAGGAAAGTTGTTGCCAGTTACTCCCCAAGTTTACATTAATTAAAGGAAGCTATGAGCCCCACGCTTATTATCCAGTCTTGTGTTACGTCTGTCATTCTTATAGTTGGTTACAAAATGATATTGGTTCTCAGGATTAGACCCTCATCTTATCATGTACTTTGGCTCTTGTCGACATCGAATCACCATATTTTGAGATATTCAGTAGTTACCGGTGCACCCTGGGCTCCCTTTCGATCAATACAAATGGATCACCTCGAACTAAGTAGGGAGAATAATTAGTGCTCCCTAACTTAGTGGTCTTCCCTATGCTCGACATCAAAACATCTATCACATCAGGGAAAGTCATACATTTCGAAGGAAGCAATGTTCACATTTATAAATCATGGAAGCAACACATGTTGTACTGTGAGGCGCCCCACCTAGCCACTTCACCAATATTTTCATCCCTCACCCCAATGTGATTCTCATGATCATCAACAGTTTCGCTTCTTCAACCCCAATAACATCATTTCTAGGTTCATCTACTCTTACATGGATTAAAGCCGCCTTCATCCACATATCAACAACACCATATGTTGACCCCTAGGTCTCCTCATTTTGTGGTCATCTTGACATATTTTCACAAGCATGGGTATTCCCACCTCATTTGTATAAAACATATAAATTATTTGTTATGACTTCATGGGTTGTCACTAGCAATTCCCCCCCATGGGAGGAACTATCCATCCACACGTGCCTTAGAACTTACAAGAACAGGAGAGGACAAAAGAAACAATGATGCATTAACGTCCCTACAGTACCCTCTGAACCTCATACATCAAGGGGCATCTGTTTACGCTTAAATTTCGTACAGATGCGACATTTTAGCTAATCTTACAGTAAAGTGTCATCAACGTATAACATGTTTCCCACCAAAGACATCCTCATTAGATCCAAAAAGCAGTATGAGTCCAAAAATGCCAAAGAAGATTCAAAAGAAGAGGTTGCGCGGATAAATCCCTATTCACTTGCGCTACAACTCGTGTTATCGGTTTTGTTCCCATGCGAGCCTAGCATGGATCTTCCTTTGATATCCACACAATTGCCAAAACGATGGGATCTCATCTACCCATCGCACATTGAAGGATCATGAAAGCTCCCTCACCAACAAAAAAAAGAAGTTGTCTCTTCATATGACGGGGGAGCATTGAATAACCCCCTTTGTATACCTTGGAGCTAGTTCATGAGGTGATGGGGTTTACACTTGGAACTAGATGTTTCTTGGACACCTATTGGCCTATAAAAGGAAGCCATGAACATGCATATAGGAAGGAAAAATCAAAGCAAGGTCATGTCATTAGAATTGTGTTGAGGCTTCCTCATAGCTCACCTCTTCCTCCACCTATTGGCATTCCCCAAGCTCCCTTGTCTTCTTCCTCTAAGGGGAAAGTGTTTCCTTTCATTGTTCTTCAAGTTATTTAGCATTAAGTGTGGACAAAAAGACCTCCCTAAGAGAGATTGTCGGCTTCCTTTGAATCCCAAATCTCCTAGGTGACACTACACATAAGAAGCTTGACCATTGGGAAATCTAACATTGGTTCTAGCATCTTGTTGTTGTTGTGGTTTGCATATCTTCACTTTTTTGTTTTATTTCATGTTATTTGCTTTTATTTTCTTTTGTTTTATAACAAGAACTTGCAGGATCATTTTAGGGTTATCACATTTGATTTAGTAACACAATATTGGGCCTTGGTAATAACCTCCAAGGATTTCACACCTCATATGGGAAGGGTTGCACAACTTTATGCAAATTTTCCCACAATAATGCCAACAACCATCATAAAGGTTGATCTCTCCAAAGCAAATGATCCTGTTAATTGGACTTTTTTTAAGGTTGGAGTTGCTATAGGTTGCTTTTCAGCTAGAATTTGTTAACTAGATTTATCTTGTGTCCAAATTGTCTCATTTGTGGTACTTATTAATGGATCAACCTCTTATTTTTTAGGCCTAGAAGAGGCTTGAGACAGGGTTGTCTCCTTGCCCCTCTTATGTTTCTAATGCTTGTGGAAGGTTTGAGTAGATCAATACATCATGCTAAGATCAATGGGTCCTTGAGAGGGATCAAGATAGGGGGTAACATACACATTACACATTTGTTCTTTGTAGATGACATTTTGCTCTTCACAAATGGCACCAGGAGGGACATTGTCAAATTAAAGGCTATATTGGATTGTTTACAATAGCTACAGATATGGTCATAAATGTTAATAAGTCCACTATTTCTTTTATGAATTTGGACCTAGAAGCAATTACATGGATGCAATCTCAGTTTGATTATGATATGGTGGATATCCAAAATGGTATAAAGTATTTGGGTTTCATTATAAATCCTACTGATTACCATAGGAGGGATTGAGCCTGACTCATTAGCAAAGTGGAGAATAGCCTTCAACTTTGGTGTAATAAGTGGCTATCAAGAGGTGGGATAATTACTATGATGAAATATGTGCTGGAGGCAATTCCTTTTTTGGGGGTCTCCCTGGCATATGTACCTGTAGGTGCTTTGGATCACACCTTAAAATTGTGTTATAAATTTATGTGGAGTGGGAGCTCATAAGAGAAGGCTTTCCATTGGGTTGACTGGCATAAGCTATCCTTTCCTAAATATTTAGGAGGTTGGGGTCTCAAGCATTCTCTGTGTTTGGCTAAACCTTTGGCTGCAAAGGGGGTTTGGTGCATTCTTAAAGGGTATGGTCTTTGGGTTAAAGTTGTTCAACAAAATTACATTCTCCCTCCTACCATTGAGGAATGGTTCAGGTCTAACGACAAGTCTTTAAGAAATGTTTATACCACATGGAAATATATTATTATGGCTTTTGATGTCACACGAGAATGGTTAGTATGGAGTGTGCAAAATGGAAGAAGTATTAGGTTGGGGCTTTGTCCTTGAACAAGTAGTATTGACTCCCACAGACTTCTAGTAGCAATGACTTAATGTTTGATGGAATAGGGTTATCTATTTTTAGCACAAATTAGTGATGACTTGAATACCACCCTTGTTCAACAAGCATGGCTTTAGGAAAAGGATTTGGGCTTAGTAGATGAAGAAAGTGTTCACTATTCATATATATATATATATATATATATATAGGCCTTACATGACTATCATATTTGTTTGATGAATATAGAGGATGTACTCTTATGGTCCAACCATACTAACGGTGGACACTATACCCCTAGTTTGGAATACAGGGTTATAAGAGAAGAAGCAAATCTACTTGAGACTCCTTGGTGGAGCTCTACTATGTGGAAACTCAAGTGTCCATTAAAGGCAAACATTTTCTTGTGGTTGACATTTCAAATAAAGTTCATGTATGGGATCATCTGATTAGAAAATTTGGTTTTGGCCTAGGAAGATGTCCACTCCGTAAAGAAAACTCAGAGAATATAACCCATATATTTATTCATTGTTCATACATTGGCATAATGTGGTCATATGTCTCACAGGTTAAAGTCATTCGATTTGTTTGGAATGGAATTGGCTTACAAGACTAAATCAATAGTGAGGTTTATATAGATTGCAAGGCTTTTCCTGCTCTCATGATCTGGGGTACTTGATCGACAAGGAAAAAGGTTATATTTAAAGATATCTTCATTCCACCAGAGACCTATGCCACAAAAAGCTTAGCAATTTTATCACACTTTCCTCAAGATGATGGGCCACCAAAGGTGAGAAGGGTAGTTTAGGAAGTCGTCCACATATCTGGTTGCTAGTCTTGTTTTGATGTAGCCTCCCGAGGTGATCCAACCATGGGGGAAGCATGAGGTATCTTATACTTCAGAGATTCTCATTGGATCAAGTTATCAATAGGACTTGGGAGAAGCACAACAATTCTGTAGATATGATGGCTCTAAAACTACTTTTGATCTTGACCTCCTCAAAAGGTGTGCAAAATCTATAGGTATTTGGGGACTCAAAATTAGTTATTGAATGGATGAGTACAAAGAAACTGCCCAAAAAATATTCTACTAAAGCCAATATTTAAGGAACTCATGAGGATCTCAAACACTTTCCATGACATCTATTTTTAACAAATTTTTAGGGAAAGGAACTCCTTGGTAGATTTATTATCAAAGACTGGACTACATGTGGGTAATGGGATGTGGCAACAATGGCAAATGGCAAATGATGAGTTTTTTGAACATGATACTGGACCACATCGAGGATGACATATAAACCTTGAAGGAGAAAAAAAGAACAACCCATGGAGATCAAACACAGGAAATATTGACATATTTAAAAAAAAATAGTTTTCTATGTGTTTCAGTATGACAAATATGACAATAGTTTGCAACGAATATAAATACTTATTTTTGTTATCTATATAGTTCTAGGATATCATATATGTATACATAGATTGCTGTGTAAAAATTTCAAAATTACAAGGGTGAAAAACCGTTTAGAAAAGTTGAAACTTCAAATATTTTGTAATGGGCCATGAGGCCCATGAACGAGGTGGTTTATTTTCAAATATAAAAATTACGACTTTTTTTTCGTGAAAAAAAGGAACAAACTCTCATGAGCTTCGTAGTGAAACAAGATCCCAGACAATTATTATTAAAACACCATGGGAGGAAAGAACTTGCCATCTTTGTGAAACAACGAGCGTCGAGGATGAAAGACACTTTCTCTTAGAGTGCCTTGCATACACCCACATTAGATCGCAATTTCAAAATCTTTATTATAACACTAACCTTCCTAATCTTTTAACTTGTCAAAATTATGGTGACCTTGGTATGCTTCTTTCTAAGTTTTTTGAGCATAGGAATAAAATTTTATAACAAACCAAGTAATTTCTTTTTTTCTTTCTTTTTAAGATCCAGAAACCAAAATTAATCTCAATAAACATTAACTACCATATTAAACACATTTATAAATTAATATAGATACTAAACACATTTATAATATAAATATTAAATTATTTTTCTTTAATTACATTTTTATAATATAAATTTGTTCTTTAAAAAAACACTAAATTTAATTGGATCAACATCGAAAGCTTTGACAAATTCACTTTGAAACAACGAATATTTAATTGGATCAGCATCCAAAACTTTGACAAACTCACTTTGAAATAGCGAATTTAAATTTATTTAAATAATGTATTTAAACTTATCGAGCTAATCTACTATATTGATATTTTCAATATAACCATGATAAGTACTATGACTAACAACAACAACGAAAAATTGTTTTTGACTTTCTTTCTTCAACGAAAAGAAAAATTGTTTTTGGCTTATTTTACTTATGGTTTGGAATGGATTAGAAAAATAAGCTGAGATATATTTTTTTTGAAATTAAATTATTAAGTATTGTTAAAGTTTAATTATATGGTAAATTTGATGTAAAATGTTTGTAATGATTTGATTACTTAGTATATGAAAGTGTATAATTTTTTTTTTTTGAATTTGACTTTATAATGTATAATATATATATGATCCAGAGGAATTAGTAATTGATTGAGATTTATTAAGCAAGTTATAAGTTCAAATTTTGGTTGGTTGTCACTAGAAACCCTAGTTTAGTGTTATTAGCCCAGAAGTCACCATCTAGTAAGAAACTTACAACTTATTAAGGATTGAGACGTCGCGAGATACACCTGAGAGAACCTTTATCCTAAGGAGAATCTACCCTTCTAGTCTTATCACAACATGCCATGTGTCAACGAGGATTTGAACCTAGCCGTGGAAAGTGTGAAATTTAGGTTTTCACTACTTGAGCTACTGTGTAAGAGTTTATGGAGTTATAGTATGTTGGAGTTTGTATTGGAATTCTATGCTACATTAATACTCTTCAAATTGAAGAAGTCCCATGTTTTGTAGATTTTCCTTATGCTGTTGGAAGTGATACGCTTAAGAGGCCCTCAATAAATAACTATATCCATTTAAAAGGTTTTGTTCATATAGAAGTGATCACGTGAGTAAACTAGAGTTATTTTAGAAGATGTATCAATATAATAATCTAATTTTAAGGTCACAACCAAGCCATATACCAAATTGATGTGTGAGATAAGATACTCCTTTTACTCAACAATTTGAGTGATAAAGTCTACATAAATATTTATAGCTACTAGGCTCATTCAAGTTGTACACTCACACACAAGTTTTAGTAAACTAATATGCAACTTTATATAGTTAACAATTACTAGTTAAAATGTGAAATCAAAGTAAAAGTGAAAAGTAAGCAAGCACACAAAATATTCCAGTAACTAATTAATAGGTGGATTACTAATTATTTAATTAAAATATTCAACATAAGTGATAACCACATTGAGCAAACTCAGCACATTCTTTCAACGATTAATAAGTACAAGGATTACTGTTTTTAATTAAAATATTCAATATATATGACAAGTACATCCAACAACTCTCACAAATTATGCTTACCAAAATTTTAAATTAGGTTTTTTTTACAACCAATTGTTTTAAGTTGTTAAATTAAAAAGAGCAGCCTAAATACTCTATGATTTCAAAATTTTATCCAAAATCTAATTGGAATTGTAGATATATGTTATTGAAATTGCATAATCCAATAATCCAGGTGCCTAAGGAGTATTTGAGGATGTTGAATTCACTTTATAATAAAAAGTAAAATTTAAACAAATTGATGATTAGACTAAAAATTTTATTGCATGATTTTGACAAAAAATGTCGAAAAAGTAAAAGTCAAATACTACAACAAATGCACCGCTAGTTTAAAGAAAAGAAAAAAACTTGTTATTCATCAAAGTTACATTGTCTTTACATAAACAAATTTTGAGAATGAAAGTTACATTGTCTTTACATAAACATTTTTTGAGGTTCAAAAAATCTACAAACCATCAAGATTGTAGTTTCCATTAAATTTATAAAGTTGTCCACTAGCTCCCTTGCTATGCTACTACAAATACCATGAAAAAACAAAAAAATGTGGCACTGAGATCTAAGAGGAGATACGATATTTAGACAAAACTAATAAAAATCTAATGTCTCTGAATCGATCTTCACAACATTAACCCTTTCCTAAAAAAGAATCAAACCATCCATACCCATAACAACGTAGTTATATAGGCACCCTTATTAACTTAAGAATTATGATTTATGATATAGTCAATACTTATATTCTTGATGTAGTTTTCGTGCTCCCTAAGGTGAGTGACGACACATTGTTCGATCTCTCGAGGCTAGTGAGGGTGAGTAGTTCGATCCAACTATGCACCCTCACTAGCCTCTAGAGATCCAACAACACACCATCACTCACCTCAGGGAGCACGGGAACTAGTGAAGGTGTGTAGTTCGATTGAGATCCAACTACACACACTCATTAGCCTCAAGAGATCCAACAACTCACCTTCACCAACTATGCGCCCTCACTAGGCTCGAGAGATCCAACAATGCACCCTCATTAACATTGAGAGATCCAACAACGCACCCTCACTCGCCTTGGGAACCCTATAATTTTGTAAAGTATATAAGATTCTCCCTATAATATATATCCATAATTCCTTAAAATATCTACTTTAAAAAAATTATAACTATGGTGGACTAGCAACAAATGATGGACGTCTCACACTTGAAGCCTAACCTATATTTAAAACTCAATTAACTCGTTTAAACATACTTATACTTAACTCGTTTAAACATACTTATACTTATAAATGTTAAGTTTATGTTTATAAAATCGATTAATATATATATATACTTAACTCGTTTAAACATACTCATACTTATAAATGTTGAGTTTATGTTTATAAAATCTATTAAAAAAAAAAAAAAAATATATATATATATATATATATATATATATATATAACCGTAACCGTATCATTGAGGAAGAAGATATCTTCCACCAAAATTGTAAAACACACCTTATTTCTCTCAAATACACAAACACCATGAAGAAGATTTTCTAAAACAAAAAACTCTATTCCCCACTGCCGGGGCATCCATTCAAGGGGCACCGGCTGATCTAGTTTCTGCGTCAAAGGTCTCTCGAAGACTGGCCGTCTGGATGAGAATTTAAAGTCAAAAAAGGCATTGGATTAGAAGGTCCCATTCATTTCATTTCATTTCTCAATTTAATTTCATGTCATTTCACAATTCCATTACGCGTTCATTTCAGTTCTCATTTGACGTTCTAGCACACCTTTGTACTGCGTCGAAATCCGTCGGCTCTGATTCTCCGTGAGAACATTCGTTGATACTTCTATAAAATCTCCAACATTTTCTACTTTTAATATTCTGTGATCCGCGCTATTAGAGATCAAGCCCATCAGAAAATTCAGTGAAATTTGGTAGAGAATTGGCGGAGATTGAAATTTGGTTACGAATTGGCAGAGATCAATGAATTCAAATGGGGCAACCACATCTGGAGCAAGCGGAGGAGGGGATTCAGCGGCACCCAGAAGGCAATCAAAGCAACCCAAATGTAATTTCTTTCCACCTCTGTAAACTATTTTATCAGTGAAAGGATATGAAAATTTCATTTGGTCTATCTCTGTCATTGAAAGCTCACCAAGTTTTACCTGTTATCATCTGCTCATGATTTTCTTATATTGCTATACTGATCCAAAGAAGATACCCCTTTATAGTCTGATGGCCCTCAACCTAATTTTGTTCTAGTTTCAACCCTCTTCCTGCAAAGTATATACTGGTATACTTCTTATTCAGAAGGGTTTTCAATTTGGCATTTTTATCTTTCATGGGTTGCATCCGGTTGTTATTTTCATTTTTTTCTTTTCCAAATTTTGTTAGGAAGTCTGAGCAATCCTAGGGATCAAGTGATTGTTGTTAGCAACCAATTTCCGGAGATCATAACAGGGAAGTTTTGTGTTAGAGCCATGCCTGATGCGATATGATTATATTTTTTTATTTCAATTGGGACTGTTCATCTTTTTGTACTTGTAAAGAAATTATGATTAATACATTTTTTCTGAATATTAAGCAAGTTGAATGCATTCAAGTATTTAATCAAGTTTGGTTTCCTGATAATTTTGTGGGTTTTGATGACCGCGGCATTGAATTTCAATAATGATAAACCAAACTTGGATGGTCCAGTGTGGCTAGATGCAGATGCGGCCTATGATATTAAATTTGATAAACCGGCAGTATGTCAATTCACATTGAAGACATAGAAGGTAGGGCCTTCCCCCTCTTCAGGATATGCAAATGCAAACTGATGGGGTTTTACCATTTTATTCCCCTTTTAACTTTTGGGGAGGTGATTTGGAGCGTGCCTCAGTGCATGGGACTGCGAGGAGTGAAAGTGTAAGGTAAACACTATGTTGATAGAAAGATAGTAAATGGCTGGAAGGAGTTGTTGATAGAAATATAGTATGGTTGGTGCGGACCTTCCAAATCACGTTGAGAATGTGTTTTCCCGGCAAGTATGGAGTTGCATTTTAATTTTTGGCAGCTCAAAATAAAAAAGATAAGCTGTATTTGGATTCCATGGGGGGTGAGAGTGGAAGAAAATCACCTATACTTCCAAGCTAGTCATGGATCAGATACAGACATCCCCTATATTAAGCCAGCAGTTGGGGCCTTTCAAAGTGACCTGGCGATGGTGATTTGGATCATCCCATATTTCCTATTGCTTCGTTGTCTGTCCCAATGTTTTAAAACTTGGACTTGGGACCGACCTAGGGTCAACTCAGCTCGGACATAAAATATTACAATTTTAATGAAAAAAATATATTAAAGATTCCAAAAACCATTAGAAAATATATGGGTCAAGACTCAATATATCAAAATAGCATCAAGTGCACTACAGAACTCAGATTTCGAAACAAAATACAATATCAATGAGGCTCTAAATAGCCTCTAGAGTCCAAAAGATATGATCAATCATCAAACTGATCACCACTGCTGGAAATGGGATGCTCAACATCAACGTTTGGCGCATACTCCTTGGACTCCTCAGGGACATCTGCGACCCTTGTAGTAGTACTAGTAGAAGCACGGGTTGCATGGCTACGTCGACTAGCGCCACTACCACTGCCTGCCATGTCTAGATCTACACCTGCATCCCCTACTACTAGTGGATCTGCGTTCAAACTTCAAAGTATCCCACCTTAAGTCATCTGCATCAATATCGAAATCGGCACCAAACTCTACCGAGTGAGTCTCCTCTACCCATTTTTGAGTTTGGATCAGTATCATCCAACACAATAGGATCTATATCAAGTCTTTTGTTTAGCAATTGGTTGTGCCTTAGCCATAGATTGTATTGGATGAAGATGAGATCATTTAACCGTTTTGTTCCAAACGGTTTTTCTTCTTTGTGTGAATCCGCTGAAAGACAAACCGATTGCGCTCACCCCCGGAAGCATTGCAAGTTTGACTAAGAACTCGAATTGCAAACTTTTGCAATTGAGGACATTGGCTACGAAATGATTCCCACGAATTTGTTGCGGAGGCAAAGTTAGTTCAACAAATTAGATTGTGAATTTGGCTAAAAATTCAAGTATTTAAACTTACAGTTTAAACAAGTGAACTTAATAAAATTGTGGAATTGTGTACTTGGTTGGTCCACATCTCTTGTAATCTTTGCTAGATTTTTGCTAAAGGTGCCCGTAGCTCTAGTGAAAGCGCTGATATGTCGATGTATTACCAAATGCTCACTCTCATCAGGGACCATGGTGTTGGAATTATGATAGTTATTGCGATCATATGGAAACAAATAAGATTGTGATATGGTTATCATTGATGGCAACACATAGTTCCAAGCATATGATCCAGATAAGAAGAGGACCCAGACGAATAAGCAAAGGACTAAGGAGAATCGACGGTTTGTGCAGAGATCTGCAAGATAATGCACGGGAAGAAAGTTTGAAAGAAAATCTGATGAACAGATCTGATTGTCAGGAGTGAACCCGCAAAGAAATCAACGGTCAGGAGTGAACTCACAAAGTTTGAAAGAAAATCTGATGAACAGATTCGACGGTTAAGAGTGAACTCGCAAAGTTTGAAAGAAAATATGATGAACAGATCCGATGGTCAGGAGTAAACCCACAAAGAAATCAATGGTCCAGAAAATTGCGGAAATGAAATTGTGGAGGTCAAAATTTGGTGAAAAATGGGAAAGAGCGGTTCTGCATTCCGCAACCCGAAGATCGACGGTCAGTAAAGGATTCCGCAAAAGCGATCGATGATTCACAGAAATGAGGAAAGAGATTTACGGAAGACCATTTCGAAAAAGTTGGGAGCCACCTCTGCTTTCCGCAATCCAAATATTGACGGTTAGGAAAGAGTCCGCAAGAAATCGACCACTCAGAGAGTTGCGAAAACAATTTGTGGAAGCAATTTCGAGAGAAGCCAAAATGCATACCCACAATCCGCAATTCACACTTGATCTCAGATCGACGGCCAGGAAAGAATCCGCAAGAAATCGACGGCTCAGAGAGTTGCGGAAACAAAATTGCGGAAGCAATTTCGCGAAAAGTCAAGATGTATACCCGCAATCCGCATCTGATCTAAGATCGACGATCAGGAAAGAATGCACAAGAAATCGACGGTGTGGAAGAACTTTTGCGGAAAAAGGATTTGCGAAAGTAGTTTTTAAGTCTTATTTCAGATCAACGATCAGGAGAGAGTTCGCACGAAATCGATGGCGCAGAAGAAGTCTTAAGGAAACAATCCTGTGGAACCAGAACTGCGTAAACAGAGTTGCAGAAAAAAACAATTGCGGAAGAAGCCAAAGTTGCGATAATGCCATTGCAGAAACTCATGATTACTCATCGATTGGGCTCCTTGTCTGCTATGAGGCATTGAATGGTCTTGATCAGTTATGAAACTGAACAGTGAGGCATATGAACAGGTGAAGGGATTAAAGATTGGCATGTATAAAGGGACGGACAAGAGAGGACTGTGGGTACGCTCTTTGCAGGTAGAGAGTTGGTGCAAGGATTGCCGTCGAAGTGGGGATTGCAGAATGAAAGAGGATTCTAAGTTCTTTCAAGAATATGCATAACAGAGACAATAAGAGGAGCCGAGTTGAATAAGCAGATTCAAAAGTAGATCAGAAAAGTGTAACAGAGTTGGTATGCATTGTTATATATGTTTTCTACATATTGTAATGAACATGTTTAAATCTAAGGAACAAGGGTGGTAGGGTGGTGCTACGAAGAACATGTTGTCTTTTCTGTACAAGTTGGAGCTTGTACAAGTGGAAGTAGGTGCTTCCACTGAGTAGTAGCTGGAGAATTTTATTTGTAGTGGGTGCTAGAAAAACACGAGGGTTGGTGCTCTCTGCAAGAAGGAATTTGTAAACAGAGGTTGCAACCTCATTTGAGTAGGTGCTCAAATAAAGATGAATATTTGTCTATTTCTTTCATGTGTGTGTGATTGATGATTATCATTCCTTCTGTTATACTTGCTGCATTATCATAACTGTAAATTTGTGATCAGTAATAATGGTTTAAATATTGAAAATTGTTTAAGCTTTAGAAATAACTGATTCACCCCCTCTCTCAGTTATTTGATTAATTTCAACACATGTGCTCTAAGTACTCATACAAACCATCTTTGACCTCCCTTGTTTGATCATCTCCTAACTGAGCTTTGTAATGATACCTTGGGTTCAAGAAATATCCACTGCATGTATAGGGTGATGGAGTTGATTGTTCCATCTGTTATCAATGATCTCCCAAATTGGCCCATACTTGGCTACTCTATCCTTGTATGCTGCCCTTATTTGCTCCTTTGCTTGATCCATAGCCTTATAAATGTAACCCATGGCCAATTTTTCCCCACCAACTGCAACACCTTAATAAGGGTCTTGACAATTTTTACAACCTTTGTTGCTTTTTTACAAAATGCGTTGTCAAAAACTTTCTTTTTGGTGTCTTTTGCATCTTGTTTTCAGGCCCACTTAGATGCATTCCATTTATCTTGTGAAAACATCTTTTGCAAGTTTTGTTTTTGGGAAATGAGAGATTGCAATGTGATTAAGTGAGTTGCAAATTTTGTGATGGTAGGCCTAACAAGTTCTATGTTCCTAGTGTTTTTCCTCGTTAGGTTCAAAACCCATGAGTGGTTGTAGATGTATTTTGTAATGTTCTTGGCATGCTCTACAATGTTCTTGATCCAATCCTATTTTCCCATATCCTCAAGCATGAGGTCTATGTGCAACACATGGGGTCCAAAATATAGTTTTGTGTTTGCTCTCTAACCTCTTACCAGCAAGAACATAGAGGCATTATCTGTGATGATTTGAAAAACATTTGCCACCCCCACCTCCATAACAATCTCATCCAGAAGCTGAAATATGGTACATTCTGTTTGACCCATGACTCTATATAACCCTGCAAATATTCATCTGTGGACATAACTTTATTGTGCAAAAGTGATCCCCTCAAGTCACACATACTAGGGCCCTTGAAGCCCTTACCAACAACAACAATGGAATTGCACATGGGTTGGTAATAAGGTGAGCAGGCAGCATTAAAGGGGATATCTGAATCATACCGCCATCTAGCTATGTACTCATAAGCAATTCTTTGCATTGCTTCTTCCAATCTTCATCTAAGATGGGCTGAGTTTGACTTGGTTGAGAGGCATTGGCACTTGCAAAGGTGTAGAAAAATAACTTTGAATGGCCTCTTCTTTTTAGGTTGATTTTGATGAGTGGGAGGAACATAATGGAGGGGGTCCCTAACATTGGTGAAGGGATAGAGGAAGAGCCTTCAAAATCAAAACTAGGATTTACTCTGGATCCTCCCATCATGGCATTGGCAAGTTGCCTCTTCCTCCCTTTTTCAGCTTGTATCTCTTTCTGCCTAGCATTGTCTTCTTCAAATTTCTCAAACTGGTTTAGCAATTCTGATTTGATCTTTCCAATTACTGCATTTGGTGTCTCACATGGGGCAACTTGGCCTCTTATTCCATCCAAGTGTTGCTTCATCCTATGAATGTTCCCCCCATCTGTGTTTCTTGCAATATTTGCATCACATTTCATCATCAACAATTGCAACATGGATCTATGTAGCATCTTTGACTCTTGGGGCCATGATAAATGCAAAAAATCTGCAAGTGCAAATGGAATATGCCAATAGCAAACCCATCTTAATTTTTTTTTGCAGCAAAAGACATCTTTCAGATCTCCAATTTTCATTTTTTTTATGAGGAAAAAAAAGGGCAGATTTAAGTGTTTAATAATGGACTGTTAACATACCTAGAATTTGAGACTGAGGGCCCTTGAAATTTGAATTTGAAGCTGGAAGATAGGCTGTGGTAAACACTCCTAGTCCTGCCTCCTAAGTCCTAACTGAGATGACAACAGCCCACAAAAATTGCCCAACCTCAGTCTAAAATTTAAATCACAGTCTTCAAGTCTGCGACTCTGGTCCAAAAGCTCCAGCCTCCAAATGCTCACAAATGATGAATGAAAGAAGTGTGAGACAAATGGGAGGAGGGGGGTCTATTTGTAGTTTGTTTTACGGTTTAGGAGTGTCAGGGTTTAGGTATTTTAGTTTTTTTATTAAAAGATGAGTTTGGTTTTGATGCTGCGTGGGCTTGTAGAGACCGAACCAGCCGCGTGGATACGGACTCAGCCGAGTCAGGCAAGTTCGGTACCAAACTGGCTGAGTCAAGACTCATACCTTGACTTGACCAGTTTGGTACCGAACCGGCCCCGGGCTGAGTTTTTTGCTGAGTCAATCTTGTTCAGGGACAAGATGGTTAACTCTGCCAAGTTGATGAGTTTTTAAAACGACTCCGTCCAAGTGAGTTGTTTTAGGGGAACATTTGTCTGTTTGGTTGCTCAACAATAATGAGGGCGCTTAGCCATAATGTCAAGTAAACACAAGTGAAAGATTATCATCATTTCAACAAAAGGCATAGATAGAGGTATATATTATTATATAAAGCTAAAGAAGCAGGATTTCTATTGACGTGTAGAGCTTTGGACTTGCCGGTTACCATTTTCAATTGACTTTTGTAACATGCTTGAAATGTTCTGGATTTCATTTTGTGGAAGGTATCTTCTTCTTCCTCTGGCAAGGACACCAAATGACAGCTATATCAACAGCTATTGCTTGGTAGCTTGAGTTCACTGTAGTTAACTTTTCCTATTGGATGTTACCATGTGCTTGTGATAACTTCTATACCTTATTGTGGATTGTTCCTTTGGGAACATGAACTATTATTTTTTCATTTAAGAACAGGCCAGGCTACAAGCTGCTCATTTTTATACAGGGAGTTTGCCATTTAGGCTTACTGTGTTCCTTTTCATAGTGGTTGTGTGTATTTCATAAAATCCATTCCATCAACTACCTTCATGTCTGTATTGGAGGATGTTTAAGAGGAGAATAGGTGATTCTTGCATTTAAACAATTAGAATTACATGATGCCGAGTTATGAATATGAGGATTGCACCCCTATTATCTTGTGAAGGGGAAGCAAACTTTACTGTGAATCTAGTAATGTGAAGTTCACTGCATCTCATCTTTGAAGTCTGTGTCTTTTCGAACCATGAAAAATATTCTTCTAGTCTAGCACCAACCTATGGTGTAGTGTAATTTGTGGTATTTGACTTTTCTATGGATAATTGAATTGCAATGCCTTTTATAGTCATAGTTTGTTGTGTTTGGCAACCTTATAATACTTTATTGAAGAAGTCTGCTGTTTGTTGTGTTGCCAGATTCTAGGTTCACTCAACAGGAGCTTCCTGCATGTAAGCCACTTTTGACACCAGGATGGGTAAGTTCATATGTATATGGCAGAGTATGATATTTCTTAACTGTTAACCATAAATGTATTCCTTGAGGCAGTGAATGCAAGAGCTTTTTTAGATCAACTTTGCTTAATCTCTATTCTTGCAAGGTAGGATAGGTCTTCTCTGTCATCGCCATTTTTGTGTGTGTGTGGTTAGGTTCATGTATGTATTGCCTTGTTTAGTTTTTTAGAATATATTACAGTATAGCCATTCTCAAGTGCTTATATGATATTAGGTCATCACAACGTTTATGTTGGTGGGTGCTCTCTTCATCCCCATTGGAGTTATTTCTCTGGTTGCATCACATAGAGTATGTATTCTTTATCTTCGCATGTCAATTTTAAGTTTTACTTTTATTTAACTAGTAGAGGACACACAAAGAACATTTTTCAGTTTCATATTTAATGTCTGGAGTAACAGTGATTTATTCTCATTTTCAGGTTGTTGAAATCGTGCACCAGTATGAGACAGCCTGCCTACCTCTACAAATCAGAAATAATAAGACTGCCAAGGTGGCCTACATAAAAAATAGTACAACTGTAAAAATGTGCAATCAAACACTAAAAGTGAGGGGTTGATCCTGATTCCTGATTGCTAGTTTTCATTTCTGTAAATTTATAGTTTCTCTTCTCTAATTTATCAAGTAATAGAAAGAAATGGATGAATTTTAGCTCTTTGCATTTACACTCTGGAGTTAAATGTATTATCTTGAACACGTATATAGAAAGAATGTAACCATATGTTTCTGTCATTCTACAGGTGCCAAAGCATATGAAACATCCAATTTATGTATATTACCAGCTTGATAACTTCTATCAGAACCATCGTCGGTAAGTGAACATACAGGAACTAATATTTAGATTGCAGCTGTTGTTATTTGGCCTTTAACGAACTGCTTCTCATTTATCTTTTTTTGTTTATTCGTACTAAATGAACATATTCGGCTATATATACTTAAACTGCATCTTGCGTTTGCTGTGATTCCTTTGGGTGCATGTTTTCTTCTGTGACAATTGTGGTGCCAAATGACTAAGTTTGACCACTTTAAAGTTTATACCAAGAAATATTGTGAAGGATTGTGGAGAATAAGATAGAGATTCCATTTGGAAGATTGCAGAAAGAATCAAGAGTAAATTGTAATAGAAGTGGCAGGAATATAAAGTACAAACTAGCTTTTCATAAACAGAACAAACAGATAATAAATAAAAGGTGAGAGATTAATTCAATGTGCCATTCAATGTCACAGTGTCAAACAAACCACCTTTCAATCTAGCAGGGTAAAACAAACTGAAAAGAGTACTATTTCCTTTAGATCCATTATAAAGTGCTGTTGCACTGGCCTGAGCATTGGCTTATCCTTTAAACAGGCTGATTGGCTATTATTAGTCCATTGCATGAGCAAGATCATACTTGATATACAACAATCAATAAAATGTGATGTCAAGAGCACTTGGTATACAAAATAAGGAGTTATTAACTTGTTTGGCAGGATTTCCATTCAAGATGGAAACAACAGTAGTGTTAACTTCAGTTGAGAAATTAATATTTACAACATCTTCAGGTCCATACTGCCATTTCAGCTCCAGTTTGAGTTGAATTTCCATGCCATAGGAATGGACACAATACTATGTCTATTCTGCCTTCATCTATAACATGCTTGCTCTTTATACTGAAGCCATGTAAGTGTACTATGTTTGGTAGGTGCTTTACTATTTCTCATTTACACATGTCCACTTTCACATTCTAATAAATAGGATTTGACAGAATTTTTGACTTTAGACTCTAGAGCTAGAACAATTATC
Source organism: Pseudotsuga menziesii (assembly GCA_001517045.1). Lineage (NCBI taxonomy): Eukaryota > Viridiplantae > Streptophyta > Pinopsida > Pinales > Pinaceae > Pseudotsuga > Pseudotsuga menziesii. The sequence continues at coordinate 101,552 of LPNX010363614.1, read as the reverse complement.
CTTTTGATCGTCTTAATCACTAGTATTTGATTGTTCATCTAGGTGTCACTTGCTCATCTTTGACTGTAACACCTTTAAGTGGTATCTGACAGATTCACTACTTTTATAGACTGGGATGAATGTTTTGTTCTATTTGGTTAGGACCACATAAAATAGTGTGACCTTGACATCCTTTTAATCACCATGTATAAAAATGTTTTCCCTAACTGACCTTTCCTTATGAATACTTTTCCCTCATGGACCCTTCCGTATGAATACTTTTCCCTCAGCAGTCCGCACATTCTTGTTGGGTTAATCTTGACTTGGTCATAGAGTAATTTAGATAATCTTGATTTGGTCAATGAGGGTTTTACTTTTGGTGGTTTAAACTTTAAACTTTATGGACCCATGTTACTGGGTAACCTATAGTATTTTCCCATGGTATTTGATACGATGAATCCTGTAAATAAGCTTGGCATATGTTAGTTTTTACTGATCTTAGCTCTGCTTAACAGTCCTGAATAATTTACTGAAATTATTAACTGAAAACACATTGAGATCCTAACTAATTACGCAGCGGAAAAACACAGGAAATCACACACATTTGACACTTAGATTTACCTTGGGAAACCTCAACTAGGGAAAAACTAGCAACATATGATTTTTATTAACTATAAAAATCCTGGGCTCTGGTCCTAGGCTAATGGCCCACTAAGGAATTACAATTACAAAATGCTAGCCTTCACACCTCAAGATCAGTCCTTCGGTTTTGCTGATTGTCAACCCTCGACTGCTCCTTGCTCCGTCCCTTTGACCCTGCCATTGCACTTGCACACTTGGTTGAAAGTCTATCTCCAACCAATCAATGAGATCTCACTCACTCTGTTTGACTGTTACGTATCCTCCTCTCACCTAGGCTGCCTTTTATAACATTACAATATGCAAATACCTTGGGCCAACACCATGGGCTACATAAAGTAATTACAAAAGTACATTCTCTTTAATAGTTCACTTTACTAAAGTGAATCTCTTAAGTCTGAGAGTCAATAATGATGCCTTCCCCTTATTAAACACTGTCCACGTGGAAGTACTTGTCTGATGCTACCAAAATCAACACTCCCTCTTAGTGAGGAAGGTATTTTTTTGAGAGCCACTTGTAACTGGTTCTCCCTCTGACATTAGCACACCATTGCTCACATCATACTGCACATTGGCATCCCTTCAACCTTGTTGATTAGTTGCTCTGTGTTTATTGGGAGACACAATTGCTGACTCTACACACTCTACACATCAGTGCCAAGAAGTTTGAAAACTTTGTCAAAGGTCTGCTCTCCTTCGATGTGCTCCTAGGAGCCTCTTGCGTTTGAGCATCCATCAATGCCATCATGTATCGATTAGGTCTCTTGGCAGAGTTGCAAGGGGCCAACTCCCTCTTCCCCTTTGCAGGTTTACTCCCCATACTTGAAGTCTGTGAACTCTGCTCACCCTTTGAAGTCTTTTGCTTCTTGGCCTTTGTCATTGACATCGGTCCATGATCCAAGATCCCCTTGGATCCAACCACAGGCTTGCCTTGTAACCTGTAAACTTTGCCCTCTCTGACGCCAGGAACTCGTGTTGAGTCTATGCCACATCCCATCGTTCGAATGAGAACACATCCCTTGTCAAAAGAGATGGTGTATCCATTATCCTCTAATGCCGATACTAATGCCACAAGGTCATCTTGAGCTCTAGTACATACAAAACGCTTGTCACCTCCAGAGATCCTCTTGACTATTGCTGAAACCTGATTGTTCCAACTCCTTTCACAACACACGTGGCATGAGTGCCAATCTCCACATGTAAATATGGGTTTGTCCCTGATAACCTGGTGAACAACTCACGTGTCCTCATCATGTGACGAGAAATCTCACTATCCACGAACTAGGAATTGCTGAAAACTGTGCCAAAAATACAAGAGACTAATGAGAACTCTTTCTTGAACTTCTCAACAAACTCATCATTTGAGCTTTTGCAATTGTTGCTACCTGCTGAGACTTGCTCTTCTCTTTCTTCCATTTTGGATGCTGTGAAGCATAGTGGCCACACTTGTGGCATGCAAAGCACTTGACTTTGCTCATGTCCTTCTTCTTCACTCCCTGTAAAGCTGACTATCTACCTGCACTGTTCTCGCTTCTCTTTTTGTCATTGGCAAAAGCAACATTCTTCTCATCGTCATCCTCTTGTTGGCCTCCGGATAGATGCTCCTCCCGAATCTCCTTTTGAATGAAATCATCCCATACCCTTTCCTTGTTAGAAAGTTTCTCCCATGCAATGGTTCCTTTGACAAAGGGTGCCCATGGCTTAGTGAATCCATTCAGGGCAATCCTCACCAACTTTGGATCTGTCACTGTCTTTCTAACTACTGCCAACTTATCACCAATCTGCGTGATCTTGGTGAGATAAGAAGCTATAGTATCATACATGGGAGATCTTGGTGCTTCTGAGCTCTTCCTTCAGCACCATCTTCCTGTTTTGGTTATTGCTTTGATATAAGCTTGTCAAAGCATCCTACATTGTCTTGGTTGGCATCTTCTCGACCATGTGAGGGATTAAATAATCCTTCACAACGTCCAGATAATCGTCTTGGCCTTCACATCTTTAAAATTGTGAGTTGCCATGTCCTTAAGATCTGTCAGTGCGGTCATTGCTGTGCTTGCGAACTCCCATAGCCTACTCTACAAGAGAAATAATGTGACCCTCGCCTTCCAAGGGATGTAGTTGGAGGCACCCTCTAGCTTGTCTTCATATTGAATCCCTGCTGCAACCATCTTCAACTTGCTGCTGTAGCTGCTTAGATCCTTTTCTCTTGCTTAGATTGCCCAAGCTCTTTTATGGGGCGCCCGTTTTTTTCATGCTTGCGGCTTAGCCACTTACTGGGTTGCCTGAGCTTTCTTGGGTGTTGTTTGGGGCTTGTTCTAGGCTTCTCGAGGTTGCTTTGACCTCTTTGCAGTTGCCTAGTCCTTTTTTGGGACTGCCCAAAAATTTTGGGCTCTGTTCTTGGGCCGCCCGAATTTTTCTGGGCGGTTTCCTGCCCCTGCCTAGGGCCTGTACAGCTACCTGACAACTTTGATCTGCTAGTGTCTCATCTTTTTCTCTTGTGCCCACCGACTTTCCCTTACTAGCTACTATTGGTGGCTCGGTCTTGTTTAGTGATTGTTGCCTATGTGCCAAGCTTCCATGTCAGTCTCTCCTCTCCCAACTCCATGCTGCTCCAATTCGTTGCGTCTACCTCATTGATACCTCAACTCTGTGTTTTTGCCAGCGGCTGTTGGCTTGGCTGTCCTCGAGCCTTGCACTCTCCACTTGGCTGTGTCTGGAAGTTTCAACTCGAGCCACCTCCCCTTTGCAACCCGTAGCTTTGTTTGTTGGAGTTTTCTGCAACGCTCGACCTACCGATGACTAACTCTTCGCTAGTCACCCCTGCAGCTTTGTCCGCCTTTCTTGCTGGCTCTAATGCCTGACACGCTTGCCTGGAGTTCACCTCCTTGTTGGCAGTCACTCCTGCAATTGTTTCTTCTTAGCTTTGCCGTTCGCACTCATGGCTTTGCCTCATGCCTACGGTCAGTGCAGCTCCCTGCTCCTCTATGGCTCATGCTGCAGTTGTCAGCGTCTCCCGAACCTTACGTCGTCTGTAGCCACCATTGTTGCCTGTCATTGCTGCTTGCCATGTGCGTGCCCTTGCTTCGTTTGCTCTCTGTGCTGTGGATCATGGCTTCTATTGGTGACCATGTTTCGTCTACGTGCCGTCCCTGCGTCCTAGCACTTTTGGCGTCTGATACGACACTCATGTCGTAGCAGGGTCACTCATGGTCTACGACGAGGTCGTAGGGTGCCCGTAAGTCCTGAACTATGGGCATACCCTATGGCTGTTCCCTTTTTTTTTCTCTTCTGTAAATCTTTGCCAAATCAGATTTCCTGCACAGAGTGAACTGACTTTGATACCATGTTAGTTTTTACTTGATTCCAACTATGGTTAACAGTCCTGAATAATTTATTGCAATTATTAACTGAAAACTCATAGAGATCTTAACTAATTATGCAACAGGAAAACACAAGAAATCACACACATTTGACACTTAGATTTACCTTGGACAACCCCAACTGGGGAAAACACAAAAAATAGATGATTTTTATTAACTATAAAAATTTTGGGCTCCGATCTTGGGGTGATGGTCCATTGAGGAATGACAACCTTCACACCTCAAGATCAGTCCTTCGATCTTGCTGATTGCTAACCCACAGTTGCCCCTTGCTCCTTCCCTTTGACCCTGCCCCTGCACTTGCACACTTGGCTAAAAGTCCATCTCTAACCAATCAATGAGATCTCACTCATTCTGTGTGACTGTTGTGTATCTTCCTCTCACCTAGGTTTCCTTTTATAATATTACAATATGCAAATACCTTGGGTCAATACCATGGGCCCTCTATATCACTTTACCTAAAGTTATTATAGAAGTACATTCACTTTAATAGTTCACTTTACTAAAGTGAATCTCCTTAGTCTATGAGTCAATAATGATGCCTTCCACTAGTTAGACACTATCCACGTGGAAGTACCTGTCCAATGCTACAAAATTCAACAACATACTCCATTGTAAAGTGTCTTAAGCGGCCTGTTCTTTGGCTAGCATGGCTAGATTGGCCAAGGTAATAATAAATATCTATTTGGGTGTTGGTTTTCTTGGTTAAGGATTTACAAGGTAAATAATGGCTCTATGTGTTTGTTTGTGTTTCTTGTTCTTACCTCATTGTGCTATTTCTCTATATTAGATGAACATTTGGTTTTAAAGCCTGGTAGGGCTGGGATGTTTAACGAGAGTGACCTGGTTGTTCCCTAGATGGTGGATCAGAGCTTGGTAGACCTAGACTCTCTCACGAGAGTGGACCTTTGCTATTGGGATTCATCAAGGAAGAGAACATGTCACTCTTGTTGCATGATGTGTTTGATCCATTGGATATTGTGAATCTATTGAGTTTTCTTCTTTTAGAAGCTAGGAGGCTAAGAGAAAGAGGTTTACATGGTGTATGACATTGTTATTGGTGCCTTTGGTTATGGCAGTGGTGTTGCTATTGGTGAATATGCAGGTGAAAATCAAATTGGCTGGAAAGGCATCATGAGAATTGCTGATGGTGTAGTGGTAGCACACAAACATAGAGTGGATGAAGATGTACTTAGTTTATGTAATTGTATTTGGAGCAGGAGGGATGTGGGCAATGAATTAGGTTGATGTTTCATAGCATTACATGCTCAAGCCTTTAATTGCAAGCGTTTATTTTTGGAGTTGTGTTAATCACATGTAAATGGGCATACGGTTGTAAAACCTTGTTTAGGCATGTGTACCCTTGCCTTGTTGGATCACTAGTGGAAGGTTTAGATGTAGACCTAGGTGATAAGGTGGGCAATGTTGTATTCCTATATACCTGGTTATAAACTTTAAGGGGGGTTGGTGGTTATCCCAAGTCAAGTTTAAAGGGGAAATGTTGGGTTAATCAGAACTTAATCTTGACTCAGTCATAGAGTAATTAAGATAATCTTGATTCGGTCAATAAAGGGTTTACTGTTGATGGTTTACGGAGTCCGGACCCATGGTATTGGGTAACCCATAGTATTTCACCATGGTATTGGATGCGATGAAGCCTTTGAATAAGCTTGGCATACTCCATTGTAAAGTGCCTTGAGCGGCCTGGTGTTTGGTCAGCTTGGCCAATGAAATAATAGATATCTATTTGGGTGTTGTTTTCCCGGTTAAGAGTTTCCATCGTAAATAATGGCTCTATGTGTTTGTTTGTGTTTCTTGTGCCAAATCACTGTGCTATTTCTCTCACGTAGTTTTAACAATTCTAATGGTAAGATACATCTGAAAACCCTTGTTTGTCTAACATTTTGTGCATTATCTAGACTTTACTTCCACTTGTCAAACTGCAGTTTTCTAGGTTGGTTTATTGCTTCATTTTCTGCAATTTTCAACATCTATTCAAATTGAGGCTTCTTTCTCATACAAGGGAGGTATTATGGTTATAATGGCATTATGTACTGTCTTGATTTATTCTTCAAGGATGATATCTGGAAAATGTTATCGATCTTACAATCAGTATGTATTACCCAGAAGTTGCACTTCTCAAACTGCAGTTGTCCAGGACCTAGGTTTGTCATCTGCCCCAATTCTCACTGATTATCAACATTACTTCAAATTGAAGCCCCAACTTCTTCCTCATACAAGAGAGGTTTTATGGTTAATGGCATTGTTCACTGTCTTGACTCATTCTTCAAGGATCACATATAGAAGATATGATTGATTTGTAGCCACCACATATTATGCTAATTGTCAAGCATGCCTCATTTTTGTAAGGCCAAAATCAATTGGCTTGTACCTTGTCCTTATTATGATTTGTTAATGAAGAATCTTGTCTGACATATATGACATATACAATATCTTTCCCTTGAAATTCTCTTCCCATTAAATAGTGATTTATTTATTGCTTCAACATTTCCTATTTGATTGAAACAACAGTTCAACCTAAACAACCTGGCTGCACACAACGGTCACAGTCACACAAGACACACATGACATGACTATCATGACAAGAATGCTATTATTCACTTAAAAACAAATATATTCGTGTAAAGAGATTCTTCACCTGTTTGTTTCAATTTTCCATTGCTCCTATGCAAGTAGGTATGATTGTCTCGTTCAAGTAGTATCATTAAATACCAATGGATGCCATAGACAACACTTTTTTTTGATCTATTACATAAAAGGCAGAGACCATAAGATATTGTGAGATGATCTTAGATGATAGCTAACCTCTACTAGGTTATCTATAAAATGACAACTTCACTTCTATTTGCAATAAGCACATATTGTTGGTCCACTGAAGACTAATTTTGATGACATTGCCAGTCTTCCAAACCCTTAGGATCAACCAATCTTAAGATTTTTCTTTTTTCCCATGTTAGAGTTGGTTTGTTGACTCTCCTAACGATACACTGTATGTTGTTCTAGAAGTTTGTCATCCTTATCTTTATAGGGCTAATAATATCATGGTGGTTAAATTGTTTCCTTCCTAGTTTGTGCCATGTGGCGATATTTAGTTGGCATGGAGCCTAGAGAGTTTTTGATGTTTTTAAGTTCAATGGCAAAGTGTGTTACTGACAATGATGGCCCACTTGTCGCAAAATAAATAATATAATTTGTGATGCGATTACTTAATCCAAAGTTGCAAGATAAGGTTGTATCTGGACCAGGGATATGAATTCAAAAATACAATTCAGATATGGATATGACCATATCCTGCCTTACATATGGATTGGTATACGTTGACGATATTGTATCCATATACTAGCATATGATACAGCCCTAAATAAGCTGTATCATATGACACAAAAAAAAAAACCTTCAGAAGGTTAAAAAAGGGGTCAAAGGCACAATTTTCTGTACCCCAATCATGTTGTGCCCTGCATCCTGATCCTGCCTGGTGGTATGTGATACATTCTGCACCTGAAGCTCTCAGATTATTCTTGTGTGTAATTGCGAATTATATTAGTATGTTGAGGGCAAAAACACATTTGGGAGGAGTATTAAAATGTTTTTATTTGAGAAGGCAGATAGAAATGGCTTCAGGGTGGGACTTAATGGGAGGTAAAGTAAGATTCTGTGACTTCTTGATGGATTATAGAAAATGTATGTCTTGTTGCAGAGAGCCCAGAGAATGTGCTTTCCTTTGTGAAGACTACTTCGAATGCCTCCACCATGGCAAACAGGCAAACTCGCCCTTTTACTCTCAATGCTTTTTGAGCCCTAAAAGCATCATTTTTCTGAATTTATTTTTGTTGGGTACTTGTTACAGTTATTTGCTTGTAGAATCTGATCTCATTTTGCAACACCACTTAAATTCCCTTGCAACTGTGATTTCCTTTTTCCTTCATCTGATTTGCCTCCAGTGCAAGATTAAAAGAAGGTTTTCAATCTCAGTCATCTATTGAGATTACTGACATTTAATACAATGTAGCTCATGATTTTTGTTGAAAGTTGAAACAGTCTGAAAGCAATAATAGAAGTCCTGGGTCACAGAGCAATAGTGTCCGGTAGGCTTTTATGGCTTCGGTGACGAAAGATAATAAAATAAAATGTAATACTTCCTCCAGAAAGTGGGAGCTGACTGAACCAGTAATTCGTTCATCATCATGCATAATCAAATGGAGATGGAATGATTAAATTTAATAAGTAGAAACATGAAGAAATAAATGCGATCTTTATTTCTGATGTCTATCCTACCATCTTAAACAATAGACATCCTTGATGAGATTTGTATCTTGGGATGTCCTTCATGTGATTATGCCTAGCATGAAGGGACATTATCAAGGTAGGCATCAGTGTAGTGTGTGAGAAACACATTACCAGTCTTCATGGCTTCAGTTGTGGAAACATGCAGAAGTTTTTGAGAATTTTACCTTGTGCATGCAAGATTTGCATGCATGCATTTTTTAAATTAAAAAGTTTGCATGACGGGATTTTTGCATGAAATTAAAATTAGGGATTTTGAACCCTAAAGTCACCGGTGAGTTAGAAAAGGTGAGCAGAGGGTAAAAGACACATAACTTGTGAAATATAGCGGAATCAGTGCACGAGGAAGGGCACATTTTGGACATAGGGACGGCACATTCCAGGCAGAGTGAGGGTGCACTTCCTTCAGAGACTGATAGGGGTGCATCATTCTGGGAGTGTGAGGGATCATCACACTATCTCATTAGAGATTGATTGAGACAGAGAGAGAGGGGCACATTTCTGAGGATAGAGAGGGTGCACTTTTAGAGCAGGGGTGCACTTTTGAGATAGAGTGACACATTTCTTCATTAGGCAGAGCAGAGCAGAGAAGAGGGGCACAGAGGGCGCACTTCTTCAGGGAGAGAGAGGGATCACTTATTCCAGATATTGGCAGAGGCGGTTCATCAGACATTTCAGATTACAGCAGAGCAGAGGGCGCATTCCTCAGAGCATCAGTTGCAGAGTTCGAGTTTGTACCACATATCATGATATCTGGCATGCCTTTCAAGGCATTAGGTTTCTCTACTTGTGAAATTCTTGATTGTAAAACATTCTATATTTTTTTCTCTGGCTTGAGATTGAAGAAAGCCCTAAGTTGTTGGTTTTCCCCATTGGGGTTTCCAGGGTAAATATTTGTGCATTGTGGGATTGGTTTCCTATTCCGCTGCGCATGTTAGACAAGTTAATGAGTTTATGTATTGCTGCTTATAAAATCAAATCTGAAATTTATTTCTGTGTATGCATTTGGGAATTTGATTGAAAGTAGCAATCAAAGTTAAGCTCAGGGAAGTAAAAATTAACAACCCTAGAATCCCTCCAACTCCCTTGAATCTCAAGAAGTCTTGGTTCAAAGCAAGCCTTCTCTTTTGCCAAAATTGATTTTCTCATTCTCATGTTTAGGGGGCCACTGCCACCTCCCTCTTCTGCTATTTAGTGCTAATTCTCCTCTAGCACAAATGTTGCTTCCCTACTACTAGAATTGCTAAAGACTATGAGTGATAGCTTAAGGAAAAGAGTTTTTTTAACAAAATGAATTACGGGTTTGATATGAAATTAAGAGCAAGTGATGGTAGAGAAAAGGACTAGTGCCTAGAAGCCATTGGGCACATGGGTCATAAATGGAAAACCATGGATGATGCCCTTGGAAATGGAAGAGGGACATACAATTACATAGTCCAATCTTCCTACTAAAGCATCAAGAGGGCTAGATCAAGTGGTTATGAGTGTTTCCTACAACAAGGATGAACTACAATCAGGCAAATCTATTACATAGTTCCATCATCCATTACAATAAGAAGGAAACAAGTAAGTTACATTTATGAAGTGTAAGAGGAAACACAATTCCTGCTTAACAAATTCAATAAAAAAATATTACCATATAAGAGTCACTGCAGGTATGCATCCATCGCAGTGATGGCTTCTCAAGACAAAATTCCAGCATCAAGGTGCCATAGCTTAGTCTTCATTATTATTCTCAAGCACCAAAATATTTACAAGGCAAAAGAAACTCCAAAACCATCCTTCCCTCAAGTGAAGTGAGCAAACCCTTATATGGGTTTCAAGTCAATTTTTTTTTAGAATAACAAACTAGTGGTTAGATCCATTTTTATCTCGAAGGGAAAAATCACAATAATAGATCTCATGTAACCAACTCTTTGGGGAGAGTTAAAAAATAATAAACAATTTGAGTTGGTTAGAAACACCAAGGCCAAGAAGGTAGAGCACTTGCCTAGGTGGATGAGCGCTTGACTAAGCTTTGACATTTTCTCTAACAATTCACCCTCTACAAAGCTCCAACAAGTGAAAAGATCCCTTCTTCAAGTGATGTGCCCTCCAAGAGTGTAACAAAGTTTCCATGTGAGTGGATCAATGGGTCCTACAAACTTTGATTATGTGTAATGAGTAACAAATTTGGACCAAGGAATAAAGTTATAAACTAACTTGTTTAGAAGATGAGGTTCCTTGAATCAAGTGCCTTCCTTAGCTACCTTGACAAAAAATATAAGCCAAGTCACATGGTTCGAATTCGAATTCGAGTTCGAGAACCATTTGATTCGGTTCGAATTCAAATTTTTGGATGAGGTTCGTTTGAGATTCGAATATATATATAATAAAATTGTCAATAAAATATGCTATTGAAATAACTTTTAACCTATAAAATGAAATATATTATGCAACATGCTTAAATAGTTTTAAAAAAACAATAAAACAAAAATTCCCGTTTTTTTTCTTCGATTTTTTATTAAATTCACCTTTACATTCGAATTCAATAAAATTCGTTTTTAAAATTCGACGAATTTAATTTGAATTTTTTTCCCCTTGAAATTCGGCGAATTTCGAACCTCAAGGTTCAAATTTGCCGAATCCCGTGACTTAGAATATAAGTGCACCCTTGAGAGAGAGGCTCCCACACGTGCACATCCAACTAATTCCTTCGTGAATGTGTGATCTCCATTGTACCTCAACTAACTTAACACATGTGGCATGAAATTGGGAGTTTAAGCATCATCCCAACACTTTTGACCCATCATTGACCAATAGAATGCTTGAAGGATTGCACTCCCTTCAAAAATGGCTTTATAACCTTTTTCTCAAACAAAGGGGAGAGCAGTCGATGGCATATGGAATCTTTGCTTTTGTTGACCATTTCCAAGTGAGAGAAGGTCAAAAGAGTTGGGGCCTTCGAGCAATAGGCCTCCATGTGTGACAACCCCCACTCAAATCAAGGTCAAACATACATCAAATCATTCATTTCAAAGTCTTCTTAGGCTAGTGCTCCACAAGTTTTCTATAATTACATCATGCCAAAGCTCCTCATGTGTAAAGTGTTTTAACTCTTCATATCCTCTAGTGTTCCGTCTAGGAGACCTCCAACCTTAGTCTTCATGAAGTAATCTTTAATTAAATGTGCATGAGACCATAATGCCTACCGCCCCCCTCTGAGGTGATAATTTAATTAATCAATAGTGCAAACCTTAGGTACTTTGGTTGATTAATGTGATAAAGTTCTTTTCCTTGTTTGACTTTAATTAATCGCACTAGAAACTTAGAAAACCCAAGGTAAAACACTTTAATTAATCTATTACTTCAAAAGTGCAATTATTAACACCAGAACTTGGGGAGACTTTAAGTTGATGGGTTCCCGTTCCATTAAATAATTAAGTGTGAATTAATTGCTTTAATAATTTAGTCACCCATTCCTTTAATCATCAATTAGAGGGAGTGCATCATCTTATGAACATTTTTACGTGTTTTGTGATGTTGATGATTGGGTATTAGGGTTTGTGTTTGCTGCTTCTTTAATGCCTTGCACAATGCAGGCAATATACACATTTGCAAAATTAAAAGAGCTACAAAGAAAACTTCAGGTTCATAGCCAAGCTTGTGCAAAAAAGTCAAAAATCCATATACTGTAGTGTTCAAACATAGTTTTCAATGCATTGAAAAGAGAGTTCAAAGACAGTTTTTGTCGGATAGGGACAATGACTAGAAGAGAGGAGAAAGTAGAGATAGGAGGAAGAGGATTGACCAATAGTGGAGCACGTTAAAGAAGGGCCATATAATAACTAATCTATACTGTTAAAGAAGGGCCATACAACAACTGATCTGTATAGTTCATATGGACATATCCATACAACTTGTACAATCAGATGGATAGGTTCGTACACTGTTGCATGTACAATCGTACAGACAGGTTTGTATAGTGTTGTACATAATCTATATAGGTTCATACATCTTATGTTCCTTGTTTTTCGTGTAAACAATATCTCTCTTTAACAGGTTGTACACCTCAAGTTGGGGTGTATTTGTTTACCTTGCTAGGTTTTAGTAGTAGTGGAGGTTGCCTTGTAAGCCTTTTTTTGTTGAATGATATACCGATTTGAAGAAGAAATTACTTGTGTGTGTGTAATTGTTTTATGCTTTTACTTTTCAGCAATCGTGTGATTGTTGCTATGTAAAGAAGTTATATTTATGCAATTAAATAACATGTTTGATTGAGAACATAAAGATAGCAGTCATCGAATTTTAACATGGTATTAGGGCTTTTTTGATTGAGAGGATTTGAAGAGTTTACAATAGTAGATCAATTTTTGGGAACTAAGACCAAAAGTTAGAGGGTTTTGGAGGTAGTGCTTACTTATCTATCGGATTTGGGAGTTTGTGTGTTGGAGCTCAGAGATGACATCAACTAGCCTCGAGTTCAAGGACAAACTGGAAGGTGCTGTGAATTTCCTATTGTTGAAAGTCAGGGTAACTCTCTATTGGAAAATAACGATCTTTGAGATATTGTCTATATTGCAGTGACACTGTTGACATATCTGTAGGATTTGATAGTTCACAAGAAAAAAGTAGTGAAAACCAAGTAGGTGATCATGGATGCTATAAAATGATCATTTGATCCCTCGTATATCCAAGATGACGACGACAAAGGATATGTTTGATGCCTTGGTTAGCCTTTACCAAAGCAAGAACATAAATAGGAAGATGATATTGCATAACAGACTCAAATGTGTAGAGATGACCAGGTCAGAGACAGTTAATGGTTACCTAATGGTCACATAGATTCGTGATCAACTTGCCGTAGCAGGTGAGAAGATTGAAGACAAGGAGCTAGTGAATTGGGCAATGAATGGGTTCTCATCTTAACGGGAAACATTTGTCTAGGGTGTTTGTGCTTGGGAGAAAATTCCCTCTGAAAGGATATGGGATGACTGTATCTAGGAAGGAGATTTAGATGGAGTGAAAGCTAGCAAGTAGGGAGGTGACAGTGACCATGCCCTCTTTGGTCAAATGAAGAAGGTCAGAGGTAAAGAACCCAACAATGGTAAGGGAAAGGGTGAGGAGTGAACCTCGCAGTTAGGGAAGGATTTGAGTAAAATCAAATGCTTCATATGTCATAAACATGGACATTATGCATCACAATCTTCAGACAAGAAGACAAGGGTAAAAGGAAGCAACAATAGAATTAGGTAGTAGCCTCCGCTAAAGCTCAATTGAATGACTTAAGTTCCAGAATGATTTCTCTATGGCATCTTGCCTTTTTATGAGCACGATTTAGAGTAATGCTTGGCATGTCGATAATGGAGCATCTAGATACACATGACATCAGATCGAGAGTTATTTTCAAGTCTAAGATATCACAATTCAAGAGTTTAGGTTGAGCTTGGTGATGATGTCAAGTATCCAATGGTAGGAGTTGGTAACATTCCCTTCCAACTTCAATCAGCTAAGTCTTTACACTTTGGTGATTTGTTTGTTCCAAGTCTTAGGAAAATTTTTCTTTTAGCTTTGATTATGGAAGATAAAGGCTTTGTATTAGAGTTCAAGAACCAACAAGTCCTTATAATATTGAAGGAGTCTAGCGTAGAGTCAACACAGGGGATAGAGGTTATAGAAGGAAACTTATACAAGTTATAGGGTGAACTTGTTTGAGCCCTAGTTTATAACATGGACAACTTGTGCGATTTGTGGCATAAGAGGATGGGGCACTTGCATCATAGCTCATTACCTATTATGAGGGAGATAGTCATAGGTCTTTCAGAGTTTATCATTGAGCAATAGGGAGTATGTAAAGGGTGTGCACTTGTCAAGCATGCCAAGGCTGCTTTCCCAAGCAATGTTTGAGAACCATTCCCTCGCATAAACATACGTAGTAGACCAATAAGTGGTATCACCTGCTGTGGATCGAGATGGAAAATCAATGTTGTAATTGTGATGAGGAGGGACATCTCACAAGAGACTATCCCCTCACTAGACAATGGTGGTGTTTGCATTGTAGGGTAAACACACCATTTTTTTTAACCATGGGAACAACAACCTCCCAAGAGTATATCCAACAACCTGCAAGCCAGATATACCAATAACTTGTGACTTAGCAGGGGACGAGACGTCTTGAAGCCCACCGGGGTGAGCCTCTATCCTAGGGGTTGCCTACCCTTCGAGCCTTGTCACAACAGGCCAATGAGCAACCCTACCCCCCTCGGTTTTGAACCTGTGACCTCCAGCGATATACCACATGTTCTTAACCATTAGGTCCACTCAGGTGCTCTTGTAAACACACCATTGATAAAGTGGGTCTAGTTTTTTTGGGGGGCAACGACGACCCTCCTAGTCCTACCCAAAAAGTACCTTGTTGGGGTAACCTCTTAACACTGACTATCACTCTTTTAGGGAATGGTTTTACCCACCAACATTGGTCTAAGGAGATTCTAGACCTAGTGCTTTTAGATTTATGTGGATTGATGTTAGTAGCATCAGTATTAGGAAAAGCATGTATTATGTTTCCTTCATTGATGACTTTTATTGCGAAACTTGGATCTACTTCCTAAATACCAAGGATGAAGTCTTTAATAGGTTTCAAGAGTTCAAAGCTCTAGTTTGAAACCAGTTAGGGAAGAAGATCAAAGTTTTGAGATTTGACAATGGGGTGAGTATACTTCCAAGGAGTTTGAGGGTTTCTGCAAGGATGCATGAATCTTCAATCAAGAGGGAGTTGACTGTTCTGTACAACCCATAGCAGAACATGGTTGCAGAGTGGAGGAGCAATCCCTCATAGGGGCTGCTAAGGCCATGATACATGACTAGGACTTGTTGATGTTCTTTTTGGTATAAGCATGCAACACAACAGTCTACATTTAAAATAGGTGTCCTCGAAAGATCTTAGAGGACAAGACACCAGGGGAGGCATTCACTGGTGTGAAGCTAGAGGTGAGTCATTTCTGCATCTTTAGCTATCCAAATTATATCCATGTTCTTGTAGAGAAGAGGACCAAGTTGGATCCTTCCAGTAGGAAGGGCTTGTTTGTTGGTTATAGTGAGACTTGAGAGGCCTACAAGGTCTTTATTCCATAGTAGAGAAATATAGTTGTAAGAAGGGATGTAAAGTTTGAGGAAGACTTTGCATCCAGGAAGTCTCATTGAGCTTATTCTGGTGAATGAGGATGAGGAGTAGGAGGATTTGAAGGTTGAGGTAGGTTCACCAATGACTTCCAGTTTAAGGCAGCAACCTTCAGGTGTAGAGGAGGAGCTACTAGCGAGTACCAACTTTGTCAAGAGATCTTCATGGTTCCCTTAGACATTAAGGGATGCTCAAGAGTTAGTTGAGGCTTCTAGGAGCACAATGAGGGAGAGTAGATCTTCGAAGAAGTTTCCTAAATACATGGTATTGATAAGCAACATTACAAAGTCTAAGCCTTCTTGTTTTCAAGAGGCAGTAAACCAACCGGTTTGGAGGGATGCCATGGTGGAGGTATACATCTCCATGATGAAAAATAATGTATGAGACATATTGCAAGATCAAAAGGGAAATCAATAGTGAGTTTTAAGTGGATCTACAAGATTAAGCATGCGACAAATGGTAGCATGGAGAATTACAAAGCAAGGTTTGTGGTGAGAGGGTTCTCCTAGAAAGAGGGAGTGGACTACGAGGAGACTTTTGCTCCAGTCGCCAGGCACATTTCCATTAGAGTAGTTATGCCTTTAGTTTTTGTTATGGGATGGAGCTACATTAGATGGATTTGAAGACAGCTTTCCTCAATGCGATTATTGAGGAAGAAGTGTACATAGAGCATCCTTAGGGTTTTGAGATCAATCTGAAGTAGCCCCATGTTTGTAGGTTGGAAAAGGCCTCAAGTAGGCATTAAGAGCATGGTATTCTAGGATTGATGGTTTCTTGTAGAGTATGGGATTTACCAAAAGTGAAGTAGATCCTAACTTATATTATATATTGGTTGGAACTTGGGACTAATTTGCTAGTTTTGGTGTTGTACATAAATGACTTGTTTTCTATAGGTTTAGAAAATTTTATTATAGGGTGCAAAGTAGAAATGGAAGTGGAGTTTGAGATGGACATTTGTCATGTCTCTTCCCCTCTACTCGCCGAGAGAGAGGACGCGACTACTCTACTCTGTCTATCATAACTGACCGAGGATCTAGCCCCATGAACATAAACAATAATGCATTGAAATAAAAGACATGTACAGATGCATAATACATGTAAATACAACGGAAGCAAATGCATTTGAACACATTCAATATGTTCATAATAATTCATAAAGCAAATACATTGCAGGATTAATACAAGAGAGCACTTATCTTGAAAATTAGTTGTCCTGCAACTAGCTATGTCGCTCCAATGTTCCACGCAACCATAGGCTAGTTGTGCTCATCAATCTCTCAGCATCACTGCCACCCCCGAGCTGGGCATGATTTCCACAAGGAAAAGGGGAACAATAGGCTCACACATAGCCAAATACATATCAAGGTTCAACCAAGCCAATCTACAATTGGGTTTATCATGCCACTAAGGCAGTGGAAAGGAAGAATTGCTAAGCTAGTGAGCTCAACCACAGAGCTATGGACACTTGCACAAGATCTATCTAGCTTGGCCTCCACAATACCTACACACCCAACACAAGGAAGTATTCCCTTCACTGCTACACAGTCCGTCAGGCCATACCTTCCCTTCTAGTGCTCTTCAGGGTGTGCATAGAAGAATAGCTAGCCCCTCTTGATCTTTTTGTGAGGTTCCTCTCTTCACTAGGTTTATCAAACCAATTCTGGGCCTCTTACACTCCTAAGTCTTACAGACCAAAACAAGGGTGCACATAACAACAAAATATAATGTTGGGCATGAAGAAAAATGTCGTGGGAACCAAAAACATAATGGTAGATGGGGGAAAACGACCCTGGGAGAGCATTTCGATTTCAGCAAACGTTTTTGGGCATTGCAGGGGCAAAAGTGACCTCTATAAACCCCCAAATCCCTGAGTATCTTCTCCCTTTCTCTGTGCAACACCAAAAACGGATTTCCCAGCCATGGAAGATGAAGAAAACTGTAGAAAACGTGAAGGAAAACGCTCAACTAGCTCCAACTGCGTGAGGAAATGAAAAACGTGGATGAGGAATGGAATGGGCACCAATTTCTGGGTAATAACTTGCCCCATAAGCAAAAATTCGTTTTCCCAAAACTGATGGCTTCCCCAATACGAAATTGACTGCCATACTCTTCCATTCCCAATGCATTAACTGCCTCAACCAGCTTCTAGAAGAAATAAATGATTGGGTGCATAAGACAAAATGGGTAGTTGAGAGTTTATGGGCCCTCTCATTGACATTTGGCTTTACACTATTGGCTCAAGGGTTTGAATAATCCCCCCCCCCCTTATTTCTTGTGAAATCATGCCCCCATCTCTTAGTTGCATTGCATAGCTAGTTGTAACTTGTGGGTATTTTATTAAATTGCATATTTACATGATGTCTCCATTTATAATGTGCTTGGCTAGCACGAAAACCATAGGTATTGATTTTTAATTGCCGATACATAAAACGCTAAATCGATGGCGGGGCCTTGGCCTTGAGCTCCTCACCATGATTTAATAACGATATTTACATCATGTACAATTTTAATGCAATAGGGGTCAAAATCGGGATATTACAACATTGGTATGTTGCATTACTTCTTATGGTTGGAGGTTTGGTAGAGGCTAGGGGAGATTTTCTGTGGGTAGGGTAAGTATGTAGTTGATATCCTGAAAAGGTTTCGGATGGAGCACTACAGAGCCATGGGCACACCTATGATCACTAATCTAAAGCATGTGACAATTTTAGATTTAGAGTTGGTGGACCCTATGTTGTACAGGTAGTTGATAGGTTCCTTGATGTATTTGGTCAACACTAGGGAAAATATATGTTTTGTAGTAAACACCTTGAGACAGTTCATGGTAGAGCCGAGGCAAGAGCATTGGGTAGTGGTGAAACATGTGCTTAGATTCTTGAGGGGCACAATGGAGTATGGTTTGAGATATCTTGGAGATGGTGAATTGAAGTTGCAGGGGTATACAGACTCAGATTGGGCAAGCAGTGCATCAAACAAGAAGATTGAGGTTCGTCTTTAGCTTGGGATCAATGACGATATCCTGGTTCATTAGAAAGTAGAATTTTGTGCCACTTAGCTCAAAAGAGGTAGAGTATATGGCAACCAGTTCTACTAGTTGTGAGGTCATTTGGCTTTGCAAATTGCTTGCAGGATTATTTGATTCGGAGTTGGATCCCACAATGATTCTTGTGATAGTCAGAGTTGGATCAAACTCTCTGATAATCTAGTGTTTCATGATAGGCCCAAGCACATAGAGATTGTATATCACTTCATAAGAGGCATGATTCAAAAGGGAGTGATAAAGCTCTAGTATGTACCCATAGATCAACATGTTGTTGATATTCAAGCCCTTAGCAAAAGGGAAGTTTGAAGCATTTAGAGACAAACTTGGATTGGCTTAGAATTGTTTTAGAATTCTTTCCTTGCTAAGAGGGAGTGTTGAAGAATATAGCTTGGACAAGAACTTCCGCACAAGTTCAGAGTGAACATGCTGTAAGTGGTTTGAGACAATTTTATTTTGTAATTCATTTTAATAAAAAATGAAGTCTTATGTTTACCTATTGAGTCTAATAAAGTGTGTTTATTATTTTAATGATTTAGACTAGGATTAATCACAGCCATACATCTCATTGAGAGATTAGGGTTTCAACTCAAGTATAAAGACAGGTCAAGATAAAGAGTTCAGACAATTTTTGTTAGCTAGGGACAACGACCGCAAGTGAGGAGAGAAAGTAGAGATGGGAGGAAGAGGTTTGACCAGCAATGAAGCAGGTCGAAGAAGAGCCATACAACAGCAGATCTGTACAGTCATATGGACAGATCCATACAAATTAGTATGGATCTGTACAATTGTATGGACACATTCGTATAGTGTTGTACAACAACCGTAAATGTCTGTACAACTTATATTCCTTGTTTTCTGTTCAAGCAATATCTCTCTTCAGCAGGCTGTACACCTCAGGTTGGGGTGAATTTGTTTACAATGCTGCTGCTAGGTTTTAGTAGCTTTGGAGGTTTCCTTGTAAGCTTTGATTAGTTAAATGATAAGTTGATTTGAAGGAGAAAATTCCCTGTGTGTAATTGTTTTATGCTTCCTCTATTTACTTTCCGTCTATTGTGTGATTGTTGCTATGTGAAGAAGTTATATTTCTGCAATTAAATAATAGACTTGTTTGATTGGGAACATAAAGACAACAGTCACCCAGGGTTTAGAATTTTCACAATGTTCACAGTGCCTCGTACCCCTTCTCAACTCTGCAGTTTCACATAATGAACATCTATCCTTGTGCCAATGGCAGCTAGCCATTGCTTTGTTATGTTTTGTCCTGCGCCTGGCTTGAAATTCCCCACAATCACTGTCATTTCAAACCCAATTCAAGATGCCCTGTCCTCCTAAGCTCGACTCCACTAGATTCCTCAGATTCACAGGAGAATATCGGCCTGAAGTGACTACTTCAACGAAAAGGAATACCACCCTAACAGCTATCCTTGGACCTGTGAATAACTTGCAAACTGTGTGCAGGAGCCAAGAAAGGAGTATAATAAAACCACAATCAAGCTGTTGTCCCTTCGCCTCAGGCTTTACAAAGCTCAACAAAAGTGAGGTTAAATGTGGTTGTACGCTTGCTCATTGGATCCATAAATCCCTTTGCTTCCCTGTCCCAATGCTGCACCACTTGGCTCTCTTATTTGAATGCTTAATATTTCTGGGAAGAGGTTGATACTCAAGGGAGGGGGGATGAGTCCAATTCCCTTCCATTTATCCTAATCCTTCCAGGGTCTAGGGTAATGGCTTAATGTGCTTTTGTGTCTGCCAATGTATTATGAGTCCTCAACACCTGAAAGAAACCAATACTTTTAAAACTAATCCCCAGAGCTTGAGTTCTGAGTATGAGTTGACTTAGGTGAGTGGCTTGCAGAGTCATGTGACAATGCAAATATCTGATTATAACTGAGGAGACACCCATGACAATAACATTTGTAAATTATAATCCTTGTATTCTTTAGCAAACACAAATGTTGATATAAAACCAAAACCTCTGCCTTATTTTTGTTGCAACCCCGATCCCCCAGGCAAAGTTCAGTTCCTGTTTTCCACCGGGATCTAATACGATACCCCCTGTGCTCGCCTCCCCTAGCACTATTAAACATGTTATTCCACTACCTCTTACCCTATTGAAAAGAAGAAAATTATAATTGGAACAGTATAAAACAAAAAATATCAGCAGAAAGAGCAAAAATATATGAAAATAGGAAATGAGAATCTCAGAACAAATAGAAAGGATGGAAGACCAGATTTTTCTTTTTCATATTTCATGTTTTTTATTTTGTTTCTATATTATAATGATAATGATTTCAAGTCTTTCTGGTTTTGACTTGTGACTTTGACATTCAGACATATATGATCTTTTTCCAGTTTTGCCGTTTTGTTGGGTTTTGAAAAATCAATGGAATGTTGTTTCTAGTATTCTTTCTTTAACCTTTTGTTTTAATCAGAAGATTCTGTTGAAATGTAATAGAACACTGATTAATGTACAAAGTCTGCATTCTGTCCTCTTAAAAAGGTTGGCAGATGAAGAATCATGCCCAGACATTAGTTTAAGCAATTTGCTCCACCTTTTATAGACTTAACTATACAAAATTTTACAACCTCCCAAAATATAAGCTAAACAAAGCAATATTCCAAAAGTCTAACTCAAAGCCTGGTACTGTTACCCTACATTTAGGAGGAACGATCTTTGGTATATCTCCACTCCAACCAGTAGAATTGGTCTGGATCCACCAATCTATCTCAAATCCCATGGGGAAGATTGTTATATAGGATCCTTGTCGTCCTCAATGTCTGATCATTGATGTACCAGGCTGGTGTTTTCCTCAAAGCCTGATGGACCAGACCTGGGATTTCCCAGCCCTTCTATCAATTTCTCAGTCCTAATGTTCTGTGAGATCCTGAGATATCACTTCTTGGACATCTTCCAACTTGAGGATCAAGATTTTCAATATAAACTGGGTCAGAAGCTAAAGGATACAGATACAGATTCGCTAGATTTTTTAAAACCCAGGATCCGGATACGGCGGGGAAACGGCAAGTACAAACAAATACAAAAATATTTTTATCACAAATAGAAAAATAGAATGAAGAAACAAAACTATTTAGGAAACACAAGAGTAGAACTATAAGTTATTGCCAAAAAAGAGAGTTCATGTACCATAACTGATAATTTGATAAGCTGCAATATTGATAATTTTAAAAACCATTTCAGCATGAACTTGAAGCAGGTCATAATAGTGTTTTCGTGAGCCACATCCACATGTCCCTATCAGCAGGGAATAAAGTGGTTTTCTTGAACGCTATGGCAAGACTACAGAACAATGTAGGTGAAGTGAGCAACAACATAGTACATAAAGATAGATCAACCCTTGACAGTAGACACTGACCATAAAGTTACATCAAATAAAAACGTTGAGAGCAGACCTTGATATTGATATATCAGAGTTCAAGAGCATATCTTGACAGAAGGATAGATCAGACGTTGAGCAGGAATGGGGTTTACGCTTCTAGCCATTAGGTGTTTAGGGTTTTTTAAGTTTTTCATTAAAAAATAATTTGGGGGGGGGGGGGGGAATCAATGATTCAATGGGTGGGGGATCAATGATTCAATGGGTCATAGAAGCACTGGAAGTTGCAAGTTCCATTTGAAAATTTCAGGAATTGTTTGATTTTTCACAGGATCCGTTTGAAAATTTCAGGATTTTTTTAAAATTTTTCACAGGATCCGTTTCATGGGACCAGGATACGTTTCCTTCTGCAGGGGATACGTTTCCATGGTGGATCCCATCCGGATACACATCGGATCTGTGGATCCGCGGATCCTACACACTGGGGTGGTGGATCCGGTAACACAGGTCAGAAGTCCTTCCTTCAAGTTTCAAATTGAGGTGTTTAGCTTCACATACCCAAATTCGCTTCTGGTTTATACCTTTTTCTTTCATATTCCAAGCCCATGACAAAATGCTATTAATCCTTATTTTAATCTCAGCTGTGCAGAGCTTCCCCATCTTCCTTAAAAAACAAAATAATACCAGCAGAGAAACTAAAGAACTAACAAGGAAGAAGATAATAGCCAAAGGCCCAAAGCAAGGATAAACCAAAATTCTTAATAGTGTCTGTTAATAAAGGTCCAAAGCAGTGACAATTGAATCTTATCGGAAAACTGACTTTTGCAAAAGGTTGCCTTGACAAGATAAGAAAAATCTCAAAGAAAAAATCCAAAGGAACTGAATTAAGTTATTAACCCAGGTGGTTTCATTCACTCGTAAAATCAAAGTACTGGCTCTGTATCTCAGGATTTCCAACCAAACCATTTTTCTGTTTCTGGGTGGCTTGTTATTCAAGGTCAAACTATCTTCTTACAAGTAATGCTAATGAAATTCTGCCCTTCAGGGGGGATCCTTGGGATGTAACCCATTAATCAAGTTAATTTTGAGTCTAGAATCACTGAACACTATAGCTTTCTTGTGAACCAAAAGAAGGTTTACAATGTCAAAGTTGACTGTCTCTTCTGATAATTTATTAGTACTCCTGCACATACCTAATTTAAGGGACCAAATCTTATTCTCAAAATGGAATAATCCCACACTTCTATGTTCCCTGGATCACCTTGAAAGCCTTCAACAAATAATGGAAGGGGGTATTCCTAGTTTCAATGGAAGGATGGAAGTCTTGGACTTCGATTTTCTGTCTTTTGTTGTTTCTATAGTTTTTATGTATTCTTACACAATCTTGTATTTTATTTCTCGTCGCTACAAATTATTATTGCCTAGATGTATAATTTGCTTTACTCCCAACTTACTTAGGGTTTTGAATGTGCTAAAGTCAAACATGCACCCAACCTAATACCATACCTGGCAACCTTGTTTTTCCAGTATCTTATCTGCTCATGTGGAAAGTATTATGCTATAAAGAAGCTTGCAGAAACTTAGTGTAGCTGAAGTTTTCACACTTTACAAATGACACGATATCAGCATTGATCCTTACGTGATAAAGTGATTGCTGCCTATCTGAAGGCTTCACACTATAAAAAACGACAAGATACCTTTTTCCTTTCTTATATAATGAAACCTCATTTTCCATGCTTCACCTAATTCTTGGATGTTTAGGTTGAGAGATTTTCACTGATGGTATATCTGTAAGAGCACACCTGTTAGAAACCAGCCTTTCTCAAGAGGATTATTATTGATAGTAGTCATACAGAATACATACTTGAGTATTTAGTAATTTACTTATGAATTATGAGCTACACATAATTAGAAGTTTTCCCATGAAGTGTCCCTTTTATGAGTACATATGTACTGATTGTTAATCATGACATTTCTTATGCCTTGTAAACTTTTGCAGGTATGTTAAGAGCAGAAATGACAAGCAGCTAATGAAAGCCGGGAGTGCAAATGAAACAGATTATTGCAAACCTGAAGCAACAACTGGCAATAATCTCCCAATTGTTCCCTGTGGCCTCATAGCTTGGAGTTTGTTCAATGATACTTACAGCTTCTCTAGAGGGAACAAAGCACTAACAGTGAACAAGAAAGATATTTCGTGGAAAAGTGATCGTGAACATAAATTTGGAAAACATGTTTATCCCAAGAATTTTCAGATGAATGGAACTTTGATTGGTGGTGCTAGTCTCAATTCGTCAATCCCTGTAAGTGATATACTTGTTTATGTCTTTTATGAAGTAGGCTAGTTTACTGATTTTATTTAAGGGATTTGTAAATATCAAGCTATATTTGTTTGATTGTTTATACTTTATAGCATTTCAATCAATAACAGACAACATACTATTCCACACAGAGGAATCACGAGTATGGATTATTTTAATATAAGAAACAGCTATTTTTGTATTAAATAGGATTGCGGCTGAACTGTCTAGCAGGATAAAACAAATTTATTAAAGCTGTCATGAGTACTGTAAAATTTCTCAAAATTTTAGCACTGCTGTCTACTATGTGTGCTAGCGTTAGAGCTGTATAACTACCATATCTATTTGGCAGTTATATTGCTACAAACTGCCCTTACAGAAATACAACTGTTTTTGTATCAGAGCTTCAGGATGCAGCGTGTGGAAGTTTTTCAATCCAAATACAACTTTAATGGAAACACATCTATCAAAAACATTACAAAATCCAGAGATTAACAGGGTTCATGCCTATTAAGGGCTTCTATCATACTTCCGATCCTGGATGAGTGGATGACAGAGGATTGCTTCTTTGCTTGACCTGGTTTCTGTTGCATTCATCTTCCTCCTTTGCCACAAAATGATCCACATCAAAAGAGCCAACAGAAAGAGGGGGAACCATTGACTGGTTCACCTCAACTGCTCAGCTTCTCAATTCTTTCCTGCAACAGACCCATTCTTTCTTCCATATTTTCAGACCTCCAATTATTGTTTTCGTTGTTGATTTCAATCTGTGTTTTGCTTGTCCTTGATTGACTCTACCTGAAGTTTCTGTTGCATTGTATCTTCTTCCTTTGCCACAAAATGATCCACACCAAAAGAGCCAACAGAAAGAGGGGGAACCATTGACTGGTTCACCTCAACTGCACAGCTTCTCAATTCTTTCCTGCAACATACCCATTTTTTCTTTCATATTTTCAGACCTCCAATTATTGTTTTTGTTGTTGATTTCAATCTGTGTTTAGCTTGTCCTTGATTGACTCTACCTGAAGTTTGGTGCCCACTAGCTGCCTTTGCATTGCCTGTGCCTCCAATGCATTCCTTCTCTCCCAATCTTTTTTCCATCCTTCCCATTTCTGGGCATATAACAAAACACAGTCCTGGGCTTCTTCAACATGCCTCTGACATCTCTAAATTCCCCTATGCAGGTTCAAGTTCTCACAGATGGTACATCGTTCTGAGTGTGCATTTGAATTGGTCATTGTTTCATTCCTACCCATCTTTTAAAGCATGTGGCCAACTTCCAAATCACAGGGCTGAATGGACCCGTCTTCCAAAACACAAGTCTAACTTCCAGAACACAGGGATGACCTCCAAAACGCAGAGCTGAATCCTATAGTGCAATCTCCAGGGCTCTCCTGTTCTCAGAAGCCGGATTTCAATGAGAGGATTACAAGCTGATAACACAAGCAATATCCAGCCTATTCGAGACATTATACCACATGGGAACGCCCATCCCATCCTTGCAGGATTGAAAAAATGCCGAGTGTGACGAAGTGTGTGATGGAACGCGGGAAGAGGGAGCCTTAATTAACCATGAACAAGTCTCCTTTGAGGCTTGCCACTAGTCCTTTATATTCATATACCTCAACCTTATGTTTAATATTAACAAATATTTCATGGAAGGTGGCAAAGTACTAGACCCTCCATTTTTGTTCTAAGTGACCTTATTTGCTTATTGACCGTTCATTTGCTTGATTATCTGCAGAGGAGTTAAGCAGTCTCAGGACATATTAATAATCAATTAATTCAAAGCTTTTTGCTAGTCTGTGCTCTATTTAGTATTCACTAGCCTGCTCAGCTGAGTATCTTGAGGAGTAGAGTGATAATGCAATGACAAATAATTACAGTGGAATCCCCAATCACCGCAATCCGACTTATTCCTGTCTTCTTCAAAATTGTTAACCCTCGTAACAATGACAATACCTCTTGCTTGATTGTTAGTGGTCGTGCTTTCTCTCTAGGAAAATGCAGTTTCTTGATTTTCCTTGGGATCGAGAATGGTCCTCCCTGCACCTACCATCCCTCGCCAGTCTGGAAACTTAGCCTTTTAATGTCTATTGCATTTCTGTAGGTTATTTTAATTTTCTATAATTTTTTCTGTTCTTGGTAATAGAAGGAAGCATAGAATCAATGCTTACCATTGCTTGCTGCTTTGTTTGGATGAGCTTGGCAGTTAAGTCAGCAAGAGGACCTTATTGTGTGGATGCGAACAGCAGCACTTCCAACCTTCAGAAAGCTGTATGGAAAGATTGAGGAGGACCTGCAAGAAAATGATACCATTACAGTGAATTTGTTAAATAATTATAATACTTATACTTTTAATGGCAAGAAGAAGGTGGTACTTTCTACGACAAGTTTTCTTGGGGGGAAGAACAACTTTCTTGGTATAGCTTACCTGACTGTTGGAGGCCTGTGCTTCTTTTTGGCGATGGTCTTCTTCTTGGTGCATATCATAAAGCCAAGGTATGTGATTTTAGTGTGCACTTCTTTAAAGTTTATGCTAGTCACTTAATGTTGAGTACATTTAGGACAAAATGGGTTTGGTCTAGCATTGAACAATTTATGTTCTCTTTCAGATGTCATTAGTTCAATTTTCATTTACTTGCTATAGGATCCCATTTAGCTGGGATGGATGTAGATGAGACAGAAACTAGATCCATTTAACAACTTGATCCAGACCACCACAACTTGATCCAAAGTTTGATTTTGTGTGAGAGTTGCCCTTCAGTATTCAAAAGATGTCTGGTTTCAGTTAATTTCTGCTTCGCAATAATTGGCTTGATTAAGGTGGCTAATATTGATTGTTTTTGTTCACAGGCCTTTGGGTGATCCTGCATATTTATCATGGAACAGAAACAGCCCAGATGGACGATAAAGTTGACCAAGTCACTGTAGCTGTACAAGGTTTTCTGACCTGTGAAAGTCATGTTGAATCAGTGTACAGATTCATATTTTTATGGGCCAGGTTTGGTGAATCTGTTGTTTGTATGTTCATAGAGATGCCCAAAGCATATATGCATGTCATGTATGTTTCAGATATGACGGCTGGCAAGTTTATGGATTTGAAATTTAGTATTTAATTCACACATATTGAAAGGATTTGTTATAGCAAATTCGTGATTCCTTGAGTTTTCATAGATATGTTAGCATTTGCCTTTCACGTTCTTAAAAATCATCAACCTGATGATATAATGACATCAAGTGAAACAAATGACAATCCTACGCTCGGGCTAAGTTCATAACTTAAGTTTTTGTTATCAGGTTTTACTCGTGAATGAGTACACATCAATGTGTAATGGTGCCTTTTAACTACTAAAAATGAAGATACTGTTACACATTTATTTAGAAATTATAGCCAGTGCAGGGGTTTCTGTTGCAAATTGCAGCTATAGGAACACCATATCTAGGATGAACGAGGTCAGTAAAATGAATTAAAAATTGTGTTTTTATGGATAAGAAAACATGGCTACTATCAATGATAAATTATAAAAACAGATAAATATTCTATGTTAACTGTACGAGGGTGTATAGTGTTGAGGAGTGGCTTAATAATTAAGGCCAAGTGTTTCTCTTTTTAGAGCTAAATGAACTGACCTAACTTATGTAGTTCATGAAGGTGTGGAGTACAATGAAAAGTATATGGATGCAATCTCTGTTTTAAATTTTTGCTTTTAGAACACAAATATAATCTTAA
This sequence comes from Pseudotsuga menziesii, assembly GCA_001517045.1. NCBI lineage: Eukaryota > Viridiplantae > Streptophyta > Pinopsida > Pinales > Pinaceae > Pseudotsuga > Pseudotsuga menziesii. The sequence continues at coordinate 73,679 of LPNX010363614.1, read as the reverse complement.
GATGCAGAGGCTCCTTGAGGCCTTATGCATGAATCTATTTTATTTGCTGCTAAGGTTACTACTAAGGATGAAATTATAGAATTTTTTCGTAAATAATGTTAATATGTCATCATAAGTATTTTTAGTTTGATCTGTATAAAGTTTAGATGGCATTTTAGTACTGTTCAAAATTATGTTGTCCTGTAGTCAGATATTCATGTCTTATTAGGTACCCAAAAGGGTTCTGTGATATTTACTATATTCTTGAGACAATATTGTGGACCGTAGTTCTGAACCAAATTTTAAGAGAGTGGAATCACCCTTAAAAAGCCCTGGATAGATTGAATGCCTTGGCCCTAAGAAAATATCTTCGAACATGTAAAATAAAGGCTTATTTGGTAGGGGTCTTGACTACAGTGAAAAAGAGCTAGATGAATGATAGAATGAGGATGGAAGAAGCTCGGAGGAAATTTAACCAGACATTTATTCGTTGGCAGATCATGAGTTAGAGGCATCACTGGTGCAAGTTGTAACCTATCCTTTTAGCATGATCCATATCACTGAGTTTCAAATCAACGCTTTTATTTCAATTGTAGTAATTTTTGTTTTTCCTCTTCATTTATTCATTTGATGATGTTATTTAGAGAAATGATTATGTCTTATTTATATATATAAGATGAAAGTAATGTTAGAAATAATGGTTATATTTAGAACTTAGATGTATACAATAAAGTCTCATTAATAAAGTGATGCAATAATGAGGTAAGCACAAATAAGATCATTTTTCCTATGATCAGTAGGGAAAGAAACATGCTAATGTGGCTGAATACAAGGAAGACGAGTTCTATGTGTTCATGGTAAGATTTAACAAGGATTGAATGAGCAGTGTACAATGATTCAGTGGCATCTAGATATTTTACTATATTGATTGGTATGTTGACTTTGTAGAGGATACATTTCCATTTGATTCAGTTTTGTTAAGTAGCGGAAAATAATACAGGATTGAAGGAAAGATAAATGTTCTACTTTTAGTTAGGAAGTAAGAATGTAATGAGTAAAGATGTTCTATTATGTTTTTTGTTTGGAGAAAATTTTACTTTTGATAACTAGTTAATGTTTTTTTTAATAATAATAGGTGTTTTATTGTTGATAAGAATAATAAAAAGATGGCTGCTATGGGTTTGGAAGAATAAGGTTTATTTTGGTTGATAGAAGTTGATAATATGGGATTGGTTTGAAAAAAATGATTGTAGTTTCATTGAAACTCAACCTCAATGCGTAGGTTAGTGAGGTGCTTGGGGAGAAAACTCAAGAAATGAAGTCCAGGAGGATGCTGCAATTGAAATAAGTCAAAATTAGTGAAGAATAGAAGGCAAACATAAGATATTTTGTGAATCATCTGCTCTAATTCATAAGAATATCCTTGGGGAGATTGAAGATGAAGTGGTAAAAATAAGACTATGCTTTCTCGAAGGAGCAAACATAAAACTTTATTTGCCAAGATGTGGAGGAGGTGAATTCAAGGAACAAAACAAGTTTTATGGCAATGGTGGAATCAATGAATATTTAGCCAACATCGGCTTTGATCCCTTGAGTGAGTCAATGAGTAGACAAAAGGAAAATGACGGTGATGTAAATTATACTTCATCAACCTTATCGGATACAATTAACTTCTAGTCGCAATATTGAAGATTTTATCTTGTGGATTGTAAGCATTTTGCTTGTCCAAAACCATTTTTTTTTAATTTATCTTGAAGGTGTTTTTTAAGGGGAAGGCACTACTTCAAGCTTCTTTGTCTATTGAAAAGGTATAATAGCATGCCTTGTATAAAAAATTCGTAGTGTATGAAATAATGCCACGTGTCCATTGTGATATAGTGGTCTTGAGAACTATCACATCTTATTGCTCAATTTTGCCCATAATAACAACCTTCAATCCTCCTCCAAGGGTTCAACCATGAACAACAATTAAGGCGAGGAAGCACAATTTAGCATGCTCAGATGGCCAAAATGCTCTACATGTGGATCAAGTTGGGGTTCTTTCGGTAGTTGAAGCCTCCCTCTAAGAATATTTGTGCCCTAGCCTTGAACCACATAACTTCCCCAAAATTTGCCCTATATTTTTAAACAACTCTAGGAAAACATAACCCATCGCCCTAGACATGGCACATCTGTAGTGGGTCATCTCCAACTCTTTTTTTCTAAGCATCTTTGGTCGGTGTCCCACTTGTTGTCATCAAGGAATTCTCCGATGGGACAATATGTCTATTTCGAGAAGGGACTAGGTACTTAAGGTGATCAGGTCCATACATGCAAGGAGGGCTACACATAGCCTCAGGTACTTGATTCAATACATAGGGAGACAATTATGTGCACCCCAAATATACTGAGCTCAACGATTCCTATTTGTTAAGATGGGTCTCAACCCTCGAATGCATATAATCTCAATGTTGTGAAGTTAGGCCTTGTTCTTAAAGCAAAAATTGGAAATGATGGAAAGCATAGGAACATTCAAGTGGGTATTAAAGTGGATGTCCTAACTGTTGGCATGAGTAAGCTTAGTTTTGATGAACCTAGGTGTGAGGACAATAACATTGAGTATTCCAAGACGGATATTCCCCACCGCGCTTATAGGGACGGTGGAATTCATAAGCTTTGATTATGTTGTTTGCTATGTTGTTCCCTCATGTAGGAAGTGGTTCTACAACTCACGAGGCAATACTTCAGGTTCTCATATTATCATGATCTAGTCAACAAATTCTACATCATTTTTGCTTTGGGGCATTCTCTATTTCATTATGTGAAATCGAAATCTCTAATGGGTATTTTTCTATTTTATTTTTACCTTTTCATGTTTATTAATACATAACATATACACTTTGTATACTCCCTCTTGTGCTCTATAGAGAGGGAGACTATGAATGTTTTAGAGCCTAGTGCATGAAGTGCAGTCTATCTCATTGCAAGTTAACTTTTGTTAAATCAACAAGCAACTCAATGGGACATATTGACAAAACTTGAGATATTGTTTGTTTTGCTGCATATGGCTAGAGAGCTTTTGTCATATTGCTTTTCTCTGACATGAATAAGTCTATTTTCATAAAGCTTTAGTTCAAGAGGCTAGTTTGTTGGCTTAGGCCTTTTATTTCTTCAACTTCTTCGCAGATGTTCTTTTTCCAAACATCATAGTTCTGCTTTACCTTTACATTTTGTCATCAACATACCCCTTCAAAGTAGCAACGATTGAGGGCATGCCATATTAGTGCAATAATTTAACACAGTAAAGGAACTTTGGAAAACAAGCCATGTTTTGATACAGTGAATATCTTGAGAAGCGCTGATGTACATACATATAAGGCACAATAATAATTTTATTTGATGTTGGGCTAATGTTTGAATGCATTTTTCTATTTAACATATTCCTTTGCTTCATTTAAACATATGCATTATTCTTTACTCGGTGTTCAGTGACAACAATTTCTACTATTTCTATTTCTAGTATTTAAGATTGAAATGTAGTGGATTGTCAACAATCACACTTCCTTTTTGCAATATGAAATAATTTTTGCACCCTTTGGTGAAATTAGGGATGAACCATGAAGGGCACAAGGGCAAGTCAACAACACGATCAAAGTCGTCACTTACGGGAATAAAGGCTAGGTGGGAAGGATATCACTCCATGCCACAACCACTTTGGCTAGACCCAATTTACTCATTTTGAGCCACTATGATATGTTTAACTAACAAAATCCTAGTAATGGTATTGTAATATTTCTGCCAAGTACATGGTCACAATTTATAAGTTTAACAAGACAACCTTCGAGAATCTCGATGGGGCAAATGTTAGTTATTGTGTATTTTCTTTAAATGTTAGGGATGAAATTGTGTATTTTCTTCAAATATTGTAGCGAAGCCACTATGGAGATCATACCTAGATGATGTTACTTATTGTGTCTAATATGTTGGTTGCAAGAATCTATGTACACCATATTTTTTTTTTTTTAGACTATTTAAATATGGACTTTTCATTTTATCCAAATATGCCTCTTTTTATTCATTTTATTATCCAAGTGGATTTTTGGTTAGTCATCCCTTCTATGCAATTTCTTCGTATGTTTTGGTAGCCTTTGTGCATGTTTTCCTTATTGAATCTTGGAGGACTAAACAATACCTTTAAAGTTCAAATGCAAATGCGCTAATGAGTGTTCGAAAAAATATGGTATTTCCACATAGAATGAACACCTTAAGAAATTACTTACACAAACAGATCAAAGATCAACACACCATTGTATTGCATCGTTAAAATTCTTAGAGGGAAACAATCCAAGGCCTTGGCCAACATGGCCAATCGAGGCAATATATTAATGTGAAACAAAAATATTTTACATGAGTATCACAATTGATCATCATCAAATGAACCTCCATGCTCTTTAAATAGAGATCATGGACCAATCTGGTGTCGATCCATGGATGAATATAGCCGTTAGTATTGAGGAGAAGATGAATCATCAAATCACTTTATTTGTAGACCATATCATCACCGTCAAATTACATAAGTACTAATGCATATTAAAGAAACATACTTTACCTAAAGAAACATTAAACCAAGTTGTTCTTAGCTAACTCCCAAGTGTCTAAAGATCCTAACATCCCACCTTAACAACAACTTGGGATATGATTGAAGGATTTAAAACCTTCAAACTGATCAACCTTCGATATCTCCTCCACTCATGAATGTGATCAGATATGTGGGTGGAGGAAGTTTGTTGCAGAGAATTCAAGAGATCTGTGCTAGCCTCATAGTGAATTGGTAGCTGGAAATGTTGTTGCCAACGAATTAAAATCCACAAACGAATGTTGTGGAAGTTCAATGTACCACTTAGCGGCCGTACTGGTCAAAGTTCTTTGGAAGAGCCGTAAACGGATAGAATCATCCATCAAGGAGTTGGAAGAACACCATAGACAGAAGATCATGACATGATTTTTTGGATCTTCCCCTTGCTTCCCATCAAATTTCATAATGTCTGATGGTAACTTTATCGGAATAGTTGGCCAAAAAGGGTCGTGTAGAATGGGATCATTAATCAATTTAGACAAATCTGGTAAACCCGATGTTGTAAAAAACAGGAGTTGTCGATTGGGCTGCGGGTAATTATAATATTGATAAGGCAAGGCTACCCCAGTAGGACCATAGGTTGGATGAGGCTGACCATAGTAACCTGCAAATTGTTGGTAATTGGGAGTATTTTTCCCTACAAATGGTTGACCCGGGTTAGGTCCGGCTTGAGGTCCATAAGCAAGTTGTGTCCATTGATTGGTAACACCTCCTGGATATGCATGTATAAATGATTATTATATTGTGCCCTGCTATAGTATTGGTTACCAATATTGGGTTGTTGTGGTTGAACCTAAGCTGATGCAGGTGGTTGTGAAACATGACCATAACCGGTGGTTCCACTAGGTCCTACAACTGGAGGTGTAGGTTTTGCAGTGTTCTATAAAGCAGGTATGTAAGGTCCTCTAGTTGTATAGGATGTGGAGGGCGAAGATTGATTGCTGACAATGAGCATACTCATGGAAGGAATATGAGAACTTCTCAATGAAGGGTTTGGTATTGGATTTAGAGCAGATGGTGAAATTCCCACCAGAGTGGTGAGCCTAGTGACTGTTGGAGCCGGAGAAGCATTAGCCAAAATTGAACTAGAAGGGATGTTTAAAGACCTACCAAGAAGATCACTTCGTAGAAGATAAGGGAAACCTCTTCCATAGTTAGGGGTTAGATCCATCAAGGAAACATTGGAAACAATAGTAGAACCAAATTCAGAGATAGCTTGTCCTAAAGTGGTTCCCTAAAATGAAGCAATTGGACCAAAAATGGTGGCAACTGTATCATCGGGTTGGAACTAGTTGAACGTAGCCCCTATAAGGTTTTGTATAGCAAAAGATGGATCTAGGGATGAGGGTTGCTCCATAATAGGTGGTACTCAATAATCAATAATGGGAATAGGCAACTTGAGTGGGCCCAATGGTTAAGAACATGTGTTATCTCCCTGGAGGTCACAGGTTCAAAACCGGCGGGGGGTAGGGTTGCTCATATGACCTGCTGTGGCAAGGCTAGAAGGGTAGGCGACCCCACTGGGACGTCTCGGCCCTTGCTAAGTCACAAGTTTCTAGTATATCTGGCTTGCAGGCTGTTGGATATACCCTTGGGAGGTTGCTGTTCCCATGGTCAAAAAAAAATAAATCAATAATGGGAACATTAGCAGGAGGATAGAATTTACCTCCCTCTTATGTAACTGGAACCCCTTCTAATTTAGGAATAGATGCACTTCTTATTTCAAAATTAATATCCATCTGTCTTTCCATAGGAGACTTGGTTGTAGGATTCAAAGGATACTCAGGTGATAATCCTTGTATAGGACGTGATCGCCTCCACGAGAAATCATCAGTTTGATAGGTCAATCTGATCTAAAAAAGAAGCTTCCAACTAAGCAAGCAAAACAAACACTACTCAAACTAAGGCAACAAGCAAAACCCGTGACATGTGTGGATTGAAACTTTGGATCCTCATAGGATTATCAGATCACCACAACTCTTTATATACCGCAGTGTCCAACAGTAGAGCGTGACAAGGAGGATTGGGACCGTACCCTTTCTTGAATTCCCGACTACCTGGACAATACATGCGTAATAATCTTCCCGAGTGTTGTTCTCGATGTATTGCAATGATAAGACAGTCAAAGGGATTTTCTTAATTGGTCTTAGGATCCTTATAAGTGTCTCCCGATATACACAAGGTACATGGGAGCTTAACTCTGTAGTATTGTTGTCTAATGCACAACCGTTTGAAAAGGGCCTTCCTATATACTGCTGAGTACGTGAAGTACCTTTCGATATGCCTCAAGAGTACATGAAATGCCGTTTGATATACCAACAAGCACGTGGAAGAACTACTCGATTCCTGGGATTCAATGCATGCAATAAACGACAACTCCTACGTTTAAAGACACCGAAACACGTCTCTAACCTATCACACCTTGCTAAAGATTTTAACTTAGACTAGCGCTTAATTTTATCTTGTACGTTTAAATGGATGCATGAGGTGAAAATTGGAATATAAAACCATGCAAGTATGCAAGTGCAAGTTTTTCACTTTATCTTTTGATTATGCTCTACTTAAAAGAAGGATAGAGGTTCGGTTCTTTTTCTTTTCAGAATATAAATAATCCCAAGCAAACGATATCGAACTATTTCTTTTGTTCCTATTCCAAGCAAACAAAGATTTCTATTGTAACTTGAAAAGAAAAATGAGATCTCTTTTTAAAAGAAAATATACTACTACTTGTTCATACAAAAATTTCAATCCTTCATGTAAAAGAAGCATTTTTTTTTGTTCTTTTGTTATAATGAGAAGAAAAACACAAGAAGAAACATACAATGAACACTTGAAAGTTTATCAGACTGATTAAGAGTCATTTCTACATTAGAATTTATGATTTTTTTCTTCTCAATTTTTGTAATAAAATGTATATAAAATAAATCTTTTACAACTTATGAAGAAAACAAAAGAAATAAATCTTTTCTTTTCTGTTGAACACAACAACAATCAGATATCTAAATCAAATGATTTCTTTTTAAAGTACTAATTGTTCAGATCAAAGACAAACAAGAAGAAGCCTTAAAGGAAAAAATCAACTATGGATGAAATCAAATCAAGCTTATAAACCTTTCCATATTTTGATTAATGACTATAATTATCAGAAATAAACCTAGAAACACTCAAAAACTAAAATTTTTATGCAAAATTCCAAAAATCAAATAAGGGATTGAAAACCTACCAGGCACCGTGCTTTGACAGCTCAGTGCAGAGAATTGGAAGCCTAGCACTGCGCTTTGCAAACAAATATAGAGCGGTGGCGCCGCTCTTTATCCATAGTAAACTAGCGGTGGCACCGTGAGTTTCCTTAAGAAAAGGTGCGATGGACACACTTTTTACATTGCCCAAGTGCGGTGGCCCAAATAAATTGTGAAAACATAAAAAGGAGAAACAAGTGTGTTAGAGCCTGTATACTGAATCCAAATAAAAAATAGAGACAAGAAAATGAATCATCGGAGGAAAATAGAGGCAAATCCACCAATTTCAAATCAAATCTCTCAAATTAACAAGTAGATCTAATCTATGAATTGAAATTGCAAATTAAAGTAAAGATTACTACAAAACCAAGAATTTGATCTCTCCCCAGTATGGCCACCACTTTTGTTATTGGAAATTCTCAGCCAATGCTGACAAGGGTTGTTTCCCTAGCTTGAATGACTCAAAACTAGAACAAAACACCTACAAAATAAAGAATATTTCCCTAGAATTGACTAGACTACTTGAATTGACTGCTCTCTTACCCTTTGATAGGATATGTAGGTCTGATCCTTGCTATGTTCGAGCTATGTGGAGATCCTGCAATAGACACAAAGGAAACAAGCCAAGTGAGAGTAACAAGATAGGTATAATTCTATGTAAAAGAGAAGTTAAACAATAAACACAACATAAGAACCATATACACAATTTTTATGGGAAATAAACTATATTTGCAAAAACAATAAATAAGGAGAGTACATAACCGATGCCTTGGTGTTGAGAACTCCTCTCAGTGGAGTCTTGCCTCAAAGATTTCAACTTGCCTCCTAATCACTCAAGGGTTTGAAGGAATTTGGCCAAAATTTAGATGCCATTACACATTCTTCTCCCCTTTTCCCATGAGGTGTGAGCCACTATATAAAGGCTTCAAAGGATAGAGTAGGTTGAGGGTTCCATGGAAGAGTTGGAGGGATCATCCCTAGGATAGGGGATCTTGAGTTCCACTTATCCTAATTCATAGGGATGAGGCTCCACGAAGACCGTCTTCGAGAATCCTCATGAATCTCTCTTTTTTTCCTTCATAAGTCAAGCACCACACCTTTTATGAAGAAAACTAGCAGTTCTAGGGGATCACCACGACTTGTAAACTAGTAGAAGGCGGTGGAATCACTCCTTGTAAATGGTCAAAGGGAGTTGATGATATGGGTACCGCTGGCTGCACAAAGAGAAAGTGTGGTGGTGGCTTAGAGCAAGGGATTTACTCTTTCACTCTCATTTTTAACTTCAGTCCATGACGAGTCTCAGGAAATTAATGAGATACTTATCTCATAACACATGGGTGACGAGAATTAGGTGTAACATAACCAAATTGTGTGAAGCTTTAGAGTAATCCAGTATTTCATGACAAGTCGAAGCATATAGAGATCGAATAACATTATGTCCGAGGCATGGTGTAAAGGGGAGCAGTGAAGCTCTAGTACATATCCATGTATGAGTAGACTGCTGATATACTTACCTAGCCTATGTATAAAGTAAAGTTTGAGTACTTCCAGGACAAGTTTGGCATAGCATAGAATGAATCCCCTTGCTAAGAGGGAGCATTGATATGTCTCCATGGGAAACAACCGGTAGTCACCCCCACCCCCCACCAGTTAGTCATGTGGTACATGACTCATGCATTTTCCCCATCGGTAAGTCATGCAGTGGTACATGGCTTAAAAAATGATAAGTCATGCAATAATACTTGACTCATACACTGGTAAGTCATGCAGTTGTACATGACTCTGATATAAATAAGTCATGGTCCACAACTCACACATCCAAGGGCTATAGTATCTCTTGTGCAATGCACCCACATGAGTAGAGATATAGTCAAGAAATCAAATGAATATCATAAAATATTCAAGGTCTTCGAGATTATCAGTGACTATTGGATACTTGATTGAGTTATAGTCAGGACTATTGGGAAATAGTCAAACCTCTTGAAGAGTTCAGATAGCCATATACTTGGCTAGCAGGGTACAGTGAGATTAAGAAGAAGAAAGAAGCCACTTGGAAGTGGTCAAGACTTGGAGAACATACCGTAAGATGAAAAGATCACAAAAAACTTCTCTAGATCGTAGAAGATTCCAGAAGTCAACAAGAAGAAGTCTAAAATGAAGAATAATAACAGTCCCATAAAAAATTAAAGAAGAAATTCTAAAAGACAAGAAATGTTAAAGATCATGTAAGAAGAATACATTCCTCACTAAGAGGGAGTGTTGATTTTTATGTAGCATTGGGTAAATTGACCCTAGAAGGAAAAATGACAAGTCGGATTGAAAGGTAAATAAAAGATAAATAAAAGAATAAATAAAAGTCAAGCCAACCCAACTGTGGAAACTTCTAGTGAAAATAATAATATAGACAAAGTGTTCCCACCCTTCATTTTATCATGAGGCAAGCACTTCTCTCTCTCTCTCTCTCCCTCTTAAGTGGTGCGCACTTCTATCATAGGACAAGTGAGGAACACATGAAGCATAATATTTGGGGCTATATTACTCTCTCTCTCTCTCTCTCTTTGGGTGCACTTAGAGGTGATTCCGTATCTTTCTTGTATATAATTATTCCAAATCCGTAACTCGTGTCAGGCACTAGCTTTGACATTGTATCTTGTTGAAGCATCTTATCTAGAGAAGTTGGGTTTTTTTTCCCTTGGGAGGGTTTTACCACGGTAAATATTGTGTCCTTGTGGATGTGTTTATTTTAGTGATCCTTATATGCATCTAGTTTATGTTCATGTGATATAAAAGTGTTAAAAAGTTAAAACATCTAACTGCTAATAAAAATCAACAAAAAAAACATCTGTGTATTACCCGTAGGGAATCATACCCTAGCATTCTTAATCATTCATATCTTGAGAGAGACATTTGTAATTGATGTCATAGAGAAACATTTGGTCATTGATTCTTTAAATGGAACAACATGGACCCTAGGGACCAACCCATTGTACTATCAAATTACTAAAATTGAAGAAACAATAATTATGCAAGTAAGGGATGATTGAGATGGGAAGTACAGATACAATGGGCATACTATTAGTTTTCCACAACAAATTGTTAAAATTTAGGTGCAATTGACCTTTAATGCCACCTTTTATAGCTTGACAACTTGGTTGTGAAGAGACATGGAGGAAAGGGAAAACGTTAATATTGCTATGTGACAATATATTATGTCATCAATGCATGCTATGTTTCAAATACTCCCTCCAAATTAATACAATTCAATTTTAGTGCTTCTAGATGTTGACACCAATGTGTCTTGATCCATATATGTTTTCAAACATTGGCATTCCATCATACAAAGTCTTAAATATATTCAATCTAGTGAACCATGATGCATCCCATGAGGAGAAAGAATGTCTTTCTTTTCCTTTGGATTTTTTAATATGCATCAAGATAATGGAACATTTTAAATAATTTGTGCACGCTGAAGATGCAGTTCCATTATATATGATTGGCATGCCAAAAATTGGTTTATTGCTAGTCAATGAATACAACATAGAGGGGCTATTCGACATGGCATTACAAATGCTTTTCCCAAATGGGGATGCACTACATTGCCAACCACAAATCCGTTGAATTAAGATGCAGTTTCATAAGATATGCTTATGTCATCCTATAAGATTCTGGAAGTTAGCAAGAAGTCAACCAAAGAAAATGAAAGTGAAAAGAAAAAGATTGAGACTATGGTATAGTGTACCCACACTATGGTGGTAGTCTTACCAACACTATGTGAAGTGGTTGGGTGTGATGGAGAGTACTAGAAGAAGAGAAGATCATAGAGAAGCTTCTAAAAAGACTTCGAGATGTCAGTAGAAGTTAACAATAGTAAGCCGATAAGAAGAGAATACTAGAATTAATATGAATAAGTTATAGATCAAGACAACCTATTAAAGTAACCAAAGTTAAAAGTAAAGTGACTTCACTTGTATAAATAGAAGTCAAATTGGCTCATTTGTAACACACACATTCACAAGCTCAATTGAACAAGTGTGCAACTCTAGAGGAGGAGAAGAAACAACATTGTGAAAACATCTTTTGGGTTATCTCTCTTGTTCTTAGGAAGACTATTCTATTGGGAAATATATTCTATATATATCTCTATTGTGTATCTATTATTATAGGGTATCTTCTATGAGAGAGCTTTAGCTCTTTGTTGGATTGACATTGTACTTTGTTGACAATATATGCTGAAGAATTTTGCTGGGTTTTCTTCCCTTGAAGGGTTTCCTAGATGAGAAATATTTGTGTATTTTTCTTTTTGTGCATGATTATTCTTATGTGTATGCAATTAATGTTTATGTGAATGGAAAAGTTCTAAATGTTTTTGAAGAGTTAATAACATCTAACTGCTAAGAAAATTTTAACATGGTATCATAGTGGGACTGAATAGAATCCATTGCAATAGTTTGAACTACATGCATCCAAAAGCTAGGGAATCCGGGTTTGGACCCTTTCTCTCCATATATTTTCTTGAAATATATGTTTTGGTGGCTTCCTCAATAGGGCACATCTCTCAGTGGAGGAAAATTCTAGTTTTGACCTAAAAAATATTGGGGAAAAGATATAGGGCTCCATGTTTTAATACCTTATATCCACTAATTGGGTTCAACCCAATCATTTCCCAACTCACCCTAGGGTGCACATATTCCCATGGAGGCAAATTTCAATTCCAAGGATTTTCATTTTTGACCTAGTTATTGCTAGATTGTGAAAACTAGGGCTTCCGAGATTTGCATATTCTGTCCACAAATATGATTGAAAAGATGGGCCATTCAACTTGCCTTGAGAAGGCACATATTTTCCTTGTATTTGTTTTTCCATTTGACAACTTGCATTTTTGACCTACCTCCTGCCAGGGTTTCCAAGTCAAAACCCTAATCTTGTCAGAATGTCTTCAAACCTTAGGGTTGAAGATATATTGGAAGGAGCAAACAATTTAAGATCATGGAAGCATAGTATACTCCTTGTCCTAGAAGATAATGACCTCCTAAGCTATGCCAAGGAATATATTTAGGAACCAAAAGAAGAGGAGGCCAATACAAGGTTCAAGAAGAATATAATCAAAGCTAAGAGGATACCAAGGTTGTCTCCAAATTGCAGAAGACCAATGATGAAGAAAATTAAGCACTTGCAGCTCATGCTAAAAGAACAACAAGAATAAAGTCTATCAAGAAAATTGATAGAAGACCAGTACCGAGAAACAAGAGAGATATGTCCAAAATCAGGTGCTATAGTTGTAACAAGATTGGACACTTTATTAGAAATTGCACTCAAGGTTAAAAAAGAGGAAAGAGAAAGCATCATACAATGGATGATGATGAAGCCTACTCTATACAAGAAGACAGGAATAATCATATGAAGAATTTGTCCGATCATGAAGTAGATTCAGATATAACATGATTCCTTTTCTAAACTATGGAGGTAGATCCAAGAGGATCTAGTGCATCCAGAAGACATGAGGATCAAGGTTGAAGTTTCAACAATTTCCATAAGTTTAAAACTTGATGAAGAAGAAGATCAAGCTTTAAGGAAGTTGAGATCAAGAGGGATTCAACCAAACAAACAAAGATACATATTTAATGTTATTTATTTAAATTGTTATCTTATTAATAGATATCAAAAATATTTTCTTTTATGAATAATATATCTGTTTAAATTATACTGGTTAACCCTTGTGGAAATTTCTGTTAGGTCCACTATGAAGGCTGTGAAGTCAATGATCCATGTAAATATTTATCCATGTATAATGGGAATAAATATCTAGTATGACAGTATGCTTAGATTGAGTGTCCTCACTAGATAATGAAGGACAAGACAATTAACCGGATTTGATATCCTGACCAACCTGTCATAAGAGGAGTGGGACAAATATCAACCACATGAATGATAAGTATTTAAACTTCCATTTGAGTTATTTCTCAAATCTAATGATATTGTTCGTAAGAGTTGCATGCATATTTGTATTCCTAGAATAAGGAAGTGTATTATGCATATTATAGTGAATGCATTAATATGGATATAATTAATCAACTGTATACTCTTGATGTGCATGTGATGGTTAAGTAGCCTATGGTGTTGCACAACATTCCATGAGCCATTGTTGCTTGTCTAGAATGAAACCTCGTTTCTAACATCTTGTGAGCAGTGCACACTCTTGATAATATGTCCTGGTAGATATGAAATGCATCTAGATACTTACCATGTGTATACATGATATGGATGAGTGTTCTGCTAAATAATTGGCTACGATGGTTACATAACTATGTGAATTAACTCAGTATGCATAATAATTTGTCATTAAAATGTCAATATGATTTGATGATTATGAAATGTTACTAATCATATGACTTAATTTAACTTGTAGGAAAGATCGTATGCTATGACCTACAAGAGAAGGATGACGAGAATTGTTCTGAAGAACAAGTGATGATTGTTCAATAGTGACTTTCAAGTAGATTTACAAAATCAAGCATACTACAGAAGTACAATGCAAGGTTCATGATTTTTCTCAGAATGAGGGAGTTGATCATTACCGGACATTTGATCTAGTGGCCAGACACACTTTCATTGAAATTGTTATAGCTTCAGTGATGGAAACTACACCAGATAGATGTCAAGACCGCTTTCTTGATTGGTGTAATTAAACAAGAAGTGCATATAGAACAACCTCCAGGATTTGAGATTCTCAATAGAGAATCACATGTGTAGAAGTATTTGTATAGGTTCATAAGGAACCCAAGGCATAATAAGCCAGGATACGAAGTTATTTGATGTGGATTTCAACCTTTGCTACAAGGTAGAATATGTTTTCTATATGTAGATGAACCGTTCATAGAAAATCAATAGTTATTCAATGCATGATGTCTTGATGCAGAGATTACAAGATATTAAGATGTAGAGGGAGGATAGTGATCAGTTACAGAAGGAGAAAAAAACTTCACTTCAGATGGAGCGACTTCAACACAAATTGCGAAAACAAATTGAGAGACTTTATCACATAGCCTCTATCTAAGCAAGGATTTTTCTCCTCGGTATCTCAAGGATATTCTCAGAGTAATATAGGATGTCTCCCATAACCGAGAGAGAGTAAATATCAGAGTTCAAGAATATTGACACGATTCTTGGTATTATATGTGTGGCAGAGACTAGATGAGATTTTCCTCAGTAAAGGAAAACATGTTGTAGATGTCCTGAAGAGATTCAGGATGATGGATTGCAAAGCCATGACTACACCGATGGAATCAAAATTGAAGTTGTTGTGTGATACTTCTTAAAAAACCGTAGATTCCACAATATATAGACAAAAGATTTTTTCCTTGATGTACTTAATGAACACTAGACTAAATATATACTTTGCGGTGAATAAATTGAGTCAGTACATGGTTGAGCCGAGACGTGTTCACCTGATTACGACATAGAATGTGATGAGGTACTTGAAGGGTGCACTTGATTATGGACTTAGATATGTTTTAGATCAGAATATTAGCCCGCAAGGCTACATTGATTCTGATTGGGTCGGTAGTGTCACAAACATGAAGAGTACTTCATGATGTTTCTTCAGTTTGAGATCAGGCATGATTTCCTAGTTTAGCAGGAAACATACTAGCATGGAACTCACTATAGCCGAGGCAGAGTATATTGTAGCATGTTCATCTAGCAGTGAAGTAGTGTGGCTTCAAAATTTATTTGCATGGATGTTTGATCTTGAGCTAGAGGCGACTTGTATTTTCTATGACATCCAGAGTTGTGTGAAATTATTCGAGAACCCAATGTTTCATGACAAGTCCAATCATATCAAGATAAGGTACCATTATATCATAGATATGGTACAAAAGGGATCAACGAAGCTCCAATACATTGCGACAGACGAGCAGATAAATGATGTGTTGACGAAGCCTCTGTCAAGAGTGAAGTTTGAGTACTTCAGGGACAACCTTGGTTTGATGCATATCGATGTCCCTTGTAAGAGGGAGGGATGAGTCAAATATATTATTCAGGGGGTTGTAGCTGTACAGTGCGGTAGCAACAGATCGTCATTTACAGGCATGCATTACTAGACTCCATGAGGACTAGAGAGAGGGACCAACTCATGATGGCTAGAGAGCGTGACCATATTTTGTATGTGTATATAGTTGAGCTTCTGGTTATAACTAGTATGCATGTGTGAATTAGAGAGCATGACCATCTCATGAGGATTGGAGAACGTGGCCATACTCTTGATGGCTGTAGGAGTGACCATATTTTGTGTGTGTATCTATTCGAACGATGTATATAGTTAGAGATAGTATGTATGTGTGAACTGGAGAGCATGAACAACTCATGAGGATTGGAGAGTGTGTCCATACTCACGAGGGGCGCAGAGCATGGCCATACTTGCGAGGACTGGAGAGAGTGACCATACTTAGTATGTGTATCCAATCAAGTATGTGTATCCAACCGAGTATGTGTATCTAGTCGTGTATGTGTATCCAATTGAGTATGTGTATCCAATCAAGTTGTGTATCTAGTCAGATGCTTGTGTCTAGATTCCTCATGAACTAGACAAAGTGTCGTAATGATGTAATGTGCACTTTTGTCTTTCTCCCATTGCTGTGTTGATACTATCATGACTAGATGTATGATTGTGACTGAATGTATGATGCAATTAAAGGGCTTTCTCGTACAAAACGTATAGTGATGTATACATTCGTGAAAGTCAAAAAGTCAATGGTCAAGAATACATATGTGCAGAGTAGTGTTGAAGATCATTCTAGAAAAATACCTTCCTTGATAAGAGGGAGTGCTTATTTAAGATGAAAATTTGAAATATATTCTTATTTTCATCCCAAAATATTCTGGAAGTTAGCAAGAAGTCAACCAAAGAAAATGGAAGTGAAAAGAAAAAGATTTGGACTATGGTATAGTGTACCCACACTATGGTGGCAATATTACCCACACTATGTGAAGTGGTTAGGTGTGATTGGAACTACTAGAAGAAGAGAAGATCATAGAGAATATTCTAAAGACTCTGAGAAGTCATTAGAAGTTAATCATAGTAAGATGACAAGAAGAGAATACTAGAATTATTATGAATAAGTTATAGATCAAGTCGACCTAGTAAAGTAACCCAAGTTAAAAGTAAAGTGTCTTCACTTGTATAAATATAAGTCAAGTTGTCTCATTTGTAACACACACATTCACATGATCAAGTGAACAAGTGTGCGTGACTCTAGAGGAGGAGAAGCAACATCACTGTGAAGACATATTTTGGGTTATCTCTCTTGTTCTCATGAAGACTATTCTATCGAAAAGTTTATTCTGTATCTCTCTCTTGTGTATCTATTATTATAGGGTATCTTATGTGAGAGAGCTTTAGATATTGATTGGATTGACAAAGTAGTTTGCTGGAAAATCTATGCTGAAGAAGTTTGATGGGTTCTCTTCCCTTGAAGGGTTTCCCGGATGATAAATCTTTGTGTCTTTTGTTTTCTATGCATGGTTATTCTTTCAATGATCCTTATATGTATGCAGTTAATGTTTATGTGAATGGAAATGTTCTAAATGTTTTAAAGAGTTAATAACATCTAAATGCTAAGAAAAGTTCAACAAAATGAAGAAAATCCCACTTGATAGATATGCAGTACACTTAAAGAGATACCATGACACCATTTCATATAATCATATTCCATATTTTAGATACTTTCTTTATGACTTAATTATGTGCCATGAGAGTTGAGCAATGACTAAATCCTTTGTGAAGTAGATCCAAGAGAAGAACAAAGTAACCATAATGGAGGAGTTACACACCCAACTAAAAATAAATACTTGCATACGGATTCCTAGAACATGTCAAGAAATTTGGAGTACACTTGTGCATGAATAAATCATTTTGGAACCTACACAGAGGCAAACTAACATAAATGATCATGCAATCACATTTCTTGACCTTTTTCATCATTCCTAGTGCAACAAAGACAAAGTGACTAAACTTGCAGGCATTTATACAAGAGGACACGAATTTTGACCCAACAATCAACCAACATTACCATAATTACAATATTAGTGGTCAACCTCACATTGTAGTTGCAAAAATGCATAAACTATTTTCAAGCTTTCATTAGTAGTGGATGTAAAAAAACATCTAGACAATGAACCGTTGGTATAGGTACACAATATAAAATACCAGGGATGTGCCTTCATACAATCTATAAATACTTGTCATTTGTTTCAATAATTTCACCTTCCATTTGTAAGTATGGATGTAAACATTAGGGATTTTTGCATGTGCATAGTTTTTTGTAGCTTGGCTGTGCTTTAAACATGGAAACATTGAATTAACAAGAACCAAGGAAAATCACTATGAAAAGAGTTTCTTCAATAAATACGTTACAACATAGAATCCTATAGAAATTCATAACACATACAAACATAGACATTAATCCACAAGTATGACCCATCAAATTGATCGATCAATTAGATGTAACGAGCCACTTTAGGACTATGGATCTACGTTCTTCTAGGTGATACCATTTGTAAACAAGCTTTTCCATTGGACAATACTATATGGTTGAAGCTAACTCATTCTTTTTATTTTTATTTTTATAGTTTTAGCACTTATTATTGTTTACTTCATGCTAGTTTATTGAGCTTTTATTTATCTTGTTAGTGTATGGCATACTAATCATCACTTACACTGTTCCCTTGGTCACATCTTGCAAGGACAAATGGAGGATTGTTCATCGTTGTCACATTTCCCCTCAATACTATTTGGAAACTCCACTTCTTTTCCTTTATTTTCTTAATTCTATAGGTTTTGATTTACTTGGTAACTGATTTGGGGCGTCTTGCAGGATCATACTCTTGTTGTTCATTCCCCTAACCAACAAGATTTGTAGGCTCTTGACACATTTTTGTCAGATATTTGGGCCATGCATTTACCAATATCTCCACGCAAAACCACATTACTTTCTCTTTGACAGTTGTGAAACCAATGGGAGTTTTCAAACATTTACACAATAAACCTTCATGGCCTCTGTAACTTGCTACCCATGGGACTGTGTCTCAAAAACCCATGCGGTTGTTCATTTTTTTTCAGTTTTTCTAGCTTAGTTGCACTACGAATTGCAGTCCCAATGGTTGTTCATGCATGCTAAAGAATTAATTAACAACTTATAAGTTGTTTTAATTCTCTAATAATAAAATCACATAACTTAATTAGGAAGTAAAAAATATTATTTTACAATTATTAGGCAAAGGATTTGAGGTTCCCAATGAACCTCCTAGATCTTAGTAGAAGTAGACTATATAATCACATATTTCTTTTTCATAGAAATTATTAGTTTAGGCAATTGCGGTAACTTACATTAGTTTGTTTCTGTTTCGTTTTGTTTTGTTTTTTTTTAAAACTAAATAAACTTGAATCCTTTTAAAATCAAAATAAACTGTACAAAGAGCATTGTCAAGGGTTTGCACAAAGTTGAAGCCTAAGTCTATAGGGATCGTGAGGCACCCTTCAAACCAAAAAATTAACATGTCAAACGACCATGAACAATCAGGATCAACTAAGAGTCTAAGTAAGAAACCATAGAGTACCCCCACAGGTTGAGGGTTATGATTAAAAAAACCCAAAATAATATTTTAGTCCACATTTCTTAGAACATAGAAAAACTGAAAACATAGAGCCCCAATCAAGACAATGCCTCATTTGAATTAAAGATTTCGGTGAAGTTTAAACAAGAAGCACCCAGAGAGTGAGGTTCCTGCTTGGTGTCATAGGACTCACCAATATGATGCGGATACAATTTCCGATGAAATATTAGTTACGTAATTGTGCTCTTTTGTGGAGCCTGGATGAAATATTTGTGAGTTAGTTCCTGAGCCATAACATTAATATTGGTGTTTAGGCATGCATCCGAATCCATCTGAGCTTGAGTAAGATGTTGAAGCCAACCTTCCATCCTCTCCATATGGGATTGCAAATTCATTCCCTAAGAATTTTCCTGGAACTGGACATCAACTTTGCCGAAAATAGCTTGACCCAAAAGAGTATTGTTGTACCAGAATAGGCTAAGAGTTTTCGAATATCTAGTCCCCTAAATGTGGGTGGACCCCACATTCTCTACCAAATTCCCTAATTCCACATTAGGTTTCTCTGATCCAGGATTATGAAATTGATCCTGAATTTGAGATTCCATACCCTAGATATGGTTTTGAGATTATGTATGAACCAATTACACATAGATTGCACACACGTTCTCCATATTATGTAAGACACCGGGAATGTGAGATCGACAAGGACCCTCCAATTTTTTACGTTCCATGATATTGGAGTGAACCATGTTTGGTGTAGGGAAATAGAGGACAATAATTTGATGAGACGAAGTATAAAAATGAGCAAGCATATTATATATATTGAGCAAAGGAATGAAGGTCTAACTTAAACAATTTCTTTTCACTGCGAGAAACAATGAGCTAGATTCTTTTTGAGTTAGGAGTAGAAAAATGATAAGAGGTGGATGTAAGCACCATCAGAACATGATTAATGGCCAAGGGATACATAGTATAGACCATAATGGAGCATATTGTTTGTGCGAGTGGGGAAATATTTCCAGATTAGTCATAATTACAAAAGCGAGATGACTAACACCGACTTTGTACATGCATACCATCCTCAACAAAGGTGGATGGATGGAGGAGAAATATTATGTACACATCACAATCACACCATGGGTCAAAGTTACTAACAACACCCAATTTGGTTGAGAAGATATTGTCGATTGATTTGCGAAGAAGCTTCCTTTAGGCTAAGAGATTGGGCATCATAACAACTACTATCAAAATTGATATGATGAAGGTCTACTCCTGCATTGGCTATTTGATCAACCAAATTTTTTGCAACCCTCCTTACATGATGCAATAAAATGGTCATATATTTGTTTCAGGTTGTCAAGGGTCCCTCCAACGTAGAGGCAAGATTACAACTAGGGGAAACCTTGCAAACTGCTGATCCAATGAGGAGTCTATAGAGGATATGGATCATAGTACGGAGTCTTCTTCCACAACAAGCTTATTGTAGCCATCCTATCTCACTATTTGAATTCCTATAGAAACGCCATAGATTTTAGCGACATTGTTACTTTCCATCCCTATATATACTGCATAAATATATAGAATAAGTCATGATTCGTTCCGGAAGACACCACCATAACCCGTAGGACACAGGTTCCCTTTGCTTGCTTCATTAAAGTTGAGCTTGATAAAACTCGAATTAGGAGGAGACGAAGAGGAGGGGATCGAAGAAGGACACAAAGGATCTGAGGGAGTGGACACATTTAGAGGGGGAGATAGGGCCCATGATTGAATTATGAGAGTATATTCATGCTTTCCTTTCCAATTCTATGTTTTCCATGACTAAAGGAAAACAATTTTCCTGATTTCAGAAACAATATTTTTTCCAGACTTGAGAAGTTTGAAGAGAGGCATATTGAAGATTATTATATTTCTCTCCTTCCAAGTTTCCCACATTAAGAAGCCTAGGAAGAGCTTTAAAATAATGCTGACAATGTCGCTGTCGGAGATTTGGGTTCTCCAATTCGATATGGTCTCTTTGATACTGCCTTTTTTGCAATCTATCCTTCTAAAGGTGATAGCTCCCTTTTCCTAAAGAGAATTGGTGAAGATGCATGTGTTCAGGATATGTTTGAAGTCTTTCGATGAGTTTCCATAGAGCACACACATTGAGGGTCCCTCAAAGCCTCGATGGGTGAGATGATCCAAGGTGAGGACCATACCGCAATTCAATAACCAGAGATAATTAGAAACCTTAGGCCATAAATTTTGAATCCATACTCAATATTTGATCATCGAAATTAGAGTTATGAATAGCCAGATTGGAGTAGGATTCTTTGATATTGAAAGTACCTTGATTCTAGTATCCAAAATGAAGAATTACTTGCCTAGGATGAAATGAGATTCTTCAGGTTTGAAGGTCCACCCAAAAATATCCCAAGGAGAAATTGGGGGAGGGTTAGGGTAGAGATATTTGTCCACCTAGGTTTTCCATTGACCATTATTATTTGGAGAAGTCCATAACTAAGAGACACACATCTTGTTACAATTGATAGTAGTTAAACTCAAGATATCATTATGAGGATAGTTGATGAGTTAGGGGCACTATTTCAAAACAGATTACTAGAAGAGAGTCGTTTTCCCATTATGAATTTCCCAAAAAACATGTTGTTGAATCAAAGATCTTATTTTTCTAGGTCACATTACAAATGAGATATCCATGACTATTTCATTGGAGATGAATGAGGTCTTTATGATATGTACTAGGAGCATATTTCCTAGACTAGATTTGATCCCACATGGCCGAGGGATTAGTGAGACACCTCCACCAATTTTTGGCCATCTAGGATTTGTTTTCAATCTCGGGATATTGAGTTCCTAGGCCTCCTTGCTCCTTTGGAAAACAAACTTTATTCCAACCAACTAGAGTCCATTTTCTGCTTTTCCCTTTTGATTTTCCCCAAAGAAAAGAGTGTTGGAGGATCTAAATTTAATCGAGAATATATACGGGGGCATGAAATATAGAGAAAGGGAAGGATCTCATACTGCGAAGGACATACTTTAAAAGAGTGAGATGACTAGTGAGATTCAGAGACCTAAAAGCCTAACCAGAAAGGCATTTTTCCTATTTTGCTAGAAGATTGACTCAAGCTAAATGGTGAATAACAGAGTCAATGAGAGGCACTCCAAGGTATTTGGATGGAAGGGAGTTGTGATGGAAATGGAGTAGGTGAGAAATTTGAACATGGAGAGTGGGGGAAGTGTTGAAAAAGAAACTATTAGACCTATCCAACTTGAGAGCAAGCCCTGAGGTTTCAAGGAAGGTATGGAGGAGGACCTTGATGGTTTTGGTTTCCCTGACAGAAGAGGAGGAAAGAACCAACATATTGTCCACAAACTGAAGGTGAGAGGGCACCAAATCATCATCAGCTATATTAAGACCAAAGAGACTTCCATGATGAACCGTAGTTTGAGACAGTCTACCCAAGCGCTCAACCATAAGGATAAATAGGAAAGTAGATAAGGGGGTATCCTTTCCTAAGATATCGAGAGGGGAAGAAGGTTAATGATGGATAAAAAATAAGAATAGGTGCAAGGAAGAATGTAATGAACCTAGAGAGGAGAGAAACCGAAATCCAGAAGGGAGTGTTTGATGAAGTGCCAAGAGATTTTGTTAAAGGATTTGGATAGGTATACATTTTAGAGGTCTTGAGAGTGTGGATGGTTTCGTGTGCTATAGTGAGACCATCATGAATCTGGTGGCATTCCACATAAATCGATTCTTCTTCCGAGATTAACAAGGATAGAATCGACTTGATCCTATTTTCAATGACTTTGATAATGCTTTTAAAGATGAAATTACAAAGGGATATAGGACGAAATATACGTAGGTTAGAAGCATGATCCTCTTTAGGAATGAGAGTGATAAAGGTGGCACCAATTGTAGTATAAAATAAGGCTATATATGGACTCATCAATCGCTTCCCGAACTTCATGTTCACAATTTACTAGCAATGGTGATAGAAATCAATTGTGAATCCTAGGTTTGGGGATTTTCCCGATGACATGCTCATTATATGGATTCTACTTGGCCTAAGAAGGCTCTCAATATGTTCCTCATAAACTAGAAAGGGGATATTTTGCATTGGTTTGTTCATAGTTTCTACTCTATTGGAATTATCATCATATAGGAGGGGACAATAATAGGAGATTAATATTGCTTCTATGTCGTGATGCTTAGTAATCTTTTGACCTTGATTTGTTTGAAGGAAATAAATTCTATTTAGGTGTTGATGCTGAATCATCAAGTCATGGATGATTTTGGAATTATTTTATCCGTCTTTGAGACATCCAATTTGTGAATTTTTATTCCAAATGGTTTCTTCTTGAGCCATTCTTTGATTAATGCTATCTTGTAGCTGCTTTTCCTTTATGAGGATATCCTTCGAAAATCCTTAATCAATCGCTTCTTGTTGTAAACGATTCATTTATTTGTCCAACCGTTTGCAGGATTTGAATATGTTTCCAAATACTTATTTGTTCCATTTCTTGAGTTTTCCATAAATTTCAAACACTATTACAATTGATATATTTTGGAACCAAAGTTTTGAGAAGCTTCCTCTCACCATTGGGAAGGCGATTCCATGAAATCAGGATGGTCCAAACAAAATTTATTGAAACAAAAAGGGATTTTGTGAGGGATATATGCAAGATATACATTGAGGATAATGGGCCAATGGTATGATCCATCCCCTTGAAGAATATTCGAGTCAAGGGAGATTCTTGAGGAGACCATAGGAGAAGAAACTAGAAATTTGTCCAGTCAAGAAGCTATCTGGTGGGATCCTCCTTTCTTATTGTTCGAGGTTTTCTTTCCATTAATGGGATAAATGTAAACCAAGAAAATGGATTGAATAAGAGATTTGAATTCTTTTCTTGCAAAGTCGAGGCATTGAATCCCATCTCGTTTTTCTAGAGGGTAGGTTATGATATTAAATTATCCCCCCAAAATCCAATGGGGGTGCTGAGAGATGTCTCGGGTAAGATGGAGTGAATCAAGGAACTTACAAATTAGCATTTGTAAAGGAAGGACCATATACATTTGTTACAATGATAGAAGCATATGCTCCAAGAACTTGGAAGGAGGACGATAGAGAAAAGGCGGTAGAAAATAAGTTGGAAAGCTAAATGAGGTTCAAATTCCAAAAGATAGCTAGCCCACAGACTGATCCTTTTGAATTTAAAGATATATGTTGAATTCCTCTTCAACAAAAAGATGAGACTTTGGAGATGATATCCATTCAACATTTAGTCTCTTGAAGCATTACTACTGAAGGGTATTCATGATTAATCTTTGATCGAAGGCTACACTGTTTAATATTCCCTACTAAACATCTAATATTTTAGGAGATGATCTTCATGGAAAAATTTATTGAGAATGAGAAATGGATTGAATCTAGTTCATAATAGATCAATGATTACTTGAATCCATGAGGTGCTTCCCCAATTTTCCCATTTTTTGCTGGTTGGATTTGCGAACCATTTTTTAATCTTCCTTGTTTCTGGATGGAAGCTAAAATGGTTTTTGTGATTAGATACCTAGGGTTTTTTTGAAGGATTCAGAGGATTCTATTGAACATATGAAACTTCTTGAAGATTTTTTTTGACTATTATGATCTACGAGGAAGGGATGGCATGTAGATTGCCTCTGTTGCCAACCTATATAATGTTATGTAAGGCATTATAATCAATCTAAGGTTCCTCTTCTTCTGTTACCACCAAATATTCTTCCTCCATTGTGCAAACCTCTACTGGATCAATTTTCCTTCTTTTGCCTAATCGGAAGAGGGGCACTGGAGAGGTATTTTCATCCAAAGTGTTTTTTGTATCTTCCAAGGCTTCATACCTATTAGGGTGGACCGAGGATTTTGAAGGCAGAGGGGGGTTAGGATTTTGAGGGCCTTTTTCCTATTAAAAATAATGGATAATCCTTCAAGGTTGTCCCATGAGGGAGAACGGGAAGGATGAGGAAGTTTAAATAAGGAGAAATTCTTGTAGAGGTGTCCATGCTCATGGAAATTTGTGCATCTGAAATGTATATGCTCATAGTCCAAGGTTTGAATCCACTAGGAATCTTGAAATTTGAGATAGAAATATTCTGGGAGGGGATTCAAGACATTCATATTTAGTGACAGATTTAGGAAAAATATGTGTATCTACCTTGTTTGGTGGCTTCTAAGAGTTTGATATATTTTCCTAGAGTGTTTCCAATGCCATTGAGGGTTTGTTCTTCCCAATATTCATGGGGAAGAGAATAGAGATGAACCTAAACTGGAACTTTAGACAAATCTTCTTGTTATGTACTAAAATTATCTTTCGAGTATCACATTAAAATACTTGTAGTGTTGAAGAAGTATGAGCCTTAATCCACTATGCGCTCTCGATCCTCCAAACTGGAGAATATGGAAGTGAAAAACCCCTTCGGTCCAAAATTTAGATCTATCTCTCCTTTGACTTCCATTTATGAGAAATCCATCCTATTAAGGATTTCTCGTTAGGACAAAATCCCAGAAATTTTCATATTATGGCATGATCCTACATATGCGTTCGATATGCAGTTAGCTTGGTTGAAATAGATTCTAGATGTGAGATCAAGTCTTCTTTGGGGAATCAACCTCACAATGAAGGCTTAGAAGCCTATGAGGTTTTATCTTGATTCAGATGGCTTCAAAAAGAATATCTGGTCCAGATATTGTGGGGAATTCAAGAGGTTTCTTCTTAGGTGGATTGGTGGCTTAACCTAGAGGAATGGGAGAACGATGTTTTGCAGTGGAAGGCTGCGAGACAACTACATTGCGGTAGGAGGCTCCCTCTTTATGGTGGCACCATGGGGGGTTGTAGTGAAAAAAGTGAACCCAACTGATCAAAGCAGAAACCCTTGATCACTCCTTTGAGTTGGTTGTTCCTAACTTACATTAGTTTCACACTCATTGCTTCTTGCATATTTCTTGTTTCAAAGAAAAATTAGATTAGCTCACCGCTACACATAGAAAAGGGAACTAAATAATCCTCTTGCTCCAAGTATGCTCTTTTCCTTGCACTCATAAGTGATATTGGAAAACCAAAAAGAAGTGAAAGTTTTTAAATACCTCCCTGATCACATTCAAAGATTGTAATAATTGTCATTTGCAAACATCATTCACACTTCAAGATTAATTAGGATTAACGAACGATCAATGCTCATATCTCTTTGCTTTAAAAATATCTTAAATTTAGTTGCGAATTTCCACTTTACTTTGCTTTCCATGCACATGTGTGTATCTCTCACTTGAAGCACACACAAAGGGACCTAAATATTCCTTCCATCTGAGTATGCTTTTCATCTTGCACTCACAAGTGATCTGAATGTAGAAATCCTGACCAGCAATAGATTAATTTCACTCACAACAAATTACAATTGATCATGCAAAATTGTCAACAATGGAGACTGAATATGGAGCTGTAACACAAAATTATATTAACTCAGTGTACAATAACCAACCCTGTAATAACATAGGTTGCTGAATATATAGAATACATCAATAGGTCGAATGCATAAGGAGGCATCCAAAGCTAGCATAAAGCAGGCTTACTCAAAATAGGCAAATCCCTCATAGGTGTAAAAAGCTGATCCCAAATCTGTCATGAGGCTCACGAATTGGCAAGGGCGCATGGGCAAGCTAATGAGTGGTGGAATGGCAGCTCATACATGCTTTTGCATGGAGGAAAGAGTGGAGGAGGAAGAGGCAACAAAGCTGATTCACCTCACCTAGTCTTGCTTTCCTATGTGCCTTAAAACACTGAAAAAGCAGGCAATAAAGCAGAAAAAGCAGAAGGGCGCCTAGGAGGCCAGAAATAAAGCAGATTTGATTCCTAAGGCTTTCCCAAGCGCTACATGAGTCAAAGATGGAAAGTTTGACCTCTATGGATAGGCAATTAACAACTTGCACATGGTGGGACTCATGGACTAGGCAAATAGG
>LPNX010363614.1:0-42307 GCA_001517045.1 Pseudotsuga menziesii | reverse complement strand
ATAGCCAACCCTGTAATAACATAGGTTGCTGAATATATAGAATACATCAATAGGTCGAATGCATAAGGAGGCATCCAAAGCTAGCATAAAGCAGGCTTACTCAAAATAGGCAAATCCCCCATAGGTGTAAAAAGCTGATCCCAAATTTGTCATGAGGCTCACGAATTGGCAAGGGCGCATGGGCAATCTAATGAGTGGTGGAATGGCAGCTCATACATGCTTTTGCATGGAGGAAAGAGTGGAGGAGGAAGAGGCAACAAAGCTGATTCACCTCACCTAGTCTTGCTTTCCTATGTGCCTTAAAACACTGAAAAAGCAGGCAATAAAGCAGAAAAAGCAGAAGGGCGCCTAGGAGGCCAGGAATAAAGTAGATTTGATTCCTAAGGCTTTCCCAAGCGCTACATGAGTCAAAGATGGCAAGTTTGACCTCTATGGATAGGCAATTAACAACTTGCACATGGTGGGACTCATGGACTAGGAAAATAAGACAAAAATAAATGAATTAATGTCTAAGTGGGTAAATACTATGGGTTGATTATTCTAACACTGAATGAACCAAAAGAATTGGAAGCTTTGAAATACCTCCCTTATCGCACATTTAATTCAAATTTTGACCCTCTTAAAATCAACTTGCAACACAATTCTCAACCAACTAACATCCTCAACCAAGGAGGTCACAAAGTCATTTTTAGTTAGGTTAGGATTGATTGGGCTAGGCATCCAAATAACCCACCATTCTTCTTTATTTTGAAACAATAGTTGTTGTTGAGTTTTAGGGAAGTTGTCAAATCATGCTACAAGTAAGTGTGAGAAAACGTGGATAAAGAAGTATCGTGCCCAAGGATGCTAAATCCAAGGTATAGCTATTTCTATTTTCCATAGAGCCACCCAAATGTTTTCGGAGGCAATACTTTACCACTCGAGGCCAAACCCGTTATCCACATTTGATATAGGTATATTAGTGGCTGAAAACTAGGATCATCACTAGATGGAATTTATAGAAGGCATTTACACTTGAGTCATGTTTCATGGGCTATTAGAAATGTTACTAGTCCTTTCGGAACTTAGTCCCAATACCCCTCGTTATAACTAATTCATTCATACCTTCACTAATAGTCTTCGATATGTTCATAACCATCCAAAACAAGAGCTATTGGAAGGCCTAATGACAATTTGAGAGGAAGGATGTTAAGTCAATCAGGGAAGATCCATTGTTTCTTTTTTATTACAAAGATCATCTAATTACGCCCAGAAGCGCTTTACAACCTAGTATGGGGGAGATGTTGTATAAAGTTACTCTCACATGTTGGCTTATTTATCAAAAAAAAAAAAAAAAAAAACATTAAAAAATAACCATTTTAAAAACCATTATAAGTATATATGAAAAAGAAACCATTTTAAATAATTGAAGAATCATAATTATTTCCGAGGAGCAGTGTCTATTGGATCATATTTCTCAGATTGAATTTAACCAACTGAATTTCTATATGTGGAAGATAAACTAGACTCACATCTGTGCAAAACAAAGTGATTGCAATATAGTTGGTTGTGTCTGAGGAAGATAAACTGGATTTCAATATAGTTGTTCATTTTTGTGGAAGATAAACTAGATACATTATTTATGCACGGTAAATAATTTTAACTGTTATTCTAACAATTCTTCTTTTTATACACAACTTGCAATTTTCAATAATAATTTTTTTTTGGTTGGTTAAGTGCCCTGTGACTTGTTGGGTGAACCTTTGGTTTGAGAAACCACGATCCAGGGGCATCTAAGCCGTCAAAATCACTCGGGGATCGCACCCGGCCTGGCCGCACCAACCCTTAGCATTGTTGGATTTAAATGTCACCTTTCAGGAGCAGCGGCTTTTGATCTTGGGTCGCCAAGCAAACGAAACCCCTCTCGACCGTTTGCTCTACCGAAATTTGACGAAAGGTGGGGGTTTGTATCCCGGTGTCATGCTCCTACAATGCAATGCGCCCTAAACATGCCCATTCACCAAACCGCACTCCCATTCAAGTGAAAAATGCCTTCGAGAAAATCAAAGACAAGGCACACCGTCATTACAAGAGCGACTTACCATTCGACTACTTACCCCACCTTAATTTCCAATAATAAATTAAGGCTGTACCGTAATCAAATTAGGTAAGCCATAGAATACGTCCGCCATTTAAGAGTAAATCCAAATCGGAATTAAATCTGGAATATTTAAGAGCAATTTGAAATATTTAAATAGGTAATTAAATTGATCATACTTAAAAAAATTCATCATAATCCTCAGCAGTAAGCCGTGGAACATGTGTGCTATTTAAGACTAAATTTAAGTTATTTCTGCATTCGTTAGTGTATCTACATATATTGTTTAGGTTAATATTTAATAATAGTTTTTTTTTAAAGAAGAGTTTAGTTTAATAATAATAATAATAATTGTTTAATATTCATTAAGAGTTTAGTAAGGTTAATAATAGTTTAGTTTAATATTAATTTAGTTTTACAGTTAAGTAGTTTAGTTTAATAACATTTTATTTTAATAGTTTAGTTTAATATTAATAAATGTTTAGTTTTTTTTTATAAAAATTATATATAGTTTTTTATGATAATAGTTTAGTTGAATTTATATTATGTTTTAATAATAATTAATCATGTATTTTATAAGTTATATTTAGTATTTGATTGAAATTGTTATTTATTTTTGATATAAATGTTTTTTATGTTTTTCTATTTATATTGTATTGATTAGGATTATGGAATGGTTTTAGTGTTAAATGCATGGATTAAGATTAAGATTATGATTATGATTATGTATCGATTTTAGTGATAAATATATTGATTTCAGTTACAAATGCATTGATTAATATTAGACTTATACATTGATTTTAATGACAAATACATTGACTAAGATTACAAATGTGCATTGATTTCACTCACAAATACATCAATTAAGATTATGATTATGCATTGATTTCATTGACAAATGCATTGACTAAGATTGGGAATATGCATTGACTTTAGAGGCAAATGCATTGACTTAAGTGCCAAATGCATTGATTAAG
The DNA here is from genome assembly GCA_001517045.1 of Pseudotsuga menziesii. Lineage (NCBI taxonomy): Eukaryota > Viridiplantae > Streptophyta > Pinopsida > Pinales > Pinaceae > Pseudotsuga > Pseudotsuga menziesii. The sequence continues at coordinate 39,253 of LPNX010363614.1, read as the reverse complement.
ATTATGATTATGCATTGATATCAATTACAAATGCGTTGACTTCAGTGACACATCATGCATTTTTTTTCCTTTGTGCAACAAACATGACATTTGATTTTAGTGTTGGTTTATTGTTTTCGACATATAATGTAAATTTGTAAGTCTAAGGTCAATTTAGGGTCTTGTAGCTCCCTTATTCCAAGTATTAATGCTTCTACCCCAACCTAGGGAACTAGTAGGTTAGTGGAAATTTTCCTCCATGAAAATTTATTTGGATGGGGACATTACAGTCCTCCCCACCCAAGATTGCTTGTTCCCAAACAATTCCAAATTTGGATGGTGCAAAATTTGTTCATCTTCCCATGCGGCATCCTCACTTGGTAAATCATTCCATTGCACCAAGTATTCTCTTATGGTTTTGCTCCTTAATTGTTTTCCCTCGCCTTCAAAATTTTATCTGGAATGAGTATGAGTTGTCGTCTATCATCCAAGGGAGGAAGTGTTTTTGAAATTTAAATTTGCTTCCCAACCACCTTTAAAATATTCCAAGAAAATTTCAGAGAGGAACCACCATGCTTGTTGTTGAATTACGCTGATTACAATCACCTCTCATGAGGAGCCTCATATTTCCAAGCTACTAGATGAACTCCCAAATTGAAACCATTGAGAGCAAAAATGATCCCAGATCCCCATATGATCATGTAGAATGCATGGTGTGAAAATTATTTAGAAACACTGGCATAAACACCAAGCATGTGAAAACTAAATCCATCTTTGAAAATTTTTCCCACAAGGAAAACTGAAGCAATGCTCTACATAGATGAACTCAAGAAGATGAAGGTTGGATCATCTATATAATGCCAACAATCAAAGAACTGTTCTAAATGAACTGAAAGTAAGTAATTCCAAGATCCAATTGTTTGTTTTCCACTCCTTCAAATATGAATGCTCTCCTACAAAACTCTTCAGGAAAGAGAATGCTTGGATCCCATGGTATTATTTGCATCCTTCCAAACATTAGTAACAACAAGAAATATTCATCACCATAAAAATTAAAAGGAGGATGTGAAAATCATACCACCACACTGGAAGATCAACATTTCCAGTGCAAAATTGAAACTGTGAGGGCCCCTGTAATAATTTATACAACTCTTCAATGTAGGGCCAAAAATTTATGATCCTTCTCCACCAAGAATAAAAATCCTTATGTGCCTGATGCATACAAGTATTGGATGTCACAACTTTGTTGCTGTAATAACATATATGTGAGTCCCATGATCCAAGAAAACTGTAGGAATCCTCCAACAACCATAGATTCCCATGCTGCTAACCAAAGATGTAATATGTGTCTACTGAAACTCCATTGGTGTAAGAAAAATGTACACCCTCCCAGGTGCAAAAATCCAACAAGTACCTGCATGGATGAAAAAATACTGTAACTGTCAGGTCTAGATGGAAAGCTTGTGGCTTTCCCATGTGCACAAACTCAATGTCTCAAATTTCTGCCGCTGGTCATGAAATCATAACTGTGAATGAATGTGGGAGCCTCCTACTCCTCATGTGGCACCAAGAGAAATAATCCCTTCACCCAATTATCATCCTTATGTGCAATGGCTGTAGTAGAAAGGGAATAGGATGAAAGTTCATGAACCAAACCAAAACTTCTACAATACTAATCCACCAAGCATGTAGATGCCACCCTTTTATCCTTTGATTGGTTCATCAAATGTTCCATCTAGTTCCTCCTCCAACAAAGTTTTCAAAATTGATCTCTATTTCACCAACATAGAGTTGTGATCACCCATTAATAGGTACTCCTTCACAGTTCAAGAATTCATCAGTAGATGCTCTTTGATTTATGCAACCCCAATTAGTAAGGATTGTGTGCTTGTTTATTTTAGAGTCACCTTGGGGTGAATTTCGAATCTCTTCATGGAACTCTTCTTCTGATTGAACAATTGAAGAACGAGGTGTCTCATGACTCCTCTCTTTGACTATGGAAGGCTGAGGGTGAAAATACATACCCTCCTCATCAATCTTAGCTCTGTGTGGAAAAAATCTAGTCCCCACCTTCTTGCACACTTCATTCACCATTTGTGAAGTCATTTCTCTCCCAGGGAGTAAAGAACAATATTTATATTGCAAAACTGTAGTATGATCGAAAGTATACAGTCTTAAAGCATTCATCATTCAATGCACAATAGTCTTGGAGATACTCAAGAGGTTCTTTTGGCTTCTTCCCACTGTGCATTCGACCATCTGTGGAACTGAGCATGGGTGGATCTTCTTCATATATTTTCTAACATGATTATCCATCATCCCTAAGTATGAAGTAAGATGTACTATATTATGGAACCTCTTCCTCATACCATTCACATTCCTCTTCCATATAGGAAGAAAATGACTCTTCCTCATCATTTGACCAAGACATGGTTACAATTTCTTCTCTTCAATTGATGATCCAATGCACAAGTGAAAGGACCATGCTATGATACCGCTGTAATGTCCCTTATTGGATAAAATAGGCACACTATCAAAAAATATTTCAAGAGATGCTTAAAACTTTAGACAATGGAAGCTTTCTTTCTCAAACCCCTCATTGACAATGAGTTTCATACTAATTCCATGGTTACACGACAACTGAGGTAGCTCTATGAGAGTGATATGGAGATTATTATTGGATTTAAAATATTATTTATGTGGATTTTTAATATTGTGCAATTCAGAAATGTTTACTAACACTTCACATACACCCTCATTTCGTACTTGTCTAGTTTCAAAACGAGGAAAACTAGGAAACTAGTGTTTCTTGTCTTGTTCGAAACACTTCCTGACCTTTCCAATTTTATTATGGAAGGAGACTACCAGATTTAAAAAATTCTAAAAAACCTCATAGAATGAATGATCGATTTGGAAAAATAATTTTAACATGTTATTCAAGTTTGCTCAAAGTTGGCCAATTTTGAACTTTGGACTAGTGAACCCAAACTGCTCCAAATGCATCCAAATGCACCCAAATGCTTTCGAATTATATATGGAAGGTATTTATGGTTCTTATGACCTACTAAATCATATTATAGACACTCAGAAACTTTCTAGTGGCATTTGTAACTTGCATTAATCAAGGGGGGAAAGAAAGGGAAAAATACTAGGGAATTTGGTGTGGAAACCCTCCACTAGTCATTGGATTTTTGGCCTCCCAAACACTATACAACACTACCTAATTTATGAACAGAGGTTATAACTAGATAAAGGTATCCATTACAATCCAAATTCATCATTAATTCTGATCAATGACTGATTATTGCACACCATCAAATAGACAATCGTGACACATGAACATTGCTTGAATAATGCAGACCATAGACATTCAAATTGTTGCATAAAATTTAGTCAAATGAAAAAGGGGAATGCATATATTAAACTGGTCATGTAAAATACATTATGGGATGATATAAAATAGGAAAAAATTCACATAAATTCTGATATAAAACAAATGCACAACTTTTCCAAAATGTCAACAAGAAAGTATGAGGGAAACTAGCTCAAATAAGTAGTTTGCGTGTAATTTTTACAGGGTATGCATGTGAATTAGAGATATGGCTCAAATATGCTGCTCAATACTATACCATACATTTGAGAATACATCAATGGAATAAAAAAATTATTCTCCACAAGTCTTATGAAACCATTAGTGCGCCATCCGCACAAGAACCATTGACATTGACAAGAGAATGTGAGAAGGGAAAGCAAAATAAGTTATATGAGATGAATTCTGATTGAATAAGGGTTTAAAAATGCATTAAAAACATGCTTTAATATTTTATAATAGGTATGAATAGCCTCTCCTCCAACCAACTTGGACAAGGATATTTGACCTTCGAAATTGGTTCAATAACATGGATGATGAACACCCTGTTGGCCTCTTTCTCCTTCTTGTCTCGACCCGCGGTTCAACAACAACACAATACCAAAAATAAAACACAAGACATTGGACCAACATATCAAGCTCAGTTGGAACACCTGCAAGACAAGTGCAGTCTCACCTTAGATATCTAATGGGTAATTGCCATAACCATGTTTCTGCAGTTGGTGAGGGAGTATAGTCCCTTGGTGTGGGGCCAAGGCACTCGACAAAGGAGATAGGATAGAGTATTAAAATAGTGTGTCAACAGTACTGAGAGGCGTCACAATGTGCATGCGATCCGAACTCATCCTTATAACCCCACAGCTGGCGTGACAATGTGGCGCAACTGAGCCCTTATACTCAATTAGACAGGGTGTGACTATATTTGGACTTAACAACTTAACCATGATTCATGCATACCATTCCAACCAACACTTAACCATTCATTCATAGATAAACCATATTATGACATACATTCACTAGTAATTGTAATAACAGACAGTAAGCAAATATTCATGTAAACATTCACCATTCAACAACATTCATTCATATACACAAGGAATAACGTGGAAACCCATCTGGGAAAAACCACCAAGGTGCTCTTCATCTAGCATGCCAATTGGATATAACACCTTGCAATCTGCACTCTGCAGACTGTTCTTAAGATATGTCTTTCTGACTCAATCTTCTTGCTCTCATGCTCTCTGGATTATTTTTCTATCGAATCCTACTGATCTGCACATAGCTTGGATCGACTCTTGTATCTAATATCCGCACACTCAGCTGCAAATTCCTTCTACTTCTAGCGGTCTACACACTCATTTGCAAGATCCGCAAGATCAACAAACTTCTACTTCTACTCAATCTTACCGAAATCCAGTGGATCCCAACTGACTCTCTAATTGTGTCCTATCTATATTGCCGAACGAATCGTTATACAGAGCGGGTTCCTCCTATTTATAATATTTACAAGACCTCTCAGGGTCGACTGAGTACAACTCAGTTATTATAGACTCAACAACTTACCAAATATCTTCCGTTACATAAATATCGGCCCATACCTAGATGTGAAAGTCCTAGAAGACATTAACCACAACTTTAACTAGCTGTGGAAATGTCTTTTAGCTCGTCTATACTAGTCATAACTAGCAGCAAAACTGTCCTTCCTTCTTATGCTGGCTCGTCCTTCTATAGTATTCCTTGACTTCCACCTTCTAGCTTTAACTTCTCCACCTACCTCTTCCATCGACCCGGATCTGCCTTCCTTATCGCAACTATCCTCCTATTCTTTCTCCGTCGTACGCATGTTTTCATCTTGTTTGCGCCGATTCCTTCTTAGCCTGCTTTTCCCTTCTTCCGTATGCGCCTTTTTACCTTTATTGCTTGCGCACGTGCTTCTTCCTTGTGCACTTTCCTTAGCCCTTTTCCTGGCTCAACAGGCCCTCGACACTCACATGCGGCTCATCCCAAGCCACTACGCAAAAAGGAACTTGTCTGCAATGATGTCCTGCCACAAAACTTTACTTTGCCCCAAAATTTATGTTTCTGGCGCAGGTTCAGACTATGCGAGAGGACCAACCTTGTATTGGAACTCCTTCACCATCTATTGCACTTTAAAAACTTATTCTGTGACTTCCTCTGCCTGGGAGGCCAATTTCTCTACACGGTCGAAACTGATATGTTTCGATGGTCCTGCCTCTAACGATTGTGCAATTTTTTGAAGCTTTTTCTGCATAGGCTGAATAAGGCCTGTGAGACACGCGACCTCTGACTGATGTGTCTCTACCTCACCTTCCCTAGTCTGCTCTTGATTATGTAGAGCCTAAAATTCTTACTGCAGTTGCTTGACCTCAGTCATCTTGGTAACTTTTTATTGAAACAACAACTTCTTCATCTCTGCCTTCTTTACATCTATTTTCTCCTCAACCTTGCACATGTTTTACCTTATGTTCTCGACAGTCACGTCTTCCAGAAGTGCTTCCCATATCGTGTAAATGACTTCTACTTCCTTAGCACAAAATGTTTCTCCTTCAGTTATCTTCCTAGCAGCCTCAGACGCTGCTCTTCTTCGTTCCTCAAGCACTTCAGGAGGTGTGCTCAACACTTGTCTAGCTTGAATCTCCTCAACCTGCTTCTTTAGCTCCACTACGATACGCGACATCTGAGTAACCTTAGCTGCTGAATCTTCATCTTCCTGGATTGCTTCTAGTGGGAACTCAGCAATGATGTTCTTAATACTTTCAGCTGTTGGAGTATCGGTACAACCTTCTCATGGTATAACTGCCACATCTCTGGGATTATAAAACAAGTGGACTAACCGCCACTCCTGGTGATATGGCCTTGTGCTGGGTTTCAAATGTTCATTAAAATCTGCAGGTTTTGGTGTAACGACAAACCTTACATTAGCGAGTGAAACCCTTCTTTGCTCACGCGCGGTAATTTCCTGCTCTTTGTCCCTAAGAAGGGCCTTGCATGCCTTTTCCTTCTTTTGTTGATTTGTTGCTTGATAGGCAATGACATTCTCCCGCAACCTTACTTTGGTCGCGGCTTTCTGTTGGATATCATAGACTTCGTTTAAGATTAGTTTGGAGAAGTCTATGTACATGTTCTCGAATCTATGCATAGTTGTATCAAACTCAACCGTTCCTGTCTCCATTTCTTGTGCCTGGATTTTTACCTTGATCGACGACACCATCTCTGGCATGACTAATGGGACACTTGGATCCACGCCATATGTTTCAGCCTTGATAGTGGCTTTGACGTCATTAATGGCCTCTTCAAGATGATTAAGGTGCTGCAACACCTAATCAATGACACTTGTCTGCTACATTCTTAAAGTGGCGAGGCTATCTCTTGCAACATATGCAACAACTTCTGCTATCACATGGACATCCTCCTCGGTCAAGGTGTTCATGTTATCCATTTTGCTTGCTTTCCTCTTCTTTCACAGGGGTTTCCTTCCTTGTTGCTGTGTTTGATGTTGGGTTGGGATGTTCTCCTGACTAGGCGTGCGCTCTGAATCATTATGATCAGAGGCACCCTCACCTGCATTATCATCTTCATCATCCCCGTCTTGCGATTTATTTTATTGATCATCGCCTCCTTTGTTTTCTTGGCCATCAACTTGGTGCACTGGTGGGTCTTCTTCATTTTGTCCCTCGGGCAACAGTTCTGCCAGTGGGACGTGCCATTCGTTCAGCCACTCCTTAATAATTTCATCCACATCAATATTAGTGATTATGAACCCTGCGTTGTGAGCTTGTTTTGCTGGGTCCTTCTTGGGTTCCAGAACCATATTATGCGCAACGACCTGGAAATTAATAAAGGCTGCATACTTGCGTATCGTTACAGTCCATACTTGGTGAGATCAGTGGACAACGTCGTGTAGCGCCTCTGCATGCAAAAATAACACCGATGCTGTTAACCTTCTACCAGATCTTGTCTTTCTTGTCTTCCCACAAGTTATGGTACTTTTCCTCATGGCAAGGTAGTGGGACGTCCATTTGTTTGTAATTTGGTGGGTTGGCCCACAAGGTGAACGAGATCAAGACGAGTAGCCAAGAGTATTGGAATTTGTAGTTAGGGTCCTCGTGGGCCTGTGTGGTGTCATCTATCACCTCATTCAACAAAAACCATGACCAGTTAAAAATCCTGCCTAGGGCGCACAATTTTGCAAGCTCGACTGTTCCCGCAGTACATTGAGTGGGCCTCATATTGTGTAGTAGCTTACAAGAGAGGATTCTTTATGCAAAACCACACACTTGCGTCTTCTATAGGTCCAATCAGGAAGCCCATTTTTTTTGTCACACATCACGATTCTAGCCAGGAATGTTATGACCGTCATAGTATGGTTTTAGGTGATTACCGTTCACTATACCTGCGACATACGTACCATCTAGTTTCTGTAGTTTTACTGTGCCTGCATAAGCGATATGCACGATCACACATGTCCCTAGACAACCTGTCTTCAACTTGCATGGATGTTTTAAATGTTTGCTTTCATACAACAACACAAGTCCTCTGACTTATAATGGCTTAACCCTGATATGGCAATCATGCCATGCTTTCTGTCGCTTCTTTTCAACTGTTTGATGAAATCCTGTGACGAAGTGTTCCTCTTCCATCTGAATAAGTTGCGACAGTCTCTACTTAACAACATTTCTGTCAGTCATCTCCGTCAGCGCAACAATTCTTAGACTTGGCAAGATGTACTCCATTGGCACGACAACTTCCTGACCATATACTAGTCTGAATGGTGTGTGACCTGTTAGTCACTTGCAAGTCATATGATATGCCCATATCACAGCTGAGACTTTCTGATCCCAGTCATCTTGGCACACGTTGCATACCTTGGTCAATGCTTTCTCCAGAATCTTGTTGAAAGCTTCGACTGTTCCATTTGCCTGAAGATGATAGGGAGTCGTCTTCTTATGCTTGATCTCAAATTTTAAAATTAGCTCAACAATTACTTGTTAACAAAATGCGTACCTTGGTCACTTAATAGTATCTTTGGACAGCCAAATCTGGTGACTATGTTTTCAAACAAAAACTTTGGCGCAGTCACAGCGGTACAATCTTTAATAGGCGCAACTTCAGCCCATATGGTCAAATAGTCTGTCGCAGTGATAATATAGTGCGTGCCAGTTCTCTTATCTGGTGGATTGATCAGTCCAACAAAATCAACATCCCATTTGTCGAAGGTGTGGAGGGTTATCTGCAGCGCAAGCGACATCTCGTCGTGGCATGCTTGTTTTCTTGTCCTTTGGTAGATATCACAGTGCCTATAGAAACCCTTAGTATCCATGTGTATGGTTGGCCAAAAAAATCCTGCCTAGAATATCTTACGCACAGTTTATTTTCCCACGTAGTGTCCTCCTGTGACACCAACATGTGCTTCACTCATAACCCAAGGTCGTTCATGTTCAAAGACACAACAACGCAGTACTTCAGTCACACTCAGCTTATACAGATGTCTCGTGATCAATGTATAATTAGCAGCTCTGATGACCAAGTGTTTCTTCTGATTATTTGACATTCCTTCATGTGCATATCCTATGCTCAAAAAGTGAACGATGGCATTAAACTCATGGTTCTGATCGTCCATCATGTGGATCACAAATAGTTGCACGTCAGGAAAATTATCGCGTCAGGAAAATTATCTTCCAAGTTGGTTGGTTCTTCACCACTTTATATCCTCGACAAGTGGTCAGGCCCAACATTCAGTCGACCAGGTTTGAAAACTTCCTCAAAATCAAAATTTTGAAAGAGGAGAAGCCATCTGCAGATCTCCCCGCCAACACTAGATTTTTGACTAGGTATTTCAGCGCTGAATGGTCAGTGTACATCTGAAAATGCCCACTGAGAAAATAGTGTCTGAGCTTTTGAAGCGCATAAACCATAGCGAGGCCTTTTCTTTCCGTCGTCGTGTAGTTATTTTCTATTGTTGATAGTTTCCTGCTAGAAAAAGCAATAGGGTAGCCAAGCGCACCCTCTCCTGGTTGTGTCAAGACTATGCCGAGCATGACAGATGATGCGTCAACATGAACATGGAACTCCTTTTTCCATCCAGGGAATACAAGTATTGCCACAGTGGCCATTGCTTTCTTCAACTTATGCAAGCTTTCCTGGCAAGCTGCGGTCCAGTGAAACTTTGCGTCTTTCTTTAGCAATTTCTCCATAGGTGCAGTGATCACTACATATCCTTTGATGAACTTTATGTAGTAACCTCTATGTCCCAGAATTGACCCGAGTTGCGTGACTAGTGTAGGTGGTGGTAAGTCAAGAATAATCACAAAATTTGCTGGGTCGACCAAAATACCATTGCGACATACAACATGACCCAACAGTACACCAAACGGTGCACATAAAACTAATTTTTAGAATTAAGTGCAATTTGATTAGAATCCTTCTCAATTATATATATTTTGCTTTAAAATATTACACAAAATTTATAAAGTAATGTTTTGTTACACATATTTGAAACTGTGCATAACGTAACACATTATTAATTTCCTTCTTCATGAATTAAACATATACATATATATTTATAAAACCTCTACAGAACACTTTAGACAACCCGGTATAGTAAAACTGTTGTTTTACAGGCAGGGTTTTATGAGTACTATAATAAGCCAAATAATTACAGTAAAAAAATTAAGTTATTAACAATAGTAAAGAATACTAGTACTATTTAATATTATAATTATCTAAAGCAGATTAAATAGTAAACAAGTAGTAATAACCAAACAAACTTTATTATTAATATAAGATATAAACTATTTGGTTTTAAAACCCTAAGCTGTTTACTTAACCCTTTTATTTCATCCTAGAAGCTATTAAAAATCAAGATAGATTCTACCTCTAACTTTTAACCTAACAAACCTTGTTAGTCTAAATATCATAATTGCTTAATAAAAACCAGAACCTAGGTTAATCATATACAGTACTGTATTTAGAGATGAAAGTTAAAATATTTAATTGCTAAATGGTTTTATTAAGTCACGACCGTAGCAATTCCTACTTTCAGTTAAAGTTAGAGTATAAAAACTCTTACATACATTTTACTCTATGCTTAGGAAAATACATTAAACAAAACAGTAATAACCATATTCACACATAGGTCCACAAGCTTGACCCTTTTTCAACAAATTATTACAAACATAGTCTGACTGTATAAAAAAACAAAGTCTTTAATCCTCAAGATATAAACCAAGAAAGTTGATATAATGTTTAAGAACCAAAATGCCATAATATAACCATAGCCATGAGACATTTTATAGGGTTGAGCGAAAGGGTTGAAGGAGTATTTTATAAAGTATTGCAGCGTAAACAAATGCCTTTTCAAAACATGGAACAATAAATTATTACCCTATTCCTTCATTTACCAAATTCGTATCTTGTTGGAAAAACCCTAAGGGTTAAAACAAATGGCCATACGCCCTCCTCCTTCATTCTTAACCGAAGTAAAAACTATCATTTAACACAGTAAACAAACACTATGGTGAACAGCCGTAACCACAAGGAAAGCAGCGAAGGGAACCCCGAGGATAGAACCGAGGCTTATCGAGCCTTTGGAGCCCAAAAACCTTCAGCTTCAGGCCAAACGTTTCCTCTGTCAACTGTACATTGTGAAATTTTTACCTACACTCACAAATAAAACAATTTTGGAATTGTTAGTAAAATCCTGGCTTAATTAATGTAAATTGAAGAAAATTAAAATGTTTGAAGGTTATTGAAACTACTTACAATGCATATGATGAAGCTCATGGTCGCGGCGAGAAAACCAGAACCTCAACCCTATTAGCGCTTTGAGCACCCGAAAACAACCACAGTTTGAACGCCGAGCTCAAAAGAGACCTCTAGCTCACAGATATGGCGAAAAAATCGAACCTTACACCTACTAAATGTCACAACAAAGAATTTTTAATGGTAATTGTTGCAGAGTTCTCCAAAGAGGCCGAGGGCTTGGCGGTAACCCTTCCTCACCAGTAAAAACTACAATGGAAGTCAAGCGAGATTTTAGGGTTAGAGTTGTTTGAAAGCGTGTAGGGTTTAATGCCCAAAAACCTTCGACAAGTAAGAATTTACCTCGTGGAATCCACTTAAAAAGAAATTCTCAGGATTTGATTAGTTTAAAAATCCAACGCTTTAACCCTGGATTGTTTTATAAACACAATACTATTACTTTGTAAGCCTAATACAAATACATTATGAAATAAATAAACAAATGATAATTTGTTTAGTAAATGTTTCGAGCTAGGATTATAAGATTTTAGTTCATGCATACTGGGTTAGTTAGGTTGTATTTTGTTTTTATTATGCATCCATTGTATACCTAGGTTGGTTTACATTGTTTTTCTTCATAGTTAGTTCTAGTGCAAGATTTAACGATCTTAGTTTCGTTGCTAAGGAGAATTCCAAGTTAACATGGTAATTTTCATAGTTATAAACTATATAGAAATGTATTAGGTTCCTAATAACTAGAAAGGTAGGTATTTATATATCATCAGATGTATAACTCATCACTAGAACAATAAACGTATTATTTACTCCAAAGACCTATTGGTGAAAACAATGTACAAAATTATTATGCAATATATTAATAATTACTTGAGTTTACAATAAAATAAGATAGGGTTTTCTAGATTGAAGTTTGAGCTAATTGTAGTTATTATTGTATGCTTTAAGATGTTCTATTTTATGATGTAGGTACCACGTATTCAAGGGTCATAAACCTAGTTTAGAATTGTTGCATTTGTAGTTGTACATAACTGCTATTTAGAAATAGTAATGATAAATCTTGGGCTTAGGAAAGCTCTAGTGCTTTTATGGATACAATCCATAATTAAATGTTGTTTGGAAGATATTAGAATGTGTAGTACCAAATTTAACTAAAAGCACGAGGGATAATCATATACAATCAGTCATTTAAACTCAAAGTGCTTAGAACAATTAATCACATTCGTTACCTAGGGAGAGAAACTTTGTTTTAATGTTAGAAAACTCTTCCACATCGATGATCTAGACTTAATTTAGAGTCTAAGGTTTTTCTTCCTAACTTACTCTTTAGTCTTCAAAGCTTTAATATTTTACACCGTAATCTGGAAGAAATTTTTTCCTGTAACCATGTAAAAGCATCGAATTCTACGTTAGCTTTGAAAAATCTAAGTAAGCCTCGGGCTAACCTCAAGCCCCTTCAATAAGACAAGAAAACAACAATCAGAATCATACACTTGCTAGAAAGTAAACAATTGATCTATTTTTCATTAAATTTCTATCTCATGAACATGCAAGACTGAAACAAACTGAAAAATCAACAAAGTTTGAACATGGTTGGTAGCTGTGACCTACATGTCAGTAAGTAAAACTTATGTAGCTTTAGACACAATTAACAAAATAAAAATTTAAGTATCTCCTAATATCTTACTCTGTAATCTATCTGGTATTTAAACGAAATTTAACTATAAAACTAGCATTTGGACTATGAGTTAACTTTAAATGTCATATAGAAAATTTTTAAAGTTTTGTGAATTTTTGGGGTGTTACATATGGTATCAGAGCACACGTTCAGACACTAGGCCTAAAGTGGCTCAATTCGCGTAAACAAAAAAGTAAAAAGAAAGTATGAATACTGATTTATGATTTTAATGTTGTTGTACATAATATTTTTTGAATTAGATTTGCAGGTATGGAAGGACTTGAAGAGTATGATTAAGAGAGGTCCCCGCTAAATGAACAAAATAACTTTGAAAGAAAACCTGTTAAAGAAGATATAACCAATAATTCATATGAATTGATGCAAACAGTTAAGGATTTAAAAACTGAAATGGAGACTGTTAAAAAATAGAATGAGAGAATCCTAAGAGCTCAAGAGGAGCTGAATCAAATACTGTTGGAAAAATTTCATAACGAAGGAAATGATAAACAAATAGAATCTATTAATACGTCCTACCAACATAAGATTAAACGGTCAAAACACTCTAAAATTGAAAACAGTTCTTCTTCTGAAATTTACGGTAACTCGTACAGAAAGAAACACCAGTATTCTAGTGATAGTAGCGAGAGTAATTATCATTCTTGGAAGAAGAAATACAAGCCCTATGAAGAGATTTCTGGAGAGTTTAAAAATATTAAACCACCAACTTTTAATGATGAAATAGAAAAAGGAGAGGAAGTTGAAGCATGGCTGTCAGGAATGAGAAAGCATTTTAAGATATATAACTATTTTAATCAGTTAAAAGGAAGAATGACAATTTATACCTTAACTAGAAAGGCCGACATTTGGTGGCAGGACATAAAATGAGTTAAAGGCATAAAAGAGAAGAATATAAACTAGAGCACTTTTAAAAATTACTTTAAGAAGAAATTTCTGTCAGAACAACATTATGAGGAACGAGATAAAGAGTTTTATGACTTAAGGTTGGGAACCATAATTATGAAAGAGTTAAATAGTAAATTTCTGAGCCTACTACGATATGTGCCCTATATTGTTGATGAAAAACCTAAGGTACAATGATTTCTGAGCTGTTTACCTTTTCATATTAAGGATATAATGGAATACGATAATCACAAAACCTTTGAAGAGGCCACGCGGAAAGCAAATTTCTGCTATGAGCAGAACCGAAAAAGGGAAAACATGCCAAATTGGAAAGCAAAAAGGTCTAATAATTTTTAACAATAAAAGAAATGTGTGACACCTAATCGAAATTTTGGGCATAATAACTCACGTAAATTTCCTAACAAAAATATTCAAGGAAATATTTTAAAGATAATTCACAGCAAAACCCTACTATCACAAGGAATAAATAATTTACAAATAATCACAGCACTTATGTCAAAAATAACGAACGTAAGGAAAATGTTGGGAATTCCAGGGACCTCACTATGCATTAGTTTGACTTAACAGAAAGAAGACAGTCAACAACAACCAAGCTATGCATGAAGAATTAACGATTGGTGACTTAGCGAGAGGGATGCCCAGAATCAATGCAACACTGGAAAACAGACAGGTTGAATATCAGACTTCCATGGTGGAAGTAGAAGGTATGCTGAACCATAAACCCATTTCTATTTTAATTGAACCAGGGGCTATCCGTAGTTATATCTCTCCCAGTTTAGTGGATAAAAGTAAATTACCGGTAGAGAAATTTACAAAGTCATGGTTGGTTCAATTAGCTACACGAGTAAAAAGAAAAGTAACTGATTTTATGAAAAATTGTACATTATTTATGAATCAGTTTGAAAATTCTGTGAAGCACGGGGACTTCACTTAGTGAACCTCTCACATAGCACATGCGATCGTGATATATTAAAGAATACCCTTAATTTTGAGAGATATTGACCCAAACTCTTTTTGTTGAAACCCCCTCCCAATACTTAAAACCTCCTCCCCACCCCTTTTTATACCTCAATCCTTATAAACCACCCTACCCACCCCCACCTTAAACCCCTCATCTCCCCAATACCTGCAATATATTGGTTCGATTTTTGATAATTTTAAAACCCACAATATGAACTAACGTGATAGGATATTGGTCAACAAGTGAAGCCCCCGTGCTGTGACGCTGAATGTACTTTCGTTAGGATCTTATGATGTATTAATTGGAATGGATTGGTTGGAACAACATCAAGTAGTGTTAAATTGTTCTGATAAAACCTTTACTTGTTTAAATAACGAAGGAGAAATGGTAACAGTAAAAGGAATCTCTAGGAAAACAACTATTCGATAGATTTCTTCCTTACAACTAAAAAGGGCTGTTCGGAAGGGATGTAAATATTTTTATGTAACTATAACTAATGAAGAACACATTAATAAAGAAGACAAACAAAAATTAGAAGATATACCGATGCTGAGAGGTCATTCAGATGCATTTGCAGAGGAAATTCCAGGATTGCCTCCGAAAAGAGAGTTGGATTTCACTATTGAGATGGTACCCAATGCGGTGCCTAACTCGAAAGCTCCTTATCGGATGAACATCCTGGAGCTTAATGAATTAAAATCGCAATTAAAGGAACTAATCGATAAAAAGTATATAAGACCAAGTATGTCCCCTTGGGAGGCACCAATCATTTTCGTTAAAAAGAAGGACGATACTCTACGATTATGCATTGACTATCGTCAGTTTAATAAGATGACTATAAAAAATAGATATCCCTTGCCCCACATAGATGATCTATTCGACCAGTTACGTGGAGCAACAATATTTTCAACAATTGACTTAAGATCCGGTTATCATTAAGTCCGGATTAAGGATGGGGATATTTTCAAGACAACTTTTAGGACCTGATATGGTCACTATGAGTTTGTTGTCATACCATTTGGGTTAACTACTGCCCCAACAGTCTTCATGTGTTCAATAAATAACGTGTTACATAAATATGTGGATAAGTTTGTAGTAGTTTTTATTGATGATATTTTAATTTATTCTAAGACTAAAGAAGAACATGAGGAACATTTACAAATAATTTTACAAGTATTAAGAGAACATTAGCTTTACACCAAGTTCAGTAAGTGAGACTTCTTTAAAGATAAACTACAATACTTGGGTCACGTAATAACTAAAGATGGGATCTCAGTTGATCCAGATAAGATAACAACAATTGAAAAATGGCCAGTCCCAAAGGATGTGACTGATGTGCGGTTACTCATGGGAATCACCGGATATTATCAAAGATTCATTGAGGGTTTCTCAAGGATCACAAATCCAATAAATTTTCTACATAAGAAAGGAAAGACGTTTGCGTGGGATAAAAAATGTGAAGAGAGTATTAAGAAACTAAAAGAGTTATTAACAACTACACCGATTTTAAGAATCACGGATCCTAACAAGAACTTTATTGTATGCACTAATGCATGCAACGATGGTCTTGGTGGGGTCTTAACTCAAGAAGGACACGTAATAGCGTATGAGTCCAGAAAAATTAAAATTCACGAGAAAAATTACGCTACTTACGATCTAGAATTGGCTGCCATAATACATGCATTAAAGATGTGGCGCCATCACTTGATTGGGAGAAAAATTACTTTAATGACGGATAATAAGGGTTTGAAATATCTGTTGGATCAACCAAATTTAAACGCAAGGAAAACTAGGTGGCTAGCTTTCCTTAGCGAATATGATTACGAGATCCAACATATCAAGGGGAAAGAAAATAAGGTAGTTGATGCTTTGAGCAGGAATGTAAATTTTATGGCAGCAATCAATACTTAAAAAATAAATTTAGAAGATCAGCTCGAAGAAGGAGTAAAATTGAATGAAAATTACCAAAAATTGCAAGTTAAAGTGGTAGAAAATGTAACTAGAAGTTTAAATACAGGTTACAGTCTAAATGAAAAGGGGTTAATAATTTATAAAAACAGATTATATATACCTAACGTACCTAAATTTAAGTTTCTAATCTTAAATGAAATACATAAGACTCCCTATTTTGGACACCCTGGTTATCAAAAGACTAACCATGTTACGAAAAGATTACTTTTGGCCAAATATGAAAAATGAGTTGGCAGAATATATTGCTAGATGTTTCGAATGTTAGCAGGTTAAGACTGAACATCAACATCCAGCTGGGTTATTACAACCGCTACTAATTCCTAGCTAAAAATGGGAAATAATCAAGATTGATTTCATTACAGGTTTACCTAGAAATCAGAACCAGAATGATTCTATTATGGTAGTTGTTGACAAACTCAGCAAGGCAGCCCATTTTATACATGTGAAGACCACTCATAAGGCTGCTAATATTACTGAAATATTTATGAAACAAATTTTTCGTTTACATGGAATACCAAAAGTTATAATTTCTGACAGGGACCCTAAATTCACGGGAAATTTTTGGAAATCTTTATTTAAAGGTTTAAATGCTACTTTAAATTTTAGTACATCTTTTCATCCACAGAGAGATGGATAGACTGAAAGGGTGAATCCTATTTTGGAATATATGTTAAGGATGTACATTAGAGAACAACCAAGTAAATGGGAGGACTATTTACACTTGGTTGAGTTTGCATACAACAACCATTACCAGGATTCATCAAAATCCAGCCCATTTGAGATTCTGTATGGAAGAAAATGCAATACTCCCATCTCATGGAGCAACCTCTTTGACAGGTTAATACTAGGACCTGAAATATAAAAGGAGATGGAACTAACCATGAAGCACGTACAAGGTAATTTGAAGGTTGCACAAGACATATAGAAGAGTCAAGCTGATCTTAAATGAACTCAGAAAGAGTTCCAAGTGGGCGAACATGTTTTCATTAAGGTAAAACCTAAAAAGAGTTCTTTAAAGTTAGGGAGTTGTGCTAAACTAGCACCCAGGTACTGTGGGCCTTTCTAAATATTGTTCAGATTTGGATTGGTGGCATATCAATTGGCCTTACCAACGAATATTAAAGTTCATAATGTTTTTCATATTTCTGTTTTAAAAAAATATGCACATGATGCTACTCATGTTATAAATTGGAATG
This sequence comes from Pseudotsuga menziesii, assembly GCA_001517045.1. Taxonomy (NCBI): domain Eukaryota; kingdom Viridiplantae; phylum Streptophyta; class Pinopsida; order Pinales; family Pinaceae; genus Pseudotsuga; species Pseudotsuga menziesii. Next base: position 21,401 of record LPNX010363614.1, on the reverse strand, counting down.
ATGTGCAGGTGGAACCCAAAGGAGATTTTCTGGTGGAACCAGACTGTATCCTTGACAAGAGGGAGATCTTGCTTTGGAATCACACCATTTGGAAGGTGAAGGTGCAATGGAAGCACCTTAGTCCAGAAGAAGCAACCCGGGAATTGGAGAGTCATATGCGGGCAGCATATCCAATTCTGTTCCAGGGAAGCTCTAAGGGTGATGAATAAAGTAACATCGAGGACGATGTTAGAATTAAGGGGGGGTGTATGTCACATACCCCAATTCCAATAACATTTTATGTTTAAGAAGACATACTTTATTTTTATTGTAAATTTTGAGACTATTGACCATGTGGGGTCAATGATGACTGTAATTAATTATGCTGAATATTTTATTATTAATAAATAAAAGATGATACAAATAGCCTAAGGAGGATGTTGAATGAGTGTCCATTGGCCCACTAGGTGGAATCGACTGGGGTGAGAGCAAATTAACACATGGAAACATCCTCAACCACTTCTAGCTGTTGCAGAGAGAAATTTCCCTAATTTTGTGGTCATGTTCCCCAAAAAAGTGGAACAGAGAAGGTGGCTCATTAAGTAAAGAACTAACCAAAATACCTAGGCATGCATATATCTACCATCGAATTTCAGCAGGGGGCTTTTCCATCATTACCTTGTGAAAATTATGAAGTTGATAATTGTGCGCAAGAGATTCGATGAGGGGAAAGACATAAGTGGTTTTGAGTGATTAAGACTGTTTTTCAGAACTAGTGCAGCTTGTTAGCTGAGTTCTTACTTATGAGGACATAAGTACTGCTGGTAAGTACTTCTGTGGAGATTGCAGGGGTATTTAAACCCAATTCTACACATAGTGCTTTCGACCTGGTGGATCAGTGGACAGGCTCGAGGGTCCTAAGACAAGCAGTTGAGCTATCTTCAGGAAAGGGTGGGTGGAACAGACTCCTTGGGTTGTTTGTCTCCTCTACAAGTTATAAGGTTCTAATGTGTTAATTTATTTTGATGCAAGTAAAAGTACTGATATGAAGTAGTAAATATTAGTTTACTATTATTTCTTAATTACTTGCAGCTGCAATTAAAATGTTAAGCCTGCATCTTGTTCAGGATATTACCTGTATTTGTTTAACATAGTAAATGATCTTAGATATATAAATGGTGGAAATGATGATTTAAGAATACCTTTCTGTATTTTTCCACTCATCAATTGATGAAGTACTCTAGTACAGAAGGTTGAATTAGAAGAATGATTATATAGGGATATGATGTGTTTGAATCTACTTTACTTAGAAAAACTTTTACTGATTGTTTAAACGAGGAATGATAATAATACTTTTATTTTTTAAGAATCATTCTCAATTATATATAATTTTCTCCAAAAAAATTACACAAAATTTATAAAGTAATTTTTTGTTACACAGATTTGAAACCGTGCATGACGTAACACATTATTAATTTCCTTCTTCAAGAATTAAACATATACATATATATTTATAAAACCTATGCAGAACACTTTAGACAACCTGGTATAGTAAAACTGTTGTTTTACACGTAGGGTTTTATGAGTACTATAATAAACTAAATAATTACTGTAAAACAATTAAGTTATTAACACTAGTAAAGAATACTAGTACTATTTAATATTATAATTATCTAAAGCAGATTAAATAGTAAACAAGCATTAATAACCAAACAAACTCTATTATTAATATAAGATATAAACTGTTTGGTTTTAAAACCCTAAGCTGTTAACTTAACCCTTTTATTTCATTCTAGAAGCTGTTAAACATCAAGATAGATTCTACTTCTAACTTTTAACCTAACAAACCTTGTTAATCTAAATATTAGAACTGCTAAATAAAAAACAGAACCTAGGCTAATCATAAACAATACTGTATTTAGAGATAAAAGTTAAAATATTTAATTGCTAAATGGTTTTATTAAGTCACGGCCGTAGCAATTCCTACTTTTAGTTAAAGTTAGAGTATAAAAAATCTTACACACATTTTACTCTATGCTTAGGAAAATACATTAAACAAAACAGTAATAACAATATTCACGCATAGGTCCACCGGCTCGGCCCTTTTTCAACAAATTATTACAAACAAAGTTTGATTGTATAAATAAACAAAGTCTTTAAATCCTCAAGATATAAACCAAGAAATTCGATGTAATGTTTAAGAACCAGAATGCCATAATATAACAATAGCCATGAGACATTTTACAGGGTTGAGCGAAAGGGTCGAAGGAGTCTGTTATAAAGTATTGCAGTGTAAACAAACACCTTTTCAAAACATGGAACAATAAATTATTACCCTATTCCTTCATTTACAAAACCCGTAGCTTGATGGAAAAACCCTAAGGGTTAAAACAAATGGCCATACGACCTCCTCCTTCATTTTCAACCGAAGTAAAAACTATCATTTAACACAGTAAACGAACACCACGGTGAACAACCGTAACCACCATCGACATTCATTGCAAAGGTAAGTAGTGAAGGGCACCCCAAGGATAGTGTTATAGCGGATTTCACCACTCCAGGTGAATCACACTTTGTATGGCCTTCCCCTGTCTCGCTGCAGACTCCTTAGAGCCTATGGACCACTTTTTGTCCTTTGATGTTTCCTTGATCATCCCTAAAAACATATGAAAAATGCTATACGCGACTTTTGGCCAAAAACCTGCATATACAAAGAAGGCAGTGGTAAAAATCAGGCCAAGGGTCAAACCAATAAAGGGGAGTGTCAATGGATGAACATACTATAACATGCAACACAGAAACAGGGAGAAACAAAGAGCAAGTCAAGAATATCAAGCCCATTGTGCCCGTAAAACCCCAAATAAAAACAAGGAACATCCCCAGCGGAGTCACCAATTCTATTACAGAGAGAAATTCCTATGGCTTGGGGTACCACAACAGACAGCTTGACTCCAGAAATCAATCCTTTCCAATATGCAATAGAAATTAAATGTCTAACACTAAAGGATCAGACCTCGTACCTTATTCCGGACGGTTGAAGTAGATCCCCGTTGAGCTTTCCAACTTCAGCTTGAATTGATATATTACTTCCTCAACAACAAGTAAACAATACAAGCATTCTATATATCATGGTGTTAGATCTATTCTAGCATATATAATCAATAATGTAAAAGCATTTGACATGATCCCATGGATAAAATATTCATTCAAACACACATTATTGGACATGAAAAGATATTTCTATTAATATAAATCAGAGATTACAAGATACAACCTCTGACGGCACGTCTGCGAACCAGAGAAACTGAATCCCCCACTTGGGCCTCCACCAACTCAATCCTCCATCTCTCGATAGCAAGCTCACAAGCAAAAGGAAAGCTTGGGAAGAACACACTAGTGCTCCAAGGGACAAAGGGATGCAGACTCAAGCATAAGTTCCGGAAACAATGGACTATAGTTTCTTTGCTCTTAATTCTCTCTTATCCCTTCAATGTACCAAGGGGTTCCTTATATATCTTTTCAAAGGGGTAATGAAAGGTCGAATCCGAGTGATCTCAAGGCATAGAGAAGGCCAGGAGTCAGATGAGTCGGATCCATGTCAAGGAAAACTCCAAAAGGATTTGGATTATGCACACATCCCGATGTACGCGGTTCTAGTGGTCAAACCCGCGTATGTACGCGCTTATAGGTTTAAAAGTCACGTATAGCATTTTTCATATGTTTTTAAGGATGATCAAGGAAACATCAAAGAACAAAAAGGGGTCCATAGGGTCTAAGGAGTCTGCAGCGGGACAGGGGAAGGCCATACAAAATGTGATTCACCTGGAGTGGTGAAATCCACTATAACAGATAGAACCGAGGCTTACCAAGCCTTTGGAGACCAAAAACCTTTAGCTTTAGGCTAAACGTTTCCTTTTTCAACTGTGCATTGTGAAATTTTTACCTACACTCACAAATAAAATAGTTTTGGAACTATTAGTAAAATCCTGGCTTAATTAATGTAAATTGAATAAAATTAAAATGTTTGAAGGTTATCGAAAGTACTTATAGTGCATATGATGAAGCTTACTGTTGTGGCGACATAACTAGAACCTCAACCCTGTTAATGCTTTGAGCACCCAAAGACAACCACAGTTTGAACAACGAGCTCAAAAGAGACCTCTAGCTCACAGATATGGCAAAAAAATCGAAACTACACCTACTAAATGCCATAACAAAGAACTTTTAATGGTAACTGTTGTAGATTTCTCCAAAGAGGCCGAGGCCTAGTGGCAACCCTTCCTCACCAAAGAAAAAACTACAATGGAAGTCAAGCGAAAATTTAGGGTTAGAGTTGTTTGAAAGCGTGTAGGGTTTAATGCCCAAAAACCTCCGACAAGTAAGAATTTACCACGTGGAATCCACTTAAAAAGAAATTCTTAGGATTTGATATAGTTTAAAAATCCAATGCTTTAACCCTGCATTGTTTTATAAACACAATACTATTACTTTGTAAGCTTAATACATATACATTGTGAAAGAAATAAACAAATGATAATTTGTTTAGTAAATGTTTCGAGCTAGGATTGTAAGATTTTAGTTCATGCATAATGGGTTAGTTAGGTTGTATTTCGTTTTTATTATGCATCCATTGTATACCTAGGTTGGTTTACATTCTTTTTCTTCATAGTTAGTTCTAGTGCAAGATTAATGATCTTAGTTTTGCTGCTAAGGTGAATTCCAAGTTAACATGGTAATTTTCATAGTTATAAACTACATAGAAATGTATTAGATTCCTAATAAATAGAAACATATGTATTTATATATCGTCAGATGTATAAATCATTACTAGAACAATAAATGTATTATTTACTCCAAAGACCTATTGGTGAAAACAATGTATAAAATTATTATGCAATATATTAATAATGACCTGAGTTTACAATAAAATAAGATAGGGTTTGCTAGATTGAAGCTCGAGCTAATTTTAGTTATTATTGTATGCTTTAAGATGTTCTCTTTTATGATGTAGGTACCACTGATTCAAGGGTCATAAACCTAGTTTAGAATTGTTGCATTTGTAGTTGTACATAACTGCTATTTAGAAATAGTAATGATAAATCTAGGGAATAGGAAAGCTCTCGGGATTTTATGGATAAAATCCATAATTAAATGCTGTTTGGAAGATATTAGGATTTTTAGTACCAAATTTAACTAAAATCACGTGGCATAATCATAGACAATCAGTCATTTAAACTCAAAGAGCTTAGAACAATTAATCACATTCGTTACCTAGGAAGAGCAAAATTTGTTTTAAGCTTAGCAAACTCTTCCACATCGATGATCTATACTTAATTTACAGTCTAAGGTTTTTCTTCCTAACTTTCTCTTTAGTCTTCAAAGCTTTAATATTTTACACCATAACCTGAAAGAAAAATTTACCTGTAACCCTGTAAAAGCATCGAATTCTGTGTTAGCTTTGAAAAATCTAAGTAAGCCTCGGGCTAACCTCAAGCCCCTTCAGTAAGACAAGAAAACAATAATCAGAATCATACACTTGCTATAATGTAAACAACTGATATGTTTTTCATTAAATTTCTATCTCATGAACATGCAAGATTGAAACAAACTGAAAATCAACAAAGTTTGAACATGGTTGGTAGCTGTGACCTACATGTCAGTAAGTAAAACTTATGTAGCTTTAGACACAGTTAACAAAAGAAAAATTTAAGTATCTCCTAATATCTTACTCTGTAATCGATCTGGTATTTAAACTAAAGATAATTATAAAACTAGCATTTGGACTATGACTTAACTTTAATGTGATATAGAAAAATTTTAAATTTTTGGGAATTTTTTGGGTGTTACAGATACACTGCGACTCAGATTTAGGTTTTCATAACTTAGAAATCATAGCAGCCCTTATATCCTCGAGGGTATTCTTTGGTGCTCCTAACGGTACTATGCAGTACTTCATAAACCAGTCCAGCGCATGACCCCTTAGAGTCGTGATCATCTGCGCTTTCTTTAAGTCTGCATTCTGAACTAATCGAACCATCCATACAACTTCACAGATGAACCAATGTTGTTCTAGATCCTCTGATCCATTTCCATTGAAGGTCGGTAACTGAATATCATGCTCGACCATTGAGTCAAAGTCGGGATTTTCCAGTAATGGGTTTAACAGAGGTGTTCCTTCTTGCATGTTAGTCACAGTACTAGCACTATCAGTGTTAATAACTATATCAGGAGATGAGGCTCTAGACCTTACCTTTGGTGATACTCCTGGTGTGATGTAGTTACGTCCTGACCTTGTCTTGTCGAACTCTTCAGAGTCTTTTACTCCTTTCGAAATCGGGCTATAGTCCTCCTCTTCGTCGCAAGATCCTTCGTATACCTACGACTGAAGTTCGTGTTTGCTTTCCTCGAATAGACTACGAGTTTGTTTACCTTCCTCTTTCTTTCTCCTCTTTCCAGATCTGAATCTCCTTCCACTCCTTAAGAATCCAGCCTCTAGTTCAGGTTCTGTACTTCCAGGGAACATCTCAATTCACCATTCCCCATTTTCTTGACACATCGTTTGCGACATAGCCTTCCTCTATGGTATGCGAATCAACTACTCAACTGCAGGATACCCTTCTCATAAATGAGCATCTTAATCCATGTGTTGATAGATAACAAATACCTTCTTCGTGGTCCTTGGAAAAATTTTCTTCCTGCCCCACTATATGAGGTTATAGCCTCTACTACAAACTTAGTAATATATCCTTGCAAAATACCGTCAACCCAAAAATTAACAACTCTAGAGATGGTGTTACTTACACTGGTTACCTCACGAACCAATTGATGATTCCACTCGACTATTTCTATTCTCTGAAAATTGGTCTGTCTTCTTGACAACCTGGACAACCACTCATGCAGTATAACAAGGAACTCTGCAAAGAAGACCTCATGAACATCAGGATATATGTACCAGTCTAACTAGTTTTCTGCACTTAACTGAGATCCTGCGCTCTCTTCTTGTGTGAATATTAGAATCTTAGACTCCAACCATCCCTCTATCTCATTCTTTGTCGGATGCCACAACATTTCTGTCAACTCAAATGATTAGGTCCCATCAACAGAACCATTTCTTGACCTCTTTCCCCTTCTTCTCTCGACCCGCAGTTCAACAACACCACAATACCAACAATAAAACACAAGACATCGACCCGACAGAGAAAGCTCACTCAGAAAAACCTACGAGGCATGCACAGTCTCACCCGAGATATCTAATGGGTAACTGCTAGAACCATGTTTTCGCAGTTGGTGTGGGAGTATAGTCCCTTGGTGCGGGGCCAAGGAGCTAAAAAATGAGACATGATAGAGTCTTATGGCAGTGTGTCAACAGTACTGAGAGGCGTCACGATGTGTGCACGATCCAAGCTCATCCTTATAACCCCACAGCTAGCACGACATCACGACGCAACTGATCTCTTATACTCAATCAGACAGGGTGTGACTATATTTGGACTTAACAACTTAACCATGATTCATACATACCATTCCAACCAACACTTAACCGTTCACTCATAGATAAACCAGATTACGACATACATTCACTAGTAATTGTAATAATAGACAGTAAGCAAATATTCATGTAAACATTCACCATTCAACAATATTCATGCATATACACAAGGAATAACGTGGAAACCCATCTGGGAAAAACCACCAAGGTGCTCTTCATTTGGCATGAGAATTGGGTATAGCACCTTGCAGTCTGCACTCTGCAGAATGTTCTTAAGATATGTCTTTCTGACTCAATCTTCTTGCTCTCATGCTCTCTGGATTATTCTTCTATCTACTCCTACTGATCTGCACATATCCTGGATTGACTCTTCTATGTACTATCTGTGCACTTAGCTACATATTCCTTCTACTTTTACGGGTCTACGCACATAGCTGCAAGATCCGCAGCTCAATAGCTTTCTACTTCCACTCAATATTACCGAAATCCACTGGATCCCAACTGACTCTCTAATTGTGTCCTATCTATATTTCCAAATGAACCCTTATACAGAGTGAGTTCCTCCTATTTATAATATTTTTGAATACCTCTTAGGGTCGATTGACTACAACTTAGTTATTATAGACTCAAAAACTTACAAAATATCTTGTGTTACATAAATGTCGGCCCATACCTAGCCGTGAAAGTCTTGGAAGACATTAACCACAGCTTTAACTAGCCGCAGAAACGTCTTTCAGCTCGTTTGTACCAGTCATAACTAGACTCAAAACTATCCTTCCTTCTTTTGCTGGCTCGTCCTTCTACAATCTTCCTTGACTTACCCCTTACAACATTAACTTCTCCACCTGTCTCTTCCACCGACTCAGATATTCCTTCCTTATCGCAGCTATCCTCCCGTTCTTTGTCGTCGCGCGCATGTTTTCATCTTGTCTGTGCCGATTCCTTCTTATCCTGCTTTTCCCTTCTGCCGTACACTCCTTTTTCCCTTTATTGCTTGCACACGTTCTTCTTCCTTGTGCACTTTCCTTAGACCTTTTCCTATCCCAACACACCCACAGTGTAAGGACAAGCTAAAGCTCTCCCAGATTGCAAAGATGAAAAAAAACCGATCCAAATTATGCTCTCCTTGCTCATACTCCTATTTTATTAACTTCACGTGGAATCATGAGGTCAAATTTCCCTCCAAGACACTCACCCAACTCGAGTTAGTGATTGTTTCCTTCATCAGACACTTGTCCTTCACATTCTTGAACTCCTTTTTCCCGGAATTCGAATTGGGAATCTTGGTTGACCATAACTCCCTCTATGAACCCTATTGGTGGCTATTTTTTACCCTGATATGTAAGATGTGTTATAGGTTTGCAATGAGGTTTGAATTTTTCATATTTGTTATAGATTCCTTCATCATTGTTGTCATAAATGCCATGGAATCTAGATACAATTGTCACATTGCCTCTTCCTCTTCCTTGGGAGTTACTCTTCCACTCCAATTCGACCTTCCTAGACACTTTCCATGAATATTTCTTCTTTTTATCCCCAAATTATGTTACCATCCACCTTGGACTCAAATTGGTGAGGTAATGATGCTAAGTGTACTAGGGAATCTTGCCACATGTGGGCCCAACACCCTCTTATGCTCCCTCATGACCAAATGCCACCTTAATTTTATGTTATTATAATTTATTTAACCCAATTAATGTGAATTTGTAAGTTTAAGTTCAATTTAGGGTCTTGTAGCTCCTTTATTCCAAGTATTAATGCTTCAACCCTAACCTAGGGAGCTAGTAGGTTAGTGGAGTTTTTCCTCCATGAAAATTTATTTGGATGGGGACAGTACTGGTAATTCATAATTAAATGAAGGAACTTCCAACCACTACAATGCACAGTCAAACCTTTATTTGAAATATAATCAATCATTGCAAAAGGATTTCTCGAAACAATGACACAATCGTCAAACCCTAAGTCACCAATCAAAGATTTTTCTCATATTTTTTTCAGCATAGGTTAAAAATTTCAATTCCTCTCTAGAGACTCCCTCATAATTAATATGAGAGTCATTAAAGGACATACCTTTAATATCACCCAAGTTTTCAACTAATGCATGAGACGTCCATTGTTGATGAGCAAGACAATTATCACTACGAACTAGGACCAGAATCTCATCTTCACGACCAAAATCCTCATCAGAGTCCAAACCATCTTTAAGAAAAAGTAAATGATGGTATTTTTCCTTAAGGTTCCTAGTGATTTTGCAATAATGGTGGTGGAAAGGTACATTGAGGTAGCCTAATCATCGTTTGAAAACCTTTGCACCCCACACAATTTAAACTTCTTTTGGAAATCCTTTCGAAATATCAAACTCCACCATGATAAAGGCCATCCTCTTGTCAACCCTATAAAGCACATTCTTCTCCAATTTGATAAACTTCCCAATTTTTTTTCCAACCCCTCAAAAATATTCTTTGACTGCAGATCAATGGGGAACTCCATGAGTAAAATCCATAAGTGCCTTTTCGTCATTTTTTCTTTTGCAGGATCAAAAGCAGTATGCCATCATTTTAAAACCAGGGTCATGTCCTTAATCAATCATATTGTATTAAACACCTTCAAAACATCTTATTTCTAAATAATTTTAAGCAATGAAAATAAATAAGAGTCGACATCATTCCTTATCAAAATATCCTAAAAATGCTTTTTAAATAATTAACATTCTAAAATTTAACTAAAATTAACTTGAAAATTACATCACTTTTTTCCTTGGAAAAAATTGTAATTTTATTACAACTCAAAATTGAGGTACAAAATCACATTTTCATATGATCAAAAGAATAGGTCACACATAGTCTCCATTAATAATATACTATAAAACTCCACATAGTTACCCATCCCAATACATCCTTAATTACACTGATAAGTCTCTCATTGAAACAAATTAATAAGTATGATTCATATCTCTATGTACAATCCATCACCTATAAAATCCACCAAAATAAACATGAAAAATCCACCACTAATCTATTACAAATTAGATAAGAAAGAGGCAATATAAATCTAAATTAATGGGTCAAAATGTGGATGGTAGTATTCCAATGAATCTCAATCTCTTGACTCAATAATGAACCAAGTTCCATTCTCCATCTGCACCCTTTCTTTTGATAGAATGTATGCATCCACATTTCACTCTTTGTAAATACAAACAAAGAAGTGAAGTTAGTGCTTAAAAGGAGAATCTTGTCAAGAATAATAGATTGATCCACATGATTGCACTATTGTTCCCCTACTATCCATTTAAAAATATTCAGAGAATCACCAAATACCAAGAGCCAAGTGACATTCTTTTCCAAGGCTAACACAAGTAAAATTTTTAAATCCATGATTTATGCAATGTTATTTGACCCAAGACCCAATCCCACTCTAAATTTCATACAACACAAGCCAGTGAGATGGAGCACCCCACCTCCACTACACCTAGACAGTGTCCCCTGAGCGTCCCCATGAAAATATGTCCATGGGGTGTCCCTATCTACTTCCTTTTCTTCAAATTTCTCGATCTTCTCCGTTTGAGAATCTCGAGGGAAAGCTGAAAGGATATTCAAACTTTGAGCAACACAGACCACTAGTGAGTAAACAAAGTTCTCAAAAATACACTTGTTGCAAGATATGCATACTCCCCACACGAATATAACTAGAAACACCTTGAAGGATCACACTAGAGGGTTTAATAACCAACCTTGAATACCTTCTTCTACCATTGTTCTAGACCATCTGAAAAAAAATCCGGAGTGAGCTTCAACCTCTTCCCACAATTTTTTGGCATAATAAGGTGATCATTGGACTCTTTGGATAAACACATAAAGAAGAACGACCGGGGCATGAACAATTCTATCTCTGCAAATCATTCCAAGTTAACATTTATTATTATTATCTAGAAGGTAACCCATAAAAATCTTAGTTTTGAAAGGATGCTTTAATTTACATAAGCCCTTCCACCACCAACGCTCCTCTCTTCGATCGTGCTCTTGACGGTGTCTCTTGTAACCCGATTTCGGAGTATACTCTCCATTAGGCACAAAATATAAAACCAACTTGTTTTGATCTTCTCTCAACTGGAATTGAAATGTCCTCAAACATACATTACTATGAGAAGGCCGAGTAGAAAATGGAAGGCCTAATAGTGTAGTCACATAAAGCATAATAAGGTTTGTTGATTCTAAGTGGAGATGGAAATTCAATGCTTAGAAGTTGTTAAAAAATTACATAAAATACTAAAATTGACACCATGGCATGTATTTTAAAGTTCCTAAATTTTTCTTAGTTATTTTATACTAATCTCAATGTTACTCTGTAGGGAACGTATACATGGTGGTATTTATATAGATTAATTACCAACACCAAATGTTTCAATAGAATTATAAATATAAATAATATATGCATACCTATGTAATTTTTTTTTTTTGTAAGTAAGCACCCATGGGGGATCTGAACTCGTGACCTTCCATTTAAAGCTTCTCATATCAATTACTCATTACCAATCACTCTAACCTCCATGGTATTAAATGTTAGGAGGATATGGGGATTCACTTATGTGTCTACAGGTCACGAGATCATTTAATACAATCTCTCTGGGTGGAACCACACATTCGACCACTACCTCAAGGTGCCCCCATGGATCCAGGTTCGATCCTCATTGGAATTGAACCTTTTCCACTAGTGAAAAACTCCTAGCTCTTCACCAATGGATCCAACCTATTTGGTCCATACCTATGCCATTCTTATTATTCTTATTCTTATTTTTTTGTTTTTTTTTGTTTTTTAGAAGAGAAGTTCATGGAAAACCCTTGGAGTGCTTCTCCACACTCCATGGATGGTAAACAAGGTAATTCATCACCATGATTATGGATGGTAAACAAGGAAAGTCACCATCCAACCTAATCCTGAGGGGATCAAGAGAGTTGAACCCATGACCTACCCAACTTTATAGAAGAGATCTTATGTCTAGCTCAGTATCACTTGAGCTACCCGTCGACGATTTGTTATGACCTTGCATATGTACAAGGATATCCAATTTTTTATTCTTGTTACATGTATTATAGTTTACGAATAATGATACTCAATATTTATGTACTTACTATGTTGATTAAGCTTAGATACCTTGTTATTTTTACAACATAAGAAACACATGCTACCAAACAACAACATAGGTACCTTTTATTGCTTTTAAGACAATCATGCTCATTTTGGGATAGTCCCCATTCAATAATAGGAAGATCATATTAAGTACCATAATTGTTTAGCAGCCATTAGTAATGAATGTTACATGATTAGATTGAAATTTGTTGGGATGTTTTCTCAATGATTAAGACTTAATGGTGTTTTCCTAAGTAGGGAATTTATGGAAAACACCACGGGAGAAAACATAGATGACGCAACGTTGACACGTCATCTAAATTTATTTCCTACTAAGCGTAGGCTACCATGATTGGAGAGTAATTCTTATATCATGCACATGGAGAGTTAAATTGCACCTTGTTATGGTTATTATGCTTCATAGCACATATATACAATGTTGCAATTGACTTTGGTGTAGCGCAAGATTGCTCCCAACCCTAAAATTACTTCGCACAAATTTCATAAAACTATCTAGTGCATAGACATTAAAACAATATATTATATTTTTTTATGTAAGAAGTTAAATATGCTCCACTACATTGTTATGATATGTGTCCAAAAGGCATTCAAATACTTGTTGAGATCACCAAATTCAATTATTTCAAATACTAGCTCTTCATGTGCATGAACTATTAAGCTAGTTGTTGTTGAAATTCTAGTAGTGTAGATACACCATTGGTGAGGTACTAATATAAGATTAGAGATATGTATCAAATAATGGACATGGTCATTTCATATTGAAGTAATTAGGTTGTGATTGCGGGGTTAAAGTAGAGAGATGGTGGTAGAAGACTAAGTTGTTGAAAATGATGTTGAGTTGTTGAAAGGAGAGCTTCTTACAATAAATTGATGAAATTTTGATTTGTTTGAGTAGTATAAAAATTTAATAAGAAAGTGGAACGATGTTAGTCTATTTCATTCCAATTAAATACATTTTTGATACCAAGTACCAAATAATGATTTTATGAAGAGTATTTAAATGCTTCAAACCTAACACACTTGCTAGACTTGTATATCTTAATTATATTAAGAATGTAAATAGATATATGAAAACTTAAAGTTTAATAGGATGGATACACTTGCTAGACTTGTATATCTTAATTATATTAAGAATGTAAATAGATATATGAAAACTTAAAGTTTAATAGGATGGATATTGAATACCATGCGCTCTTTTACATTCAAATATATGATATGATACGTGAATTGTCTCTCTTCTTTCTTAATTCCTCCAAATCCACTAGCAGGTTTGTTTGTTCGGGTCCACCCACGGCACTTTCCTCTTTTCAACCGTCGTGAGCTTTTAGATGGATTCCGCTTCTTCGGATGCGGCGGATGGATGCGCTTCGTTCGTTGATTCACATAATATGCTTTTGATGCTGAAGCTGAGTGATCATCTGCACGCTCATTTAACTAATCGTGTTAGAGGAAGAAGTTTTTACATGTGAGGCGATAACCCTCAAGCAGGGAGCAAGTCCACATTTCTTTCTTCATTTGGTACTCAACTCAGGTGCAAGGTCGGTGATTTATTGATAGGGATGAACTCAATCAATTAAAGGGCCTATGAAATTGAATGCATTAAGAAGTTGATGCATTTTCTATATTTAATTATCAATAATGTAGGGTTAAAGGTTACTTTTTGATTTGTCACATATTGTCACCTTTCTAATTATGAAATAATAAAGACAAAAATAACCATATGATCCGAAAACAAGATCTTTGCTACTCTATGACGTTAACATGAATTGCATAAAGAGCATGAATGAAGTTCACAAATCCATAAGAAGAGAATCAAACATCATAGACAATACGCACATAAAGACAACAAGTTGAAACGGAGTTCGTCCAGGATGGACTTTGTCTCCGGGCCTGCTTCTCAATAGGAGGGCCGATCTATAATCTCAGCATAAGGCAAAATACATGGCAATGATACAATGATACCTTGGCGACAATGGTTAGGAAGAGAACTGCGGCCCAAAACACAACCAGACTGCTTCCAGCAACTTTGAATCCTGAAGACGGTGTAAAACGAGTATAAACACTCGTACCTTCCTCCTGCAGAGCTACGCAATCTCCCTTCTCTCCTTTAGCTACAAAGTCTCCACTCCAAAGCATGAGTGGAAAATGGCAACTAGGGGGGCTTATATAGCCATGACTTGCCCCTCTTCACCTTTTCCTCATGTTCTCTTTGGTTACAACAAATTTTCCAAGATTGGCATCTTGTTTCAACTTCTCAAGTTTTGGTTGGGTTCACTTAAAGCTCCTTTTATCATGTAGTTGACATAATTAACAACTATGCCAACCACATACCCAAGTATGGCATTAATAAAATCAGGTTGCAAAACTACCCAACCGAACTATGTATAAAATCCAAAAATTTGTTATAACGGAGAAACAATTCTCAACCCACTTTTAACCCAAACTCCATAGTTTATAATTCAACATGTGCTAAATGCGTTGGGCTCCTGTGCTGGTCAGAGCTCCCGGTCACGCTGGAGGAAGAACCAAGGTCGGGGCTAAGCTCCGGTTCATTTGGGGCTTGAAATGCCACTTTAAATCAATTTATTTCCATACATTATACAATGAACACCTTATGGGCTAACGGTAAGGCGGAGCACTTATGTAGGAGAGGTCACAGGGTCGAAACCCGTGGAGGCCAGTGTTCTTACTAAACTTTTAATTAATCATCAAGTGCCATGTGGCTAAATATTACTGGGCCAACACACCTTCCGTACAAACACGTGTTCCCTCTGGATTGGACCGTACTATTGAATGGGTTGACACGTCATCCGTCTGTACATGCCACATGTCGTACTCTCATTGGTTCGTACACATTCCATGTCATCATGTCCGTACAGTACTGATTCCATGTGTCACCCTGTCAGTGGTGCCACATGGCACCTCTTTTGCCAATTTTGCCTGTTTCATCAATACAACAGAACGCGATAACTTTCTCGTACGGAGTCCGTTTGAGGTGAAACGAACGCCGTTGGAATCATCTCAACAATCCCTTTGATCTGACACCAGTTTTGCTGAGATTGGAGGACTTCAAAAAATTTTCCTTCTTGGATCCTCCTGGATCATTCCTCCCCACTAAGAAGCTTTTGGCCTCCAAAAGCATTTACTAATCAACAGATAGGCGAGGGAATTTCTCCCTCACTTTCTCCTTCTCGATCCACTTGGCTTTGCTTGGATGAGTGCCTCTGATGCCCACTCGAAGATAATCAACATCACCTCTGCGAGAAGTCCTTGTCCTTCTGTCGAAGATGACATCTTCCTTTAGCTCATCCATGTACTCAGGAGCAAATTCATCAATTGATGGCAATGAGAAATTCTCCCTTTCATCCATGATCATGGGAGGCTCATAGAGTTTCAAGTTCTCCACATTCACCACTGAGTAGATCTGCATGTATGGCGGTAGCTCTAAGCGAAAGGCATTCGTCCCAATCTTTTACAAGATGGTGAAGGGACCATATCTGATGGGCTTGAGCTTCTTGCCTTCTCCGTTCATCCTCTCCTTGTTGATGTGAAGCCACACTTGATCTCCTACCTAAAACTGATGATCAACTCTATGCTTGTCATGGCGAGCCTTGTATTGGGCTTGACTCTTCTCCAACTGCTCTTGCACTGCTTGATGTACCCGTTGAGCTCTCTGAATGAACCTGCGGGCTTTGTCTTCATCCTTGGAAGCGCTTGAATCAAACTCTCTCCCATAGTCAAGTCCAATGGAGTCTTTGGCAAGTACCCAAAGCATGTCTCAAATGGCGAGCTCTGAGTGGAAGAATGCATAGCCCTATTGTAGGCATGTTGCACATACTGGATCTGCTCATCCCATAACTTAGGATGCTTGTTGCAATAACCTCGAAGCAAATGAACAATTGTCCTGTTGACTACCTCTGTCTGTCCGTCGGTCTGTGGATGGAAAGCGGTGCTCCTCTTCAACTTGGTGTCCATCATACACCATAATTTTGTCCAAAACTCTCCAAGGAATCGGGAGTCCCGATCCGAGATAATGGACGTAGGGAGTCCAAAGTGAACCCATACATGCTGAAAGAACAGAGAAGCAACCTGCTCTGCAGTGACCTTCTTTTTACATGGCATAAGTATACACATCTTGCTAAACCTATCCACGACCACATACAAGTAGTCATGACCCCTCCTAGACATAGGAAACCCCCCACAAAATCCATGGAAATTCTTTCCCAAGGATGGGAAGGAACATGAAGGGGTGAGTACAACCCCAATTTTCTATTAGTGGGCTTACAAGTAGAGCACATCACACACCCCTTTACATATTTTGTTACAATGTCTTTCATGCAAGGCCAATACACAAGTCTTTACAAATGAGCCAAAGTCTTACCTACCCCAAAATGCCCTGATACAAAAGAAGTGTGAGCTTCTCGTATTACATGGACTCTTTCACTGATAGGAACACATAACTTGCCCAAATGATAGAGCAACTTTCCCTGCAAATAGTAGTCTTCCACCTGTGTGCCATTGGTTAGCTTCTCATAAATCTCCTTGAAATCATCATCAGTAGCATACTGCTCAATATAACTTTCATGGGACAAAGAAGCATTTTTCAAAACAATAGATGCAACAATAGGAGGTCTAGAGAGCATATCTGCCACTTTGTTACTAGTACCCTTCTTGTACTTGATCACTAGATGGAATTGTTGAAGGAATCCCATCCACTTGAAATGACGAGCTTGCTGGAGCTTAGTCTGGGACTGGAGATACTGCAAGGGCTGATGATTGGTATGGATGATCGTCTGCTTACCCATCAAGTAGTGTTTCCACTTCTTGACACTCTGAACCAAAGCATACAACTCTTTGTCATAGGTGGGGTAGTTGATCACTGCTTGAGTGAAAGTATTTGAATGGTAGCAAATAGGCTTGCAGTGCTACATCAATACTGCCCCCATGGCATATCCACTGGCATCTGTCTCTATCTCAAATGGTTGTTGCAAATCAGGCAAGGCTAGGACTGGGGCGGTACTGATCTTTCCCTTCAATGTGTCGAAGGCTTTCTGCTGCTTACCTCCCCATTGGAAGGATTTCTTCACACTTGTTAAGGCATACAAAGGAGATGCTATGTATGAGAAGTTCTGAATGAACCTCCTCCAATATTGAAAAGCTCCTAAAAAGCTTCTCACTTCAGTAGCGTTAGTAGGCTTAGGCCAATTGACAATTACATCAACTTTTGAAGGATCAATTTTTAAATTTCCACCTCCTACAATATGACCCAAGTAAACTAATGACGTTTTGCCAAATTCACACTTTGACAATTTTACATACAATTTATTCTTTTTCAAAGTATCTAATACTTGCTTTACATGCCCCACATGTGCTTCCCAAGTTTTGCTAAAGACCAAGATATCATCTAAGTATACAATGACAAAATCATCTAAGAATGGCCGGAAAACATCATTCATTACCCACATGAAGGTTGCAGGTGCATTGCAAATCCCAAAGGGCATCACTAACCACTCAAATAGACCTTGCTTGGTCTTGAAGGCCGTCTTCCACACATCACTTTCTGTAATTATGATCTGGTGGTAGCCACTGTGCAAATCCAACTTGGTAAAGAACACAACATCTTTCAACTGGTCGAGCAAGTCATCTATGTGAGGAAGCGGGTATCGATTCTTGATCGTGATCTTGTTGAGAGCCCGATAGTCAACGCACATCCTCCATGTGCCATCTTTCTTCATCACCAACACAATCGGCGAACCACATGGAGAGGAGCTGGGTCTGATCACTCCGTGGTCCAACAAGTCTTGAACCTGCTTCTTAATCTCTGCCATTTCAACTGCGGACAACCTGTACATTCCCACATTAGGAAGAGGGGCATCCTGCTAGGGATGAATCTCATGTTGAATCTCTTTTTTTGGAGGCAAACCTGTAGGTCCCTGAAATATTTCATCATAGTTAGCTACAATATCAATCATAGCCTTTTTATGAGAAGGATCACAACCTTTGAAAGCATTGGATGCTTCAGCATCTTTTGCTCTCACAACCACGAGCATGTATCTCTTATTAGTGTTGATGAGTCTCTTCATCTATCCTGCACTAACAAGAGTGGTGTTAGCCTTCATACTGTGAGCTCTGACGATGCACTCCACCCCATTTTTGGTGAGATGGTACTTGTTCTCGTGACGGAAGAATACTGCTTTTCGATCATACAAGTATGGGCTTCCCAATACGATACCGCAGATGTCAAGAGGAACAACATCTAAGTCCACCTCATAGATCAACTTTGAAGCAATAGCAAACCTTAACCTACATTGATTAGTCACATGTAGCTTAGCATTATCACATACCCATCCAAGAGGATAATGCTTGGGGTGAGGTTTAGTCTGTATGCCCAACTTCTTAACAACTGATTCTGAGATCAAATTTACTTGAGAACCCGGATCAAATAATGTTTCAATCTTTGTATGCTTAGGAACAACTTTTATGTGAAACAACTCACTTCTTCTTTTATCATTTTCTTTAGAAACATGAGTAGAACTTGAACCAGTATGAGGAGTTTTGTTACATTGCATTCCCATGGCTGTAATCATGGTTTCGTCACCTAAGTCGGAACCCAAATCTCGTTGCGCTGTTGCAACAGTCTTTTTCTTCTTTTTGCCTCCATAATGCTTTGGCCTCTGTTCAGGATGCAACTTCCAACAACTTTCTTCATCATGCCCATCAGTGTCGCAATGTTTGCAATGGAGCTTTCCTCCTTCCTTCTTGGCAGTAGCTGTCTTCTTGCTCTTGTCTTTCTTTTTGGACTTATGGTTGTTGTTGGGCTTGAAAGGCTTCTTCGGATGGTCTTCTTGCAAATGCTTTCCCCTGCTCTCAAGATGAGTAGCATGAACACTTGCTTCATCCACACTAGTAGGATTCAACAACAGCAAAGTATGGCGTAGATAATGATGAAGAGCACCAATGTACTTCAAAAGAGTGTCAGGGGAATCTAAAGAAATATTCAACTCTAAGGATTTCTTTCTAAATTCTTCAGTAAAATTCTGAACACTCTGACCCTTGCCTTGTCTAAAACTTTGCCAATCCATCATAGCCTTTTGAACATAACCCAACGGATAAAATTGCTTACGTAAAGCAAAAATGAAAGCAGACCACGATGAGAGAAGATTACCCATTTGTTTGCTACCTTGCTGAAGCTTGCTTTCCCACCATACAAGTGCGGTGCCTATCAGCCGAAGTGAAGCCAACTGAATCTTCACATCTTCTTCTTTGATCTGCTGGACTCGACAATGGACCTCAATTTGCCTTATCCAATTGTTCAACTTCTCTGCATTCGCTTCCCCATTGAACATGGGCAAATCAAACTTCACATTGAGCTTCAATAAGGGCTTCTTTTGAGGCTCTTTGTGAGGAACCTTGGAATGCTGAGAATGAGATGAGGAAGAAGCACTTGAACTTGTGCTTGAAGCTGAAGGTGAAGAGTGAGGCTCAGGAGGCTCTTCGCCACCTCCTCCTTGGCTAACTGAAGCATTGCTTTTGTCCTTCACTTCTTTGTCTTCCTTCTTTACTTCACTGCCTTTTCTTTCTTTTGCCATGCGTTCTTCATAGTCTGCAAACAACTTGTCTACCTTGTCGGCCATCATTTAGAAGACCTGGTGAAAGTTTTCCTCCATCTCGATGTGGGAATCATTAGCATCCATCTTCCTCCTTCGGTGTGCACGTCCGATCTCAGAATTGTAAGGCTCTAATGTACCCT
This sequence comes from Pseudotsuga menziesii, assembly GCA_001517045.1. NCBI lineage: Eukaryota > Viridiplantae > Streptophyta > Pinopsida > Pinales > Pinaceae > Pseudotsuga > Pseudotsuga menziesii. The sequence goes on along the minus strand of LPNX010363614.1, from coordinate 1,035 downwards.
CACCAGCTAGCAGTTTAGCCCTCGTGAGCATCCACACTCACAATCCAACGTCAAATAGACCTGCTCTGATACCACACTAGTACAAATGATCAATTTTGCCACGGCAAAACGTGGCAATATCCACGGAAAAGCGTGGATATTGCCACGTCTAAGTGTTTTTTTTCCCGTGGCAGTCATTTCGTCGCAATAGCGACGACCCGTTAATTGTGTGGCAAGAGCGACGGGACTACGTCGCAATTGCGACGGCCCTTCCCAGAATGAAAAAAGCCCATACCCCAATACCTGCGACGGTACGACGTCGCTATATCGACGAAGAAGCGTCGCAAAGTTCCACGAGGAAGCGTCTCTATATCGACGAGGAAGCGTCGCAAAGTTCCACGAGTCAGCGTCGCTATATCGACGAGTCAGCGTCGCAAAGTTCCACGGAAGTCCGTCGATATAGCGACGGTATCTATAGTTTTTAAAAAAAAATATATTGTCATAAGTGGTTAGGGTCACATACAATATTGTCAGGTAAGTCCCTAAGAATGGGACCGGGGAGGGAAATACGCATCTGTTATATTACTCAGCCGTCATATCGAACCAGAACTCCTCGGATATACCGGTTAACTTACCTGAACTTTGAGAGTGAATGAACGGACGGGACGGGCCTTTATTGGGTTAGCACAGCAGAGCTGAGCACCTTACTCTGTCGCCTACTTGCCTGAACTTTTGTGCATGCCACCTGTAGTGTTTATATCTCTTTTTATACTGCCTCCCTTATCCAACTTACTTACTCGGCTAAGACAAATTCCTGAACATAATTATCTTTCTACTTAAGTTAACCTAACATCATATATATATATATTGCCTAACATCTATAGATATTGAAATATAGACATTGATATACATATGATATAGCCATATCTACTTTCATGAAAAGAAAGAATGGAGTTTCATTTAGACATCTTATTTTTCCAGAGAAATACCCACCTCCAACTGAGTTGCTAGACTTGCAGCCACTTCCTGTGTCTGCGTTAATAAATCCCTCATATG